>SJYQ01005029.1:154466-169226 GCA_006410935.1 Redunca redunca
ACTAGATATCATTCATAGGCATTTGGTTATTCAGGATATGATGTATAAAATAGGACCATAATCTTATAAAGTTTTATTGTTAAGAGCTCAAAGAAAAGTTATGGTATTAAAACACATCTTTGTTTAAATAATAAAGCTAAATTAAGGGGAAATAGTTGCTGAAAAGTAAATTTCCTTAAGATATTTGCATATCAAAAAGTCAAGTAGCAAAAGAAAAATGTATGAAAAAGGCATTTTCAACAAGTCTAGCCTATATTCTTTTTATTTACTTAAAAGGGTGAATTTTAAAATTCTTAATATAATTTACTGCATTTGTAATACTTTTGATTCTTATTACCAAAGTTAGAGAAATAAGAACTTAAAATATACAAACTTATGAACTGAAAGTGAAGTCGGTCAGTCGTGTCTGACTCTTTGTGACCTCGTGGACTGTAGCCTACAAGGCTCCTCCATCCATGGGATTTTCCAGGCAAGAATTCTGGAGTGGGTTGCCATTTCCTTTTCCAGGGGAACCTCCTGACCCAGGGTTCAACTCAGCTCTCCTGCATTGTAGGCAGACGCTTTTACTGTCTGAACTACCAGGGAAGCCAAACTTATGAAGCATACATTGAAAACTTCTGAGCTAAATATACTAATAGTTAAACGAAGCTTCAAAATATTTCAAATTAATTAAAGTTACCAACTATCTATTGAGATTTAATGCTTGAAAAATTGATACAAATAAAATATACATATTTCCAATGACACTTTATAAAGGACAGTCCTTTATATTTTATGCTACAACTTATAGCACTGTTATATAATGGTTCAGTTGAGTTCACTCAGTTGTGTCCGACTCTTTGCCACCACATGAATCGCAGCACTCCAGGCCTCCCTGTCCATCACCAACTCCCGGAGTTCACTCAGACTCACATCCATCGAGTCTGTGATGCCATCCAGCTATCTCATCCTCTGTCGTCTCCTTCTCCTCATGCCCCCAATACCTCCCAGCATCAGAGTCTTTTCCAATGAGTCAACTCTCCGCATGAGGTGGCCAAAATGCTGGAGTTTCAGCTTCAGCATCATTCCTTCCAAAGAAATCCCAGGGTTGATGTCCTTCAGAATGGACTGGTTGGATCTCCTTGCAGTCCAAGGGACCCTCAAGAGTCTTCAACACTACAGTTCAAAAGCATCAATTCTTCGGCACTCAGCCTTCTTCACAGTCCAACTCTCACATCCATACATGACCACTGGAAAAACCATAGCCTTGACTAGACGGACCTTAGTCAGCAAAGTAATGTCTCTGCTTTTGAATATGCTATCTAGGTTGGTTATAACTTTTCTTACAAGGAGTAAGCATCTTTTAATTTCATGGCTGCAATCACTATCTGCAGTGATTTTGGAGCCAGAAAAATAAAGTCTGACACTGTTTCCACTGTTTCCCCATCTATTTCCCATGAAGTGATGGGACCGGATGCCATGATCTTCATTTTCTGAATGTTGAGCTTTAAGCCAACTTTTTCACTCTCCCCTCTCACTTTCATCAAGAGACTCTTTAGTTCCTCTTCACTTTCTGCCATAAGGGTGGTGTCATCTGCATATCTGAGGTTATTGGTATTTCTCCTGGCAACCTTGATTCCAGCTTGTGTTTGTTCCAGTCCAGCGTTTCTCATGATGTACTCTGCATATAAGTTAAATAAGTAGGGTGACAATATACAGCCTTGACATACTCCTTTTACAAATATTTACCAGGAAATATAAATGCTGTAGATATAAATGATGTAGATTCAGAAATATATATTCAATTAGAAGTCATTTACATCAGTGCTGAAAGATGGAGATACATCAGTATGCCTAAAAACAGCATTCTAAATAGCTTCAAGCTTTATGATCTAGTTATTCTTTGCTAAAATTTTCCAAAAACCATAATAATCTCATTTCAGAATGAAATCTAAGATAGGAATTTGGAAGATTCCCTGAGATTATCCATCATTTTGAAGGTGATTACAACTATATTTTAAAGAAACTACAAATAACCTATAGGAAAATGCAGAAGTGGCCGTAGGACTGGAAAAGTCAGTTTTCATTCCAATCTCGAAGAAAGGCAAGGCCAAGCAATGTTCAAATTACCATACAACTGCACTCTTTCCACATGCTAGCAAGATATTGCTCAAAATCCTTCAAACTAGGCTTCAAGAGTACAAGAACCAAGAACTTCCATATGTGCAAGCTGGATTTAAAAAGACAGAGGAACCAGAAATCAAATTGCTAACGTCTGCTAGATTATAGAAAAGGCAAGGAAATTTAAAAAAAAAATCTACTTCTGCTAGATTGACTACATTAAAGCCTGTGGCTGTGTGGATCATGTCAAACTATGGAAAATTCTTCAAGAGAGGGGAATACAAGACTACATTACTGCCTCCTAAGAAGGACAAGAAGCAACAGTTAGAAACAGGCATGGAATGATGGACTGATTCAAAATTGGGAAAGGAATATGTCAAGGCTGTTTATTGTTACCCTGCTTATTTAACTTATATGCAGAGTACATCATGAGAAATGCCGGGTTGGATTACTCACAAGCTGGAATCAAGATTTCCAGGAGAAATATGACCAACCTAAACAGCATATTAAAAAGCACAGACATTAATTTGCCAATAAAGGTCCATTATAGTCAAGGCTATGGTTTTTCAGTAGTCATGTGCTGATGTGAGATTTGGACCATAAAGAAGACTGAGTGTTAAAGAACTAATGCTTTCATATTGTGGTGCTGGAGAAGACTCTTGAGAGTCCCTGGAACTGCAAGGAGATCCAACCAATCCATCCTAAAGGAAATCAGTTCTGAATATTCACTGGAAGAACTGATGCTGAAGCTTCAGTTTCCATACTTTGGCCACTTGATGTGAAGAGCTGACTTACTGAAAACACCTTGAAATTGGGAAAGATTGATGGCAAGAGGAGAAGGGGATAACAGAGAATTAGATGGTTGGATGGCATCAAAACTTAAGAACATGTATTTAAACAAACTCAGGGAGATAGTAAAGTACAAAGGAAGCCTGGTGTGCTGCAGTCCATGGGGTTGCAAAGATTCGGACATGACTTAGGGACTGAAAAACAACATAATTTGATACATTTTTGTTATATACATATACCCAACAAATTGGAGAAGGCAATGGCACCCCACTCCAGTACTCTTGCCTGGAAAATCCCATGGATGGAGGACCCTGGCAGGCTGCAGACCATGGGGTTGTGAAGATTCGGACATGACTAAGCGACTTCACTTAACTTTTCACTTTCAGGCATTGGAGAAGGAAATGGCTGTGCACTCCAGCGTTCTTGCCTGGGAGAATCCCAGGGACGGGGGATTCAGGTGGACTGCCGTCTATGGGGTCGCACAGAGTTGGACACGACTGAAGCGACTTAGCAGCAGCAATCTATCAATCACTAAAATCAGGACAATGAACGTATTCAACATACGTATATAACATAAAAATCAACTATACTGATGTTTTACAACTTCAAGTGAAATATAGAAAATCACCAACATCTAAGTTTGTTTCCTCTCATTTTATACTGTGATTTTCATAAATATTTTCTCTGCATATACTGTGACATCACATAATATACATTTTGCTTCTAACCATCTCATATAATAATAAAGAAGAGAAGATTGTTCTATTGTTTTACCTGCTTATTTATCCTGTTTGCTACTCTTTCACCATTCATATTCTTTCATCATGCTTTCATTTCCCCTTTGTTTAAAAGGCTTCCTTTAGCATTATTTTTTCTGTAGCAAACTATCTTAGTTTTCATTATATAACTAATGTCTTGTTTAATATTTATTCCTTAAGAATATTCTCAACAGATATGCAATTTTGGGGTGGTAAGCTTTTTTATTTTTTCTTTCAGTACTTTAAAATATTTGCCACTTCTAACTGGCCTGTATGGATTAGTGTTGCTGTTGCTCCATTGATAAGGTTTCCAGTAGGTCAGCTCTTCACATCAAGTGACCAAAGTACTGGAGCGTCAGCTTCAGTGTGAATCCTTCCAATGAACATTCAGGGTTGAATTCCTTTAGGACTGACTCGTTTGATCTCCTTGTAGCCCCAGTAACTCTCAAGAGTCTTCTCCAACACCATAGTTCAAAAGCATCAATTCTTCTGCGTTCAGCTTTCTTTATAGTCCAACTCTCACATCCATACATGACCACTGGAAAAACCACAGCCTTGACTAGATGGACCTTTGTTGGCAAAGTAATGTCTCTACTTTTTAATATGCTATCTAGGTTGGTCATAACTTCCTTCCAAGGAGTAAGCATCTTTTAATTTCATGGCTGCAATCACCATCTGCAGTGATTTTGGAGCCCCCCAAAATAAAGTCAGCCACTGTTTCCACTATTTCTCCATCTATTTGCTTAGAAGTGATGGGACCAAATGCCATGATCTTAGTTTTCTGACTGTTGAGCTTTAAGCCAACATTTTCACTCTCCTCTTTCACTTTCATCAAGAGGCTCTTTAATTCTTCCTCACTTTCTGCCATTAGGGTGGGGTCATGTGCATATCTGAGGTTATTGATATTTCTCCTGGCAATCTTGATTCCAGCTTGTGTTTCCTCCTGCCCAGCATTTCACATGATGTACTCTGCATATAAGTTAAATAAGCAGGGTGACAATATACAGCCTTGACATAATCCTTTTCCTATTTGGAACCAGTCTGTTGTTCCATATTCTGTTCTAACTGTTGTTTCCTGACTTGCATGCAGGTTTCTCAAGAGGCAAATTAACATATACATGCTACTATATATAAAATAGAAAACTAATAAGCACTTACTGTAATAGCACAAGGAATTTGACTCAGTACTCTGTAATGACTTATATGAGGAAAGAATCTTAAAAAAAGAGTGGATATAGGTACATGTATAAGAATTGCTGTACATCTGAAACTAACACAACATTGTAAGTAAACTATATTCAAACAAAATTTTTTAAAAGCAGTTTTGAATTTACAGCAAAACTGAGAGGAAATTATTGTGATGTGCCATATACATGCTGCCTCCTTGGATGCATAATATCCTCCATTATCAGCTTCTCCATGTAGGCTGATTTTTTTAAAATTTGTTTTCTCTTTTGTTCACTGGGAATAATTTCTATTAATTTAGCTCCAATATGCCAGCAAATTTGGAAAACTCAGCAGTGGCCACAGGACTGGAAAAGGTCAGTTTTCATTCCAATCCCAAAGAAAGGCAATGCCAAAGAATGCTCAAACTACCACACAATTGCACACATCTCACATGCTAGTGAAGTAATGCTCAAAATTTTCCAAGCCAGGCTTCAGCAATACGTGAACCTTGAACTCCCTGATGTTCAAGCTGGTTTTAGAAAAGGCAGAGGAACCAGAGATCAAATTGCCAACATCCGCTGGATCATGGAAAAAGCAAGCGAGTTCCAGAAAAACATCTATTTCTGCTNACTTGGGAGGCAAATAATAAAATTACCAGCAGAAAATAATCTCTAGCAAAAAGAGCTACTATATCTTAGCTACTATATTACAATAAAAAGTAGATAATAATTAACATTATTAAAATCCATATGCCATCCATTTGGGAGCTACAGATTCCTTCACATAATATTCCATGTAACCATCACCATTATATTTACCTTCCCTGGTGGCTCAGGTGATAAAAGCGTCTGCTTGCAATGCAGGAGACATGGGTTCGATCCCTGGGTCGGGAAGTTCCCTTGGAGAAGGAAATGGCAACTCACTCCAGTTCTCTTGCCTAAAAAATTCCATGGATGGAGGAGTATTATAGGCTACAGTCCATGGGGTCGCAAAGAGTTCGACATGACTGAGTGATTTCACTTTCACTTTCACCATTATATTTAATCATTTAATCAAAAACTTTACAATTCTTGATGAGCATCATTTATCTGGCATTAATATATAAATGTTTATGTGTTAGATGTTTGTGTTCTGCTTACTCATAGCAACTGAAGGCAATTGCTTTGTCACAACCAATTTGTTACTTGTCTCAGGTGAGATTATAGGCCCAAATAACCTCTCAACTTCAGCTGTGCAAAAGATCCAGCTATCCTATGTCTAGGTTCCTGTTCCATGGATAGTATGAAATAAATTCATTACACAGCAAAATAGAAAACTAATACAACTGATGATATCATAAAGAATATGTGAGTTGTAAGTTTTTCTCTCTTTTCAGAATTCATGTAGAATGGTACTTTGATAAGTATGCCATTTCTAGATTTCAAGAATTCTATATATGTTTTGCATTGTTCCCAAGAAATATATTTTAAATTAATCCTTAATCCTTATACATATACATATGCATTTATAGTTATTCCTCAAAACCACAGGAGATGCATTCCAGGATCCCCCACTCCCCCAGTATACCAAAATCTGCAGATGATCAAGTCCTTTATATAAAAAGACATAGTACAGTCATCCCTAGAGCTTCTTCCCTGGTGGCTCAGCCGATAAAGAAACTTTCTGCCATTGTAGGAGATGCAAGAGAAATGAGTTAGATTCCTGGGTTGGGAAGATCCCCTGGAGAAAGAAATGGTAACCTGTTTCAGTATTTTTTGTCTGGAAAATACCATGGATGGAGGAGCCTGGCAGTATACAGTTCATGAGGTCACAAACAGTAGGACATAACTGAGTGCACAACAAACAGTCATTCCTGTATATCCAATGGTTTCACATCCCTGGATATGGAGAACCTACACTATAATTATTGGGAAAATATTCTTGTATAGGTGGATTTACATGGTTCACACCTACGTTGTTCAAGGGTCAACTGAATTATATATATATATAGTTGTTATATATATTTGATATATTTGTTGTTGTTCAGTCACTAAGTCATGTCTGGCTCTTGGTGACCCTATGAACTGCAGCAAAACAGGCTTTCCTGTCCTTCACTATCTCCTAAAGTTTGCTCAAATTCACGTCCATTGAGTCAGGGATGTCATCCAGCCATCTCATCCTCTGTCACCCACTTTTCCTCCTGTCCTCAATCTTTCCCAGCATCAGGGTCTTTCCCAATGACTCAGCTCTTAGCATTAAATGGCCAAAATATTGGAACTTCAGCTTCAGTCCTCCCAATGAATATCCAGGGTTGATTTCCTTTAGGATTAACTGGTTTGATCTCTTTGCTGTTCAAGGGATTTTTAAGAGTCTTCTCCAGCTCCACAATTCAAAAGCATCAATTCTACAGCACTCAGCCTTCTTTATGGTCCAACCCTTACATCTGTACATGACCACTGGAAAAACCATAGCTTTGGATTATACAGGCCTTTGTTGGCAAAGTGATGTGTCTAGGATTGCCATAGCTTTTCTTCCAAGGAGCAAGTGTCTTTTAATTTCATGACTGCAGTCAACATCTGCAATGATTTTGGAGCCCAAGAAAATGGTTCTTACTGTTTCCACTTTTTCACCGCCTATTAGCCTTGAAGTGATGGGAGATGCCATCATCTTAGTTTTTTGAATGTTGGGTTCAGCAGCTTGTTCACTCTCCTCTTTTACCCTCATCAAGAGGCTCTTTCAGTTCAGTTCAGTTCAGTCGTTCAGTCATGTCTGACTCTTTGTGACCCCATGAATCGCAGCATGCCAGGCCTCCCTGTCCATCACCAACTCCCGGAGTTCACTTAGACTCACGTCCATTGAGTCAGTGATGCCATCTAGCCATCTCATCCTCTGTCGTCCCCTTCTCCTCCTGCCCCCAATACCTCCCAGCATCAGAGTCTTTTGCAGTGAGTCAACTCTTTGCACGAGGTGTCCAAAGTACTGGAGTTTCAGCTTTAGGATCATTCCTTCCAAAGAAATCCCAGGGCTGATCTCCTTCACAATGGACTGGTTGGAACTCCTTGCAGTCCAAGGGACTCTCAAGAGTCTTCTCCAACACCACAGTTCAAAAGCATCAATTCTTCAGCACTCAGCCTTCTTCACAGTCCAACTCTCACATCCATACATGACCAGAGGAAAAACCATAGCCTTGACTAGATGGACCTTAGTCGGCAGAGTAATGTCTCTGCTTTTGAATTTGCTATCTAGGTTTGTCATAACTTTTCTTCCAAGGAGTAAGTGTCTTTTAATTTCATGGCTGCAGTCACCATCTGCAGTGATTTTGGAGCCCAAAAAAGTAAACTCTGACACTATTTCCACTGTTTCCTCATCTATTTCCCATGGAGTGATAGGACCAGATGCTATGATCTTCGTTTTCTGAATGTTGAGCTTTAAGCCAACTTTTTCACTTTCCTCTTTTTCTTTCATCAAGAGGCTCTTTAGTTCCTCTTTACTTTCTTCCATTAGAACAGTATCATCCACATATCTGAGGTTGTTGATATTTCTCCTGGCAATCTTGACTCCAGACTGTGGTTCATTCACACATTTATGCACACATATTTTATATCTGTATATGTATGTGTGCTTGATTGTTTAATTTAAGTGAATAGTTTCCAGAAAACTATGCAATTCAAATGTCCTCTTTCATTAAAGGTGGCATATAAGTGGTAGCTTTTCACTGAGTCTGAAGTCTCAGACTGAAGTCTGAAGTAGTAAAAAATTACCATAGTTATGGAAGTTTCTGCATAACTTGGCCACCAGTATTATTTTTCCATGGCAAAACAAAAATAGTAATTGAAATTTTATAGACATTTACTCCCAGAAAGGAAATATTCTCCTTTCTGTTTTCCAAATATGGAATGAAATGAGTTTAACAAGCCAGCAGTTTTGGAGTACCATTCAGTTGACTCTTACTGGGTGACTCTTATTTGGTTCCAGTATGATATTTAATCGTATCCAGTGTCTAATCATATTGCAGCTCAATCATTAACATAACATGCTTCTGATAATTAGAAATTATTTATTAAATTAAAACACAATTTATTTTCCTCACAATGGTTGTGAAAAACTATGGAGAAAAGGAATTTTTTTAATCGCAACCCTGTTTATAATAGCCAGGACATGGAAGCAACCTAGATGTCCATCAGCAGATGAATAGATAAGAAAGCTATGGTACATATACATAATGGAGTATTATTCAGCCCTTAAAAAGAATGCATTTGAATCAGTTCTAATGAGGTGGATGAAACTGGAGCCAATTATACAGAGTGAAGTAAGCCAGAAAGGAAAGCACCAATACAGTATACTTAACACATATATATGGAATTTAGAAAGATGGTAATGACAACCCTGTATGTGAGACAGCAAAAGAGACACAGATGTATAGAACAGTCTTTTGGACTCTGTGGGAGAGGGAGAGGGTGGAATGATTTGAGAGAATGGCATTGAAACATGTATAATATCATATAAGAAATGAATCGCCAGTCTAGGTTTGATGCAGGATACAGGATGATTGGGGCTGGTGCACTGTGATGACCCAGTGAGATGGTATGGGGAGAGAGGAGGAGGGTTCAGGATTGGGAACACGTGTACACCCGTGGCAGATTCATGTTGATGTATGGCAAAACCAATACAGTATTGTAAAGTAAAATAAAGTAGAATTTTAAAAAAATAAAAAAATTAAAGATGTTAAAGAGGAGGGGTTTGTGATCATTTTTAATAAGATAATATTATTAATCAATACCTTAAAATAAAAAATAACAGAAATAATGACTTTTCCTTTTTCACAGTGTGTACAACTAAAACATAATTGTAACATTAGAAAAAATACAGTATTTCATTGTTTAAATGTGTACCTGTCAATATAAAGAACAAACAAAGACTAACATGGTTGATATACTCTCTCCTCTGTGCTCTTTAAAAATAAAATCTAAACGTTTTATTTTGCAAATTATAAGTATAGCAAATTTCTGAAATTAAACTAAAATAAAAAAAAATTCACTTTTCAAGGACTTATCTTTATGTTTTTTTTTTTTTCCTACCTAATATTCTCTAACTCGAGGGCTTCTCTGTTGGCTAATTGGAAAGAACCTGTACCACCAATGCAGGTGATGTAGGAAACATGGGTTAGGAGGATTCCCTGTGGAAGGAAATGACAGCCCACTTCGTATTCTTGTCTGGGAAATCACACAGACAGAAGAGCCTGGCAGATTACAGTCCATGGGGTTGCAAGAGATTAACAACAACAATATCACTGTCTATCTTTATAGCCTTTACTTTTTTTCTTCTCATAATTGTTGTCTCTCTTCCTCAACAGAACATCACAGGTGTTGTAACACCAAGGACAAAACACTCCAATTGAAGGTTTAGTTATCCCATAGTATAAACATGTTACATACTTTTATTAACTTCATTTTAGTTGCTCAGCTTGTAAAGAATCTGCCTGCAATGCAGAAGACCCCAATTCGATTCTTGGGTCAGGAAGATCCCCTGGAGAAGGGAATGCCTACCCACTCCAGCATTCTGGCCTTTATTTGGAATTCAGTCCAGAATTCCATGGACTGTTATAGTCCGTGGGGTAGCAAAGAGTTGGACATGACTGAGTGACTTTGAATTCATTGCATATGCATTTATCTGAAGAAATTTAAAAAATTGTATTAATTCACAGAAACCATCAGACAGTAAATCAGAACTCTATACCAAGAGAAAATATCTTCTTTACAAAAAAAAAAAAAAAGACTATTTTCAACATAGAAAGTGGAGAGAATCTATTGCCAGCAGACAAGCACTACAAAAATGATAAAGAAAGTTCTTCAGGGAGAAAGAAATGATACTAAAGAGAAATTTGGTTCTACAAAAGTAAATGAGGAGTGCAGGAAATGGTGAATGCATGATTAACTTCGAAGTGCTTTTTCTTATTTTTTAATACTTCAAAAGTGAATTGAAAATAACAGTGAAAACTAACAATTCATTTTAGGGTTTATATTCTATGTAGAAGTGAAATGTGTGGCAACAAAGGCACAAAGGCTGGGAAAGGGATGATGGAATGCTGCTAAATGAGGATGGGTATAATATCATTTAAAGTTGTACTGTGACCACTTACAGGTTAATAGTGTGGATCTCTGTAGTATTCTAGACTTCTAAGCTCAAGTTACAGCCTTTGAAACTCAGATATTTGTCTTTGTCCTTTTACTTGAAGGAAAACTTGGCTAGATATGATACTCTTTTTTCCCATGAACTTTCCTTTAGTAATTTGACACTGTTGTTCAGCTGATTTCTGACATCAATGAACACTGGTCTTGAGAAGTCTGAGGACAACTTGACTTAGTATTTTTAAATAGACACAAAAACTATTATTTATCTTTACTGAAGTTATTTAGACTGTAAAAATTATTTTATAAATTTTACCAGTTCCTTTACAAGTTGTTTCTTCTACCATTATCTTTTATTGTTTTTCTGTCTTCTATGAGTGTTATTATGTGTGTATTCTTTATGTTACTGTTTCAAAGCTATGCTTGCTTCACCAACTTCTTTTTTTCTCCAATAATACTAGGCAACTTTTAAAAATCTGCATAGGACTTGCAGCATCTTTGTCAGGTTTTGGTATTAGGGTAATGGTGGCCTCATAGAACGAGTTTGGAAGTTTACCTTCTTCTGCAATTTTCTGGAAGAGTTTGAGTAGGATAGGTGTTAGCTCTTCTCTAAATTTTTGGTAGAATTCAGCTGTGAATCCGTCTGGACCTGGGCTTTTGTTTGCTGGAAGATTTCTGATTACAGTTTCAATTTCCGTGCTTGTGATGGGTGCAAAAATTTTATTACTTTTATTGTTGTTTTAACAAAGGACTTTAAAAAATAAGACTCATTGTGTTTCCTTGAGCTTTGCCTGGACCCAACTTATATTCATTTTTAGGAGTTGTACCTCACTGGTGACCTTTGAGATCCCAGATTATTTCAAAGCAACTTTCCCTACCAGCAATTCTGCCTTGGTCAATCATTCTTGCTGACAGAGCAACTTCTCAAAAAATATGTTGAAGACTTCTGAGATTTGCCTGCACTGGTCACCTCAAAACTTTCAAATCTTCTCTGTAGCTCTTTTACGGTCTCCTGTGTGACTCGTCTTAAAAATCTCTCATACACAGTTATCAGTTTTATAGTCCTAAAAGGAAATATATGGCACACTAAAATTAGGAAATTTCATTGTGTATTTTCTACAAAGAAGATATTCACAAAGTATGAGGATGGTTCAAAATGCAAGGAATGGTGTGGGAATCTACAGCAAATTATAGCAGAGGAGCTCTTGTTCACGTAATAGCAAACAATTTTTAAATATCCTAGACAAGAAAGGGTACAGAAAAGAAGTGGTTAGCATAACCTAGAAAGAGATATTAATAAATAAGGTTGTATTGACAGAAGTAGTGTCATCCATGTGAGAGACATACACAGATGAAATATCTCTCTGGGACAAAAACACTGAAATAAATCTAATTATATCAATATAATTCCTCCCTTTGAATCCCAGCCAGGACTGTGTATTACCTATGTGAACCAAAAGCTAAGATTCTCAGCTTCTCAGGGCAAAGGTAGGATAAGCATGATGGCAAGTGAACTCAGAGTCACAAATGCAAGATCTGGCAAAGTCCACCACTATGCCTTCTCAACTTTTCACTCTTGTCTTTCTTACAGGTAAAAGTATGTGTCTCCATTCTAAAGCACACACAAAGTACAATCATCTGCAAGTAAAGGTATCATCATGAGTACCATCAATTTGTTGGGGAGAAGCAGGGAGAAAAAAGTACCTAATGTAAAATATATAGCTGCTGTATTCCTGGGCATCCCAGTTGGTCATAAAATATAAGTTAGTAAAAATAGACACCTTTATGTGTCTAAGTAATGACAGACACTAATCATACCACACATCACTTGCTCTTTCCTACTTTACAGATAAATTGGGTTCTTGGCCTGGTGAAATAACTCAAAGTGTTATCCCTGCAGAACTTGAGTTATTAATGACATTTTTTTTTTAGTAGAAACAAGTTTTTCGTTGACCATGATTATGAGGAAAGAGAGATCTAGGGAGAATCCTTCTTATTTCCAAATAGTCTTCTTGCTGCCTGCTAGGTTATCAACAACAAAAATTGTCCCTAGTCTTTGGGATCAATCAACAATATAGGTTCCCTGTTGATTTGTTATTTAACCTAAATGATGGATGTCAAATTATGAGGGGCATCTTCCAGTTCATTGGAACCATTTTTGAGTTCCCTAATGGAAGCAGACTTCCCTTGGGCACAATGATGTACAAGCACAGTTTCTAGAGCATAGAAACCAGGACAAATATTCTTCAAATAGATTATTAGTAATACTGAGAGAAGCCCCTCCTATCTCTGCTTTTGATTTGGGGATTTATATTTTTATCTATGGGGAAGACTGTATAATATGTTGATTACTGATTTTAGGCAAATGACTCATTCAATAGGCTGAGATCCCAATACAACAAGTTCATATAAGCCACTGGTTACATGACTGAGCCTTCTGAAGGTCATTACACTGTTCCCCCAAGCCAAATGCTTCTGATTGATGGAATACACAATAAGACCAGCAAATTACATGCAGATGGTATACTGTCACGTTTCCTTTGACATAACTCTCTGGCTATCAGTTTCATGTGGCATACCATCGGGATGAATACAATATTCTATAAATCTATGAGTAATAGTGAAAAGCTATATACAAAGAAGGCAATTCTATAATCAAAGTATATCTGGCTCAGTCATGAGAATGATTGTTCCTACGAGAGAAAGGTTCTAATCTGCCATGATGATACCAGTTTGTACTCTATGAGAATGATGATGTGATAAAAGTTTATTTGATATTTCTAGAGAAATAACTTTAATTCATTCAGAAGTTAAGAAACCTATGATTAAATATATATTAATCTTTTATCCATCTTTTGTATAGTCTTCTTTATTTTAGTCTATATCGTAATCAATGACATTTCAATCTATTTACATACTTGAGCTAGAAAGTCGCTTCTAAGTCGCTTCTAAGCAAACTTAGAAGCTTTAGAAACTTAGAATCCTTAGAAGCATCCTTAGCTTATTCTTGTGCTTTACCTTCCATATTCTTTTAGTAATCCAGTTTATAAGAAAGAAAGAAAGTGAAGTCACTCAGCGTGTCTGACTCTTTGCAACCCCATGAACTGTAGCCTATCAGGATTCTCCATCCAAGGGATTTTCGAGGCAAGAGCACTGGAGTAGGTTGCCATTTCCTTCTCCAGGGAATATTCCTGACACAGGGACTGAACTCAGGTCTCCTGCAGTGTAGGCAGACATTTTACTGTCTGAGCCACTAGGGAAGACCAAGTTTATAGAAGTCTATTCAAATTCCCCACAAATAAGTTGTTTTCATCTTCATTCTCTATATCATAGCCTCTCCCAGAAACTTTCCTAATACTCTTCTGCACAGGAATAGTTTCCTCTGTATCGTATCCCTTCCCTCTCCACTCTTCCCTCAAATGTGTGATTAAAAATACAAATATATCACTTATTTTCTTTTTAATTAATTCAACCTCCTTTAGAGGTGATTATGGCATGCAAAACCTATTAAAATCTGTCCACATCCTACTTTTGCTTTATTCCTTGTCATCTATTTGTCCCAACTTCATAGATTTATGTTCTAGCTACATTGCACTATAATATTTAAGACTATAAATATAATATATAATATACACTGGCATTCTGTTCTATCCACTATAATTCTTATACTTCAGAACAAATGCAATCAGCTGTATAGAGATATAACTTGAAGATAAAGTAAAAAATAGATTTAAAATAATAAATTTATTTAATCTGCAAGGGTTAAATAAGGATGAAAAATTTCCACCAAAACAAGAAACCTCAAAAACATTTCATGTTTGTTTTTTTTTTTTAACTCT
>SJYQ01005029.1:186490-220886 GCA_006410935.1 Redunca redunca
AGATACACATACACTCACATACTTTCTATATATACATATATATGTATATATATCTGTGTGTATATATATATATATACACACACATATACAGAGGTTTATATATATTCATCCATATATATGAATGTGTATATATTTGTGTAAGGATGCTTCCATGTATATGTATACGTTTGTGCATATATGCACATATAAAATTTCAGCAGGCTATTATATTAAAAGGATAACTCCTAAGATTCTATATAGTTTCAGGCTTAATTGTGTATCAAGCACTGTCTGAGGAAAGAAAAAAAGCTACATGTCCTAAAATATAGAAAGAATACAACAGAGGTTACTGGAAAAAGCAATTAAATAAGTAATTGTGAATTTTTGACCTATAACAGTAGGAAACTCCCCAATATTTGGCTAACTAATGTGTTCTGGCTATTGTGATTGCCAGTTTTGAAAAAAAATATGAAATTTTAAATTTCCTTGAGATGGATTAGGGTTAAGGTTGAAGATAGTTTGAATGGAATTGAATTTTTCAAAGTGAAGTTTGTTTACTTATACCTTCTATAGATGTTTCTTTGCCACTCCTGAATACTGAAGTGGCTTGCCATTCCCTTCTCCAGTGGACCACATTCTGTCAGGCCTCACCACCAGGACCCGCCCGTGTTGGGTTGCCCTGCAGGCATGGCTTGGTTTCATTGTGTTAGACAATGCTGTGACCTTAGTGTGATTAGATTGACTAGTTTTCTGTGAGTATGGTTTCAGTGTGTCTGCCCTCTGATGCTTTCTTGCATAACTTACCATCTTACTTGGGTTTGTCTTACCTTGGACGTGGGGCGTCTCCTCACGGCTGCTCCAGCAAAGCACAGCCACCGCTCCTTACCTTGGACGAGAGGTATATCCTCAACGCCGACCCTCCTGACCTTCAACATGGGATAGCTCCTCTAGGCCCTCCTGCACCAGTGCAGCCAGAAAGAATGAAGAGATGGAGCCAAAACAAAAACAATACCCAGTTGTGGATGTGACTGGTGATAGAAGCAAGGTCCGATGCTGTAAGAGCAATAATGCATAGGAACCTGGAATGTCAGGTCCATGAATCAAGGCAAATTGGAAGTGGTCAAACAAGAGATGGCAAGGGTGAACATCGACATTCTAGGAATCAGTGAACTAAAATGGACTGGAATGGGTGAATTTAAATCAGAAGACCATTACATCTACTACTGCGGGCATGAATCCCTCAGAAGAAATGGAGTAGCCATCATGGTCAACAGAAGAGTTCGAAATGCAGTACTTGGAAGCTGTCTCAAAAATGAAAGAATGATCTCTGTTTGTCTCCAAGGCAAACCATTCAATATCACAGTTATTCAAGTTTATGCCCTAACCAGTAACACTGAGGAAACTGAAGTTGAACGGTTTTATGAAGACCTACATGATCTTTTAGAACTAACACACAAAAGAGATGTCCTTTTCATTATAGGGGACTGGAATGCAAAAGTAGGAAGTCAAGAAACACCTGGAGTAACAGGCAAATTTGGCCTTGGAATGAAGAATGAAGCAGGGAAAAGACTAATAGAGTTTTGCCAAGAAAACGCACTGGTCATAGCACTCACCCTCTTCCAACAGCACAAGAGAAGACTCTACACATGGACATCACCAGATGGTCAACACCAAAATCAGATTGATTATATTCTTTGCAGCCAAAGATGGAGAAGCTCTATACAGTCAGCAAAAACAAGACCGGGAGCTGACTGTGGCTCAGATTATGAACTCCTTATTGCCAAATTCAGACTTAAATTGAAGAAAGTAGGGAAAACCGCTAGACCATTCAAGTATGACCTAAATCAAATCCCTTATGATTATACAGTGGAAGTGAGAAATAGATTTAAGGGTCTGATAGATAGAGTGCCTGATGAACTATGGACTGAGGTTCATGACATTGTACAGGAGACAGGGATCAAGACCAGCTCCATGGAAAAGAAATGCAAAAAAGCAAAATGGCTGTCTGTGGAGGCCTTGCAAATAGCTGTGAAAAGAAGAGAGGAGAAAAGGAAAGATATAAGCATCTGAATAGAGAGTTCCAAAGAATAGCAAGAAGAGATAAGAAAGCCTTCTTCAGTGATCAATGCAAAGAAATAGAGGAAAACAACAGAATGGGAAAGACTAGAGATCTCTTTAAGAAAATTAGAGATACCAAGGGAATATTTCATGCAAAGATGGGCTCGATAAAGGACAGAAATGGTATGTACCTAACAGAAGCAGAAGATATTAAGAAGAGGTGGCAAGAATACACAGAAACCTGTACAAAAAAAGATCTTCATGACCCAGACAATCATGATGATGTGATCCCTAATCTAGAGCCAGACATCCTGGAATGTGAAGTCAAGTGGGCCTTAGAAAGCATCACTATGAACAAAGCTAGTGGAGGTGATGGAATTCCAGTTGAGCTGTTTCAAATCCTGAAAGATGATGCTGTGAAAGTGCTGCACTCAATATGACAGCACGTTTGGAAAACTCAGCAGTGGCCACAGGACTGGAAAAGGTCAGTTTTCATTCCTATTCCAAAGAAAGGCAATGCCAAAGAATGTTCAAGCTACCGCACAATTGCACTCATCTCACATGTTATAAAGTAATGCTCAAAATTCTCCAAGCCAGGCTTCAACAATACATGAACTGTGAACTTCCTGATGTTCAAGCTGGTTTTAGAAAAGGCAGAGGAACCAGAGATCAAATTGCCAACATCCTCTGGATCATGGAAAAAGCAAGAGAGTTCCAGAAAAACATTTATTTATGCTTTCTTGACTATGCCAAAGCCTTTGACTGTGTGGATCACAAGAAACTGTAGAAAATTCTGAAAGAAATGGGAATACCAGACCACCTGACCTGCCTCTTGAGAAATCTATATGCAGGTCAGGAAGCAACAGTTAGAACTGGACATGGAACAACAGACTGGTTCCAAATAGGCAAAGGAGTATGTCAAGGCTGTATCTTGTCACCCTGCTTATTTAACTTCTATGCAGAGTACATCATGAGAAACGCTGGACTGGAAGAAACACAAGCTGGAATCAAGATTGCTGGGAGAAATATCAATAACCTCAGATATGCAGATGACACCACCCTTATGGCAGAAAGTGAAGAGGAGCTACAAAGCATCTGGATGAAGGTGAAAGAGGAGAGTGAAAAAGTTGGCTTAAAACTCAACATTCAGAAAACAAAGATCCTGGCATCCGGTCCCATCACTTCATGGGAAATAGAGGGGGAAATGGTAGAAACAGTGTCAGACTTTACTTTTTTGGGCTTCTAAATCACTGCAGATTGAGACTGCAGCCATGAAATTAAAAGACGCTTACTCGTTGGAAGAAAAGTTATGACCAACCTAGATACTATATTCAAAAGCAGAGACATTACCTTGCCGACTAAAGTCCATCTGTCAAGGCTATGGTTTTTCCTGTGGTCATGTATGGATGTGAGAGTTGGACTGTGAAGAAGCCTGAGCGCCAAAGAATTGATGCGTTTGAACTGTGGTGCTGGAGAAGACTCTTGAGAGTCCCTTGGACTGCAAGGAGATCCAACCAGTCGATTCTGAAGGAAATCAGCCCTGGGATTTCTTTGGAAGGAATGATGCTAAAGCTGAAACTCCAGTACTTTGGACACCTCATGCGAAGAGTTGATTCATTGGAAAAGACTCTGATGCTGGGAGGGATTGGCGGCAGGAGGAGAAGGGGACGTCCCAGGATGAGATAGCTGGATGGCATCGCGGACACGATGGACGTGAGTCTGAGTGAACTCCTGGAGATGGTGATGGACAGGGAGGCCTGGCGTTCTGCGATTCATGGGGTCGCAAAGAGTCAGACACGACTGAGCGACTGAATTGAACAGAATTGCCACTCCTGAAGGTGGTGTATTGTAGCCTATCTATGGTGGTTGAATGAGATGAGTGAAATAGGTAGAAGTAATGGTACCTCACTCCAGTACTCTTGCCTGGAAAATCCAATGGATGAAGGAGCCTGGTAGGCTGCAGTCTGTGGTGTCGATGAGAGTCGGACACGACTTTGCGACTTCACTTTGACTTTTCACTTTCATGCATTGGAGAAGGAAATGGCAACCCACTCCAGTGTTCTTGCCTGGAGAATCCCAGGGATGGGGGAGCCTGGTGGGCTGCCATCTATGGGGTCGCACAGAGTCGGACACAACTGAAGCGACTTAGCAGCAGTAGCAGCAGTGAGGGAAGAGGACGGGAAAGGAATACAGGCAAAATATTTTAGTGTTCATATTCAAAAGTCAGTGTGTAACTGTGTCATGTAACGGTGTCTTATTTCAATCCTAAAATAAGTTATATTTTAAGCAACAGGGAAGAGGACAGGAAAGGAATACAGGCAAAATATTTTAGTGTTCATATTCAAAAGTCAGTGGGTAACTGTGTCTTATGTCAATCTTAAAATAAGTTATATTTTAAGCAACAGTTTCATGTTGAGCTATGCGTCCATATCTCCTATCGTGGTTCTGTCCTTGATGTGAGTGAATGCAAACTTAGGAAGCTTATTGGAACCCCCAAAAGAAAGCATTCTAGGTACAGATGTAACAAAGGGACTAATGAAAGAGTTATGAGACAGATGTGCATAGCTCTGATATTTTAAACATTATGACACTGCATAAAGGTTTAGTCCCCATTATGCTCTCATTCAGAGCAGAGCCTTGCTGGATCTCTTCAGTTAACCTTGGAAAGGACAAAAATGTGGCCTACAGAGAGAAAACAGGATGATGTCATCCACTTTGTACAGGTTGACTGGGTAGATTGAGTCACTGAGCACCAGAGCTGTTTTGGAGAAAATTGTGTGACAACACATACAACGAAGGCAGAAGAAGGAGAGGACAGAGGATGAACGGTTGGGTGGCATCACCATCTCAATAACCATAAGTCTGAGCAAGTTCCGGGAGATGGTGAAAGACAGAGGTGGATGGCTTGCTGCAGTCCATGGGGTCACAAAGATTCAGACACAGTGAGCGACTGAACAACAACAACAAAGAAGGGAATAAATGAAATAAATTACAACAAACTTGAAATGAGTGACCTCTTAATATTACTTCTAACAATTACTTATTTCTTTTCTCTCCTCATATACTATGTCTGCACATCCTGCTGTGTATGGTATTGAAGCCATGCCACGTGATGCAGGTTTGAGAGAACTGCATCTTCAGCAACTTCAAGGTCCCTAAATGTGCATAATTAATATCAGTAAAGGTTAATTATAGCTACCCATAAAGCTTCATTACAATCTATCTGAGAATAAAAGCAATCTGAACATTTTAATTATTATATAAATTATAATAATCTAGTCAGAGTTAGATTAGGTTGAACTAGTCTTCTGAAATAAGATTTTTGAAACAGTGATCTCTTTCATAAATAAAACAGTACAGCTCTACATAAGGATCATACAGTTTCAATATAAATGATTTAGCTGAATCTCTAGCCACTGTTTCAAATATCATGGAAGATAGGTAAAAAGAAAAACTACATATTTCTTTCTCTTACAGAGCTTGGTGGACAAAATTAAATTGATCTTAATTCTTGTCACTTAACAGATTAACATCTGCAGCCCATACATGCTCTGTATTATATTTATTTCTTTTTAACACCAAGGGAACCCTAATAAATATTCAATAATTAGGATATCTGTAAAATGCATCAAACTACATCTTCCTTCAAGGAAGGAATTTGTAAATATTTCTGATTTTTGATAAATGTTCAATCAAAAGAGGGTGAGCACTAAGATTTAACAGTAAGATACTGATAGAAATAAAATATTTCAATTAAGAAATGTCTCAGAAAGATTCCTTAAGAAAACCGACAAACATTGGATTGTTGATACTTATTGACAGTTATAGTGTTCTTTGAAGTATATTAGGAAGAAGTTGGCTCAAGGTGGCAAGAAAGTATTGACAATATTTTCAGAGGTAGAACATAGAAAATTTTCACATCCAATTCTAGTGCTTGTTTCTATGCCTAAGATTAAATTTCTGAAAAATAATTTCTAAATGTTCTATTGGGTTACATGCCCCTTGCATATTCAGGGATGGCTGGATCGAGTTAGACATTTTTGCCAACTCATGTGTTTTGCCAGTTCCCAGCCTTTTTTCTAAGATAAAATACAAATTCTGTTCTAGAACTAGACTCATATTAATATTTTTCTAATGATAATTTAATTGCTTTAGATATAATTTGCTTAAGTATAGACGTGCTAAAGTTTGGTAGATTGTAAACATGGCTACAATCCTAGTATGCACACTTTTTTTTTTTTTTTTTTTAATAATTTGACCTTGCAGTATTTTCCCTTAAGTGTCTATTTCTTAAAATCTTGAATCTGGGCTTTGCCAAATGGTACAAAATTACTCATGATGCAAGAAGACACATAAAACATACCTAGGTGTTGTAGCTTGTCATTTTTTGTTATTTTTGTTTTTCTTTTTGAAACAACTCTGTGAACACATTTATGTGAAATACCATAATATCATTCTAAAGTGACTCATCAGCCTTTCTGAGAGCCAAGTGATCATCACATACACAACCATAAACTATCAGCTGACTTCAGAAGCAAGCTCAGCTTACAACAAAATGAGTTAGACACAAATCATGCAATTTTAGTTTAGCACAAATTGCCATCACACATACTCATGAGCAAGTAGATTTGTGGAATTTTTAAAAATTGCAGCAAAGGCTAATTGATACATTATACAATTTGCATACTAAGATTAAATAAAGGGAGACCTGCAGTCAGGCTAAAATTTTTTTCTCACTCCTTTTTGTCTTTGAATACAATTATATAGAGAAACAATACTTAAAGTAACTATAATGACATGAGAAAGAAANCTGTCCAACTCTGCGACCTCATGGACTGCAGCATGCCAGGCCTCCATGTCCATCACTGACTGCTAGAATTTACTCAAACTCATATCCATTGACTTGGTGATGTCATCTAACCATCTCATCCTCTGTCATCCCCTTCTCCTCCTGCTTTCAGTCTTTAGCAGCATCAGGGTCTTTTCAAATGAGTTAGTTATTTGAATCAGGTGGCCAAAGTGTTGGAGTTTCAGCTTCAACATCAGTCCTTCCAATGAATATTCAGAACTGATTTCATTTAGGGTAGACTGGTTGGATATCCTTTCAGTCCATGGAACTCTCAAGAGTCTTCTCCAACACCACAGTTCAAAAGCATCAATTCTTCGGTGCTCAGCTTTTCTTAATAGTCCAACTCTTATACCCATACATGACTGCTGGAACAACCATAGCCTTGACTAGAGGGAGTTTTGTTGACAAAGTAATGTCTCTGCTTTTTAATATGCTGTCAAACTTTCCTTCCAAGTAGTAGGCATCTTTTAATTTCATGGCTGCAATCACCATCTGCAGTGATTTTGGAGCCCCCCAAAATAAAGTCTGTCACTGTTTCCACTGTTTCTCCATCTATTTGCCATGCAGTGATGGGACTGGATGCCATGATCTTAGTTTTCTGAATGTTGAGTTTTAAGCCAACCTTTTCATTCTCCTCTTTTACTTCCACCAAGAGGCTCTTTAGTTCTTCTTTGCTTTCTTCCATAATGGTGGTGTCATCTGCATATCTCATGGAATAGGAAATGAAAATCTGGTCCAATATTCTTGCTTCCCTGGTGACTCATATGGTAAAGAATCTGCCTGCAGTGCAGGAGACCTGGGTTTGATCCCTGGGTTGGGAAGATCCCCTGGAGAAGGGCATGGCAACACATTCCTGTATTCTTGCCTGGAGAATCTCCATGGAAAGAGGAGCCTGACTGGCTACAGTTCATGGGGTCACAAAGAGTCAGACATAACTGATCCACTAAGCCCATACATCCTTGCTTCGAGACTCCCATGGATAGAGGAACTTGGTGAGATACAGTCCATGGATTACAGAGTCAAAGAAGACTGAGTGACTGAGCACACATGCAAATATATACCCGACTGTTTAGTTTACTGTTGTTTCATCTTGTCCTTTTGCAGCGAAAAGTGTGCTAAGTTAAACATTGACTCTGAGGAAAAACAATCTGGGGGGTGCTAGAGCCTGAGAATCCATGCTTGACCTCCATCAAAATACCTCTACTGATGAAAATAAATTATCAGAACTTTCATGGTTGCTTCAGCTTGAGTGAAAATAATTGAAGATATCATGGTTTCAGAAACATAGCTAAGTGTTCACTACAAGATGTTTGCCAAAATATGGGATTGTATGGAGCAAAGAGCTAAAAATTCTATGCCAGAAACCTTTGAAAATCATAGTGGAAGAGTTCCAGATGAAGGTGGTGTTGTTGAAAAATTCTAAGCTCACCTCCTCTCACAGACACATCAAATTGTGCTGCAAGTAGAACAACTATCACTGAGAATGACCTGTAGTCTAGCAGAACAGATTTTATACAACTACGAATAAAAAGAAAGGACTCTCTGAGGAGAGCAGGAAGTGCAGTTATGTAGCCCACTCAGAACTCAATCCCCCAGGGCAGTGACTCACAAGGAAGGGGGATATCTCTATCACAGAAGGCCACGCTAAGGAGTAGGAGGTCTGAGCCCTGTGTTGGACACCCCAGCCTGGGGGACATGAGTTGAGAAAACAAGTCCCCTTAAAACCTGGCTTTGAGAACCAGTGGGGCATATGATGTGAAAAGGTAGAGAACTGTGGGGAAACTAGACTCTGCTTTTGAAGAACTGACATACAGATTCACTTGCTCTGGGTCCAAGCAAAGAAGCAGCAGCAGCTTGAAAAGCACTTGGGTCATACTAGAGGAGTTTGACTGACTAATTTAGGGCATATACTGGAAAAGCAGGGATCTGGTGGAACTTTCTCCAGAGACAGAAGGGCTGGTGGATGCAAATTTTCTTTTCTGTCCATCTAGCTGGCTCAGCACCAGTGAGCACCATTTCTGTCATTCTCCATAAACCTAGCTAACACCATGTGACTAGCTCTGGCATTTCCCTGAAGACTAAACACACCCAACCTGTGAGTTTGGGGAGTCAGCCTCTCCAAAGCAACTCCTGCACCACCCTGCTTGGAGAGCTACCCTCTTCAGCACTGGCACCCTTAAAAACCAGCTCACCTCCATCTCCACCCCATGGTCAGCCCAGCCCAGCATCATCACTCCTGTCTCAACCCAGGATGACCTTTGCCAGCTCCAGTATCCCTTTATATCAGCTCTGTCTCCAGGAGGCCACCACTGTACACCAGTGTGTCTACAAGAGTCTTAGTGGAGCCTCCCAAACAGCGGGACTAAGGAAGCCCCAAGTTGTCATGGCCAGCCCTCTTGGTTAACCAGGCTGGGGCCCAGACCTGCTCTCTCAGCACAGGTGCTGAAGTCCCAGCCAGGCCTTGAAGAAGGCCAGACTGGGGGCAGCCTTGTCGACCAGCATATGCATAGCAGATATGACCATGCCTCAAAGACAGATGGAATGAGGATCAGTCCTGCTCACCAGTGCATCCATTGCAGTGACAACTGGACCTCACAGGCAGCTGGCCTGGGAGCCAACCCCACCCATCAACATGTGGGCAATGATCATGGCCCAACCACAATAGGAGGGCACTCTCAGTCCCACAGGGGATACCTCTGCAGCACCTGGCTGTAGTAAAGAGTGGACATTGTGTCACTGGACCCTGAAAGACACATCCTACACAAGGATGTGTCAGTCTTTCAAGAGTGGGCGACATAGCTTATATATCTGAAACATTGAAAGGCACACAAGATGTAGAAAATTAGGAAGAATTGTATATTGTGAATCAATTATACTTCTAGAATAATATAATAGAAAAAAGAAACAAAGTGAAAATTCACAGAGTCTCTGATCTGAGGAGAAAAAGATCTGGGAGGCTGGAATTTTCCCTAGAAGTAGGGAAGAACCAAAGATTGACTCAGATTTAATAAAACTGTGAAGATTTTTGTTTGATAAAATTCAGTCCATGCTTCATTTAATATCATTATACCTTTACTCCTTCAATTTAGAAGACAGTTGCTTCCTTCTGATAGAACAGTTCAGTTCAGTTCAGTTCAGTCACTCAGTTGTGTCCCACTCTTTGTGACCCCGTGAACCACATCACACCAGGCCTCCCTGTCCATCATCAACTCCCGGAGTCCACCCAAACCCATATCCATTGAGTCGGTGATGTTAACTAACCATCTCATCCTCTGTTGTCCCCTTCTCCTCCTGCCTCCAATCTTTCCCAGCATCAGGGTCTTTTCAAATGAGTCAGCTCTTTGCATCAGGTGGCCAACTTATTGGCGTTTCAGCTTCAACATCAGTCCTACCAATGAACACCCAGGACTGATCTCCTTTAGGATGGACTGGTTGGATCTCCTTGCAGTCCAAGGGACTTTCAAGCCTCTTCTCCAACACCACAGTGCAAAAGCATCAATTCTTCAGTGCTCAGCTCTCTTTATAGTCCAACTTTCACATCCATACATGACTACTGGAAAAACCATAGCCTTGAGTAGATGGACCTTTGTTGGCAAAGTAATGTCTCTGCTTTTTAATATGCTGTCTAGGTTGGTCATAACTTTCCTTCCAAGGAGTAAGTGTCTTTTAATTTCATTGCTGTGATCACCATCTGCAGTGATTTTGGAGCCCCAGGAAATAAATTCTGACACTGTTTCCCCATCTATTTGCCATGAAGTGATGGGACAAAATTCCATGATCTTCATTTTCTGAATGTTGAGCTTTAAGCCAACTTTTTCACTCTCCTCTTTTACTTTCTTCAAGAGATTTTTTAATTCTTCTTCACTTTCTGCCATAAGGGTGGTGTCATCTGCATAGCTGAGGTTATTGATATTTCTCCCAGCAATCTTGATTCCAGCTTGTGCTTCCTCCAGCCCAGCATTTCTCATGATGTACTCTGCATGTAGGTTAAATAAGCAGGGTGACAATATACAGCCTTGATGTACTCCTTTTCCTATTTGGAACCAGTCTGTTCCATGTCAAGTTCTAACTGTTGCTTCCTGACCTGCGTACAGGTTTCTCAAGAGGCAGGTCAGGTAGTCTGATATTCCCATCTCTTTCAGAATTTTCCACCGTTTATTGGGATCCACACAGTCAAAAGCTTTGGTATAGTCACATGTACCCCAATGTTCATCGCAGCACTGTTTATAATAGCCAGAACATGGAAACAACCTAGATGTCCATCAGCAGATGAATGGATAAGAAAGCTGTGGTACATATACACAATGGAGTATTACTCAGCCATTAAAAAGAATACATTTGAATCAGTTCTAAGGAGATGGATGGAACTGGAGCCGATTATACAGAGTGAAGTAAGCCAGAAAGAAAAACACCAATACAGTATACTAACGCATATATATGGAATTTAGAAAGATGGGGATGATGACCCTGTATGCGAGACAACAAAAGAGACTCAGATCTATAGAGTGAACTTTTGGACTCTGGGGGAGAGAGAGAGGGAGAGGGTGGGATGAGATGGGAGAATGGCATTGCAACATGTATACTATCAAGTAAGAAACGAATCGCCAGTTGATGTCAGATGCAGAATGCAGGATGCTTGGGACTGGTGCAAGGAGAGGACCCAGAGAGATGGTATGGGGTGGGAGATGGGAGGGGATTCGTGTTTGGGAACGCATGTACACTCGTGGTGAATTAATGTCAATGTTTGGAAAAACCAAGACAGTAATGTAAAGTAAACTAAAGTTAAAATAAAAATTAAAAAAAATAAAGCAGAAATAGATATTTTTCTGGAACTCTCTTGCCTTTTTGATGATCCAGCAGATGTTGGCAATTTGACCTCTGGTTCCTCTGCCTTTTCTAAAACCACCTTGAATATAAAATTATTAACTCCTTACATTTTTTTTTTTCATATATAAGATCAAGCACTCAATCTATGAATATCAAGCTTCAGGGCAGACAGTGCTGTATGACTAGTAAACAAGAGAAACAATAAAATCAGCTTCTGAAATGTTTGGGATAATGAAAGTAATGTCAAAATCTTTAAAATCCCCAATGTTAAAATATTTAATTAAGTACGGTAAGATTAAGTTAAAGTATGGTAAACCCATTGCTGACTAAATGTATTGTACCCTCTCAAACAAAAAACAAACAAAATACCCTGTTTACCTATCATAAGCAAATCACTGGAAGTCAATATAAGAGAAAATCATAAAAGCACTCAGAAAAAAGATATATTACCATGAAAATGCAACAAGGTATATAGCTGACCACCAAACAGCAATAAAAGAAGTAAAAACATGATGGGTATCACCAAACTAGAATTTCACAACTAGTAAAAAATACTTTAGAACAAAAGTCAGTTTTAAAAATAAATTTAAAAATTGCCCTTACATCAAAAAGTGTCAGAGCTTCCCTGGATGCTCAGATGATGAAGAGTCTGCCTGCAGTGCAAGAGCCCCAGGTTTGATCCCTCAATCAGGAATATCCCCTGGAGAAGGAAATGACAACCCACTCTAGTATTTTTGCCTGGAGAATTCCGTGGACAGAGAAGCCTGATGGGGCTGCAAAAAACTGGACATGACTAAGCAAGTAACACTTCACTTCACACTTTCAAAAGGGAATCCTGAAAGTAGTTCTTCAGACAGATTAAAAACAATTTCAAGGAAAAAAAGAGAAATAATTGCAGAAAATATATTATATCAGAAAAGATAAATATAAGGGTATATATGTAAATATATTTTGCATGGTTAAACTATAGTAGTAGTTTTTTCTATAGTTTAAAACAAGTATAGATTGTATAGATTTATTATTGTTTCTTTCTTTCTTTCTTTTTTTGTTTTTTGGCTGAAATACACAACACTTGGGATATTAGTTCCCTGACCACAGATTGAACTTGCACCTGTGCACTGTACATGAGGCGTCTTAACAACTGAACTTCTGAGAAGTCCCTAGATTTACTATTCTTGACAACCCTGATACAGAAGCTTGGATATGGGATGAAGAAGTTAATATACTCTACGATTCAGAAAGGAAACAATTCCATAATCCAAGACTTTAATAATCCCTATAGACAAATTAACTGAAAAGTCTCTCTTTTATACTTTCCTCAGGATAATATTTCTTATTATCTCTTGAGACAAAATACTGCCTTCAGTTCCTAGACAGTTGTTTAACATCTGGGACTCTTACCTGTTTCAAAGGAGAGCAGTTCCTTTCATAAACCAAGTTGACTAGCCCTCTGCCTTTATCCTGAGTTGTCCCACCCAAAGTACCAATGTACTTTAGAAGAATTAACATTTAAAGGCTTCTTTCCACATATTTTACTGTTTGACTGTTTAATAATTGACCATTAGACACTTTTTTTCCATTTGCTGAATTTATTTAAACCAATCAATTTAGAAATATCATAGAATTAAACAAAAATTCTGACATTGGCTTCCCTGGTGGTTCAGAGGGTGAAGCATCTGCCTGGAATGTGGGAGACGCAGGTTCTATCCCTGGGTTGAGGAGATCCCCTGGAGAAGGAAATGACAACACACTCTGGTACTCTTACCTGGAAAATCCCGTGGATGGAAAAGCCTGGTAAGCTACAGTCCATAGGGTCATAAAGAGTCGGACATGACTGAGCATATTCACTTTCACTTTCTAATATGTAAACAGACTACCATGCTCCCAAAACATATGTTAACATTTGGCAAAAGCTAATAATTGCCTATTAGGAAAGCTGTCTCTGAATAAAGTGAGTCTTCAGCAAAACTAAGCAACAAAAAGCCAGTCTTCAGCAAAACTAAGCAACAAAATCAAGATTTAAATGTGATTCCTCTGGATCCAAGACCAATGCTATTTATTACTACTATCTTATTATTACTAGATAGTTTTATTTTTCCAAGCCTTACTGATATTTATCATTTTTGTCTCAGATTTTCTGAAATATTAGTTTTTCTGATAACATGACTTTAAATGCTTTCAAATGAATGAATTACTAAATCAACCGTGTCAGATTCTTCAAAATCTGGGAGCATGTTCACTGATATTTTATGCATTTTTAATAATGGATGCATTTAGAATTATACACTGGTTTGTTGAGTTTAATGATAGCATATTTATTATCTCCTCTAATATCACGATTTCAGGTTGAGAAGGGAAAAGAAAATTGCTCTGCTGCTTAAATATAAGTACTAAATATCTTAAACACTTTTTGAAAATAAGGCTTGAATCTATGCAATGTAATGAAATACTAATACTATTTATAATAATTATATGGCATCATTAAAATAAAAATAAAATAAGTAAATGTCAAGACATAAGTGAAATTCAGATATTATTGAGAAGAATTTCAATCATAATGTTCTATTATACAATCCAAATAATTTTATTGTGAGTATTAACACTTTAAGTCTAATATTGAGACTTTATGATGGCTAAATAATGACTTCACTTCACCCAAGAAGTCCATGTCTTAATCCACACAAGCTGTGACTGTTACCTAATATGGCAAAATATAATTTCAGATGTTATTGAATTAAGGACTATAAAATGAGGAATTTACCTTGAATTATATGGGTGGTTCTGAATCATAAAAATCCTTACAAGAAGGAATCAATAGGTGAGAGAAACAAGGAGATATGAAAAGAGAAGCAGAGAGAGATAGGAAGATATTATACTGGTGACTTTGAAGATGATGGAGGAAATGTCAAGTCAATGACTTTCAGTGCAGCTCTACAAGCCAGAAAAGGCAAATATAAGGATTCTCCCCTCAGACCTTCCACATGAAAATAGCTTTGCAATTAGCTTGGTGAAACTGCCTTAGGATTTCTGAACTCCAAAAGTGTAAGAGAATACGTTTGTACTGTTTAAGTCACTATGTTTATGGTAATTATAGCAACAATAAAGAACTTGATACTTTTCATATGTATGAGCTAAAATGTTTCATGTTAGCTATATGTATTTTATTGCTATATTTGATTTTTAATTCTTGTGTGCTTAGTTGCTCAGTTGTGTCTGACTCTTTGTGACCACATGTACTGTAGCCTGCCAGGCTCCTCTGTCCATGGGGATTTTCCAGACAAGAATACTGCATAGAGCAAAACACAAGAGTGAAAAGAGAAAGCTGAATGCCTTTTATTGCTATATTTTATTTTTAATTCTTATGGAAATCAATTTTGGGTTTCTCAGATGACTCAGCAAGTAAAGAATCCACCTGCAATGCAAGAGCCTCAGGAGATGCAGACTGGATCCGTGGGTTGGAAAGATCCCCTGGAGTAGGAAATGACAACCCACTCCAGTATTCTTGCCAGGGAAATCCCATGGACAGAGGAGTCTGGAGGGCTACAGTCCATGGGGTCACAAAGAGTCAGACGTAACTGGGCACATGAGCACGTGGAGCTCAATTTTAATTTGTAATATTTTTTTTACATGTAATTTTATCTAACACACTTAATATCTCAATATGCTTCGATCTTTGGCATCTTTAAAATAGAAATTGTGTATCAAGGATGTCCCATGGTGTATTTTCACTGGGTCTCGATTTCCTCAATGGGAGGACATTATGCAAGATTGTCAATTACAAGTCAGTAATACCTTCCCAATGGCAGAGAAATATCAGTATACAAATGTCTATAAATTTTCATATTCTTAGATGAGAGAAACTGCATTTAGAGTCTTGCATGCCTGCAGATGGCATTACCGAGTCGATGCACATGAGTTGAGGAGGCTCCGGGAGTTGGTGATGGACAGTGAAGCCTGGCATGCTGCAATCCATGGGGTTGCAAAAAAGTCAGATATGACTGAATGAATGAACTGAACTGAACTGAACTGATGCCTACATAAAGCATCATTGAAAGTCAGTGCAAAGCAGAGTNAAACATTCATTAATTTTTTCCTAAGTAACAGATCATCTCCTTCACTGGGGAATTTAATTATTAACATGAAAATATTCAGATAAACAATATTATCTTTCAGATAGAACAGCCTAATTTGAATATAATGTAAACACGTTTTTAGACATAATCTTTTGATACTGAACATTTTTATCAACAGTTTGATAAACCTTGATGTTGGTGTTGTCGGGCTGGGATGTGGTAAAACTCTTTCTGAAAAGGAGAGTTAATATTAATGGAGTTTTAAAATTTGTTTAAATGCTTTGCTAACTCACTTCAGTCATGTCCAACTCTTTGCAACCCCATGCACTATAGCCTATAAGGCTTCCCTGAACCTGGACATGAATTAATGGACTATAGTGTTTGGCTTCAGAAAACTTTAATTTCACAAGAACAGCAATAAAGTTCTTGTTATTATATTTTCCTACATCCACATTTTAGTCACTACCGTATGACTTGAAATTTAAGGTTGCTGTAGACACAGTATCTCCACATATTGAAGGAGAGTTCCCTTCTGTAACAAAGTAATTATGCTATTAATGTACTTGATATATATTTTGGAAATGTACATATGAGAGAATATATAAGAGAAGAGGCTCATAAAGTAAAACGTTTCTGTCAGGAAGTATCTTGCCACAATTTTGAAAACAATTTAGAAACCAGGTAAGCATATAAGAGGCAAAATCTTTTATTTATTTTTGATATTAATAGGTTATTATTTGTGGGACCAACTTTGTAAAAATAATATATATTTTTTATGTTTAATTTTGGATATTGATGTTGTCACATTCCCAGTGGATATATGGATCATATCACATCTGGAAATAAAAATTTTATGTTTTCCCAAATGTCTGTGTTATATATGTTCTTGCAGGAAAATGCAAGTTGAAAAGACCCTTTAAAATTATTAATTATATTCACAGAAAAATTGTTTTCCCTAACTGGTGTTTAGTAAGGAAATTAAAATGAATTTAAATTTTAAATTCTTTTCTCCTCACTACATTTAGCAGAAATATTAAAATAGAGTCAGAAAACAAACTTAGAATTATTTGTGTGTGTGTGTGTTTTTTTTTTTTTTTTAATTGTGCCAGGAGGTAAAGTGAGTGCCGAAGAATTGATGGTTTTGAACTGTGGTGTTGGAGAAGACTCTTGCAAGTCTCTTGGAATGCAAGGAGATCCAACTAGTCCATTCTAAAGGAGATCAGTCCTGGGTGTTCTTTGGAAGGAATGAGGCTAAAGCTGAAACTTTAGTACTTTGGCCACCTCATGGGAAGAGTTGAGTCATTGGAAAAAACTCTGATGCTGGGAGGGATTGGGGGCAGGAGGAGAAGGGGATGACAGAGGATGAGATGGCTGGATGGCATCACCAACTGGATGGACGTGAGTCTGAGTGAACTCTGGGAGTTGGTGATGGACAGGGAGGCCTGGCGTGCTGCGATTCATGCGGGTCGAAAAGAGTTGGACATGACTGAGTGACTGAACTGAACTGAATTGGAAAATATTGACCCAGAACGAAATCATCAAAATGAAAGTTTACAATTATAATGACTTGACAGGAATATTTTATGAGATTTAGAAGCAAGCTAAAAATACGTGGTTCCAGCATAATTTTTAATATAAATTTATTTAATTGGAGGTTAATTACTTTACAATATTGTATTGGTTTTGCCATACATCAACATGAATCCACCAACAGTATACACATGTTCCCCATCCTGAAACCCCCTCCCTCTTCCTTCCCCTTATCATCCCTCTGGGTCGTCCCAGTGCACCAGCCCCAAGCATCCAGTATCATGCATCGAACCTGGACTGGCGATTCATTTCTTATATGATATTATACATGTTTCAATGCCATTCTCCCAAATCATCCACCCTCTCCCTCTACCACAGAGTCCAAAAGACTGTTCTATGCATCTGTGTCTCTTTTGCTGTCTCACATACAGGGTTATCGTTACCATCTTTCTAAATTCCATATATATGCGTTAGTATACTATATTGGTGTTTTACTTTCTGGCTTGCTTCACTCTGTATAATAAGATCCAGTTTCATCCACCTCATTAGAACTGATTCAAATGTATTCTTTTTAATGGCTGAGTAATACTCCATTGTGTATATGTATCACAGCTTTCTTATCCATTCTTCTGCTGGTGGACATCTAGGTTGTTTCCATGTCCTGGCTATTATAAACAGTGCTGTGATGAACATTGGGGTACAGGTGTCTCTTTCCATTCTAGTTTCCTCGGTGTGTATGCCCAGCAGTGGGATTGCTAGGTCGTATGGCAGTTCAATTTCCAGTTTTTTAAAGAAATCTCCACACTGTTCTCCATAGTGGCTGTAGTAGTTTGCATTCCCACCAACTGTGTAAGAAGATTCCCTTTTCTCCACACCCTCTCCACCATTTATTGCTTGTAGACTTTTGGATCGCAGTTATTCTGACTGGCGTGAAATGGTACCTCATTGTGGTTTTGATTTGCATTTCTCTGATAATGAGGGATGTTGAGCATCTTTTCATGTGTTTGTTAGCCATCTGTATGTCTTCTTTGGAAAGATGTCTATTTAGTTCTTTGGCCCATTTTTTGATTGGATCATTTATTTTTCTGGAATTGAGCTGCAGGAGTTGCTTGTATATTTCTGAGATTAGTTCTTTGTCAGTTGTTTTCTCCCATTCAGAAGGCTGTCTTTTCACCTTGCTTATAGTTTCCTTTGTTGCTCAGAAGCTTTTAATTTTAATTAGGTCCCATTTGTTTATTTTTGCTTTTATTTCCAGTATTCTGAGAGGTGGGTCATAGAGGATCCTGTTGTGATTTATGTCGGAGAGTGTTTTGCCTATGTTCTCCTCTAGGAATTTTATAGTTTCTGGTCTTACATTTAGATCTTTAATCCATTTTGAGTTTATTTTTGTGTATGTTGTTACAAAGTGACCTAGTTTCATTCTTTTACAAGTGGTTGACCAGTTTTCCCAGCACCACTTGTTAAAGAGATTGTCTTTACTCCATTGTATATTCTTGCCTCCTTTGTCAAAGATAAGGTGTCCATAGGTGTGTGGATTTATCTCTGGGCTTTCTATTTTGTTCCATTGATCTATATTTCTGTCTTTGTGTCAGTAATATACTGTCTTGATGACTGTGGCTTCGTAGTAGAGCCTGAAGTCAGGCAGGTTGATTCCTCCAGTTCCATACTTCTTTCTCAAGATTGCTTTGGCTATTCAAGGTTTTTTGTATTTCCATACAAATTGTGAAATTATTTGTTCTAGCTCTGTGAAAAATACCGTTGGTAGCTTGATAGGGATTGCATTGACTCTATAGATTGCTTTGGGTAATATACTCATTTTCATTATATTGACTCTTCTGATCCATGAACACAGTATATTTCTCTATTTATTAGTGTACTCTAGGATTTCTTGCACCAGTTTTTTCTAGTTTTCTATATATAGGTCTTTAGTTTCTTTAGGTAGGTATATTCCTAAGTATTTTATTCTTTTCATTGCAATGGTGAATGGAATTGTTTCCTTAATTTCTCTTTCTATTTTCTCATTATTAGTGTATAGAAATGTAAGGGATTGATGTGTGTTGATTTTATATCCTGCAAATTTACTATATTCATTGGTTAGCTCTAGTACTTTTCTGGTGGAGTCTTTAGGGTTTTCTATGTAGAGGATCATGTCATCTGCAAACAGTGAGAGTTTTATTTTTTCTTTTCCAATTTGGATTCCTTTTATTTATTTATTTTTTTCTGGTCTGATTGCTGTGGCCAAAACTTCCAAAACTATGTTGAATAGTAGTGGTGAAAGTGGGCACCCTTGTCTTGTTCCTGACTTTAGGGGAAATGCTTTCAATTTTTCACCATTAAGGATAATGTTTGCCGTGGGTTTGTCATATATAGCTTTTATTATGTTGAGGTATGTTCCTCTTATTCCTGCTTTCTGGAGAGTTTTTAGCATAAATGGATGTTGAATTTCATCAAAGGCTTTCTCTGCATCTATTGAGATAATCATAAGACAAATGCTAACAAATAAGAAAAGGGAAATTAACAATAACACAATAATAGTGGGAGACTTTAATACCCCACTCACAGCTATGGATAGATCAACTAAACAGAAAATTAACAAGGAGACACAAACTTTAAACAATACAATTGAACATTTAGATCTAGTTGATATCTATAGGACATTTCACCCCAAAACAATGAATGTCACCTTTTTCTCAAGCACACACAGAACCTTCTCCAGGATAGATCACATCCTGGGCCATAAATCGAGCCTTGGTAAATTCAAAAAAATTGAAATCATTCCAAACATCTTTTCTGACCACAATGCAGTAAGATTAGATCTCAATTACAGAAGAAAAACTATTAAAAATTCCAACATATGGAGGCTGAACAGCACTCTGCTGAATAACCAACAAATCACAGAAGAAATCAAAAAAGAAATCAAAATATGCACAGAAACAAATGAAAATGTAAACACAACAACCCAAAACCTGTGGGACACTATAAAAGCAGTGCTAAGGGGAAAGTTCATAGCAGTACAGGCATACCTCAAGAAACAAGAAGAAAGCCAGATAAAAAACCTAACTCTACACCTAAAGGAACTAGAAAAGGAAGAAATGAAAAACCCCAGGATTAGTAGAAGGAAAGAAATCTTAAAAATTAGGGCAGAAATAAATGCAAAAGAAACAAAAGAGACCATAGCAAAAATCAACAAAGCAAAAAGCTGGTTCTTTGAGAGGATAAATAAACTTGACAAAGTGTTAGCCCAATTCATCAGGGGACAAAGGGAGAAAAATAAAATCAATAAAATTAGAAATGAAAATGGAGAGATCACAACAGACAACATAGAAATACAAGGGATCATAAGAGACTGCTATCAGCAATTATATGCCAATAAAATGATCAACGTGGAAGAAATGGACAAATTCTTAGAAAAGGACAGCTTTCCAAAACTGAACCAGGAAGAAATAGAAAACCTTAACAGACCCATCACAAGCATGGAAATTGAAATTGTAACCAGAAATCTTTCAGCAAACAAAAGCCCAGGTCCAGATGGCTTCACAGCTGAATTCTACCAAAAATTTAGAGAAGAGCTAACACCTATCCTACTCAAACTCTTCCAGAAAATCGCAGAGGAAGGGAAACTTCCAAACTCGTTCTATGAGGCCACCATCACCCTAATACCAAAACCTGACAAAGATGCTACAAAGAAAGAAAACTACAGGCCAATATCACTGATGAACACAGATGCAAAAATCCTCAACAAAATTCTAGCAATCAGAATCCAACAACACATTAAAAAGATCATACACCATGACCAAGTAGGCTTTATCCCAGGGATGCAAGGATTTTTCAATATATACAAATCAATCAATGTAATACACCACATTAACAAATTAAAACATAAAAGCCATATGATTATCTCAATAAATGCAGGGAAAGCTTTTGACAAAATTCAGCATCCATTTATGGTTACAGCATAATTTAACAATATTTTCAGTTTTATAAATATAGTCAGTATTTTGGAATTCTACAATTTTGTCAGCAAGTGAAAAATGATGTGCCATTTCTACTGATTAATTTATAAACAAATTTAAATTTTAGAAATGTCGGTTATTTTGAAGTAATTGACATCGTTTTTCCAAATCATAAAATCATTTTTTATCATCTGTTTCAAGTTAATAACAAACAAGATCATTTCTAAAATATATAACCACATGTTCTCACTTAAGTATCTTCAAGTACGAGTGCATGTGTGCTAAGTCACTTCAGTTGTGTCCAACTCTTTGCCACCCTATGGATTGCAGCCTGCCAGGTTCCCCTGTCCATGGGATTCTCCAAGCAAGAATACTGGAGTGGCTTATCATGCCCGTCCCCAAGGGATCTTACTGACACAGGAATCGAACCTGTGTTGCTTAAGTGTCCTACATTTGTAAGTGGCCACGATAACCACCTGGGAAGCCGATCTTCAGATATATATTTTCTTTTACTTGAATATAAGAAAAGCAACAGAGGCAACTTTTGTAATATACTTTAAGACAAGACTTCTTGCAGTGGAGCAAACCAAATTTATGTCAAATTCCAGAAGATACCAGAACTGATTCCTACAAATATATATAGTGAAAAACTTTATTGAAAAATACATATTACATACTGTTATGAGCCACAATGATCAACCAATAAAAAAATTTAGTTAATAATCAGAGTTTCTTATCTTCATTTTATTTTACTATAGACCAAAATGATAAAAAATCATTTATCTACAATTAGAATTAATTTCATTTAGTTTACTTTAATGAGAAATTATCCTAGAAATAATAATTTAACAACCATCATGACTCTTCATTTGCCATAATAAAAATTATGCATAGGCACAACATAATTCAAACACATGAGAAATAAAAATTAAATCTCTTCTTTCCCAATCCTCCTTTCCAGATCTTCACTGTAACATGTAACAATCTGTTTTATTATTTCAAAATTTTAATGTGAATATAAGTACATGTCTATATAATCTGAACAATGAGGAAACCTAAAGTACTTTTCTGTTCTTTGATTGCTTTTCCCCCTTAATATGCCTGCTGCTGCTGCTACTGCTGCTAAGTCGTTTCAGTCGTGTCCAACCCTCTGCGACCCCATAGATGGCAGCCCACAAGGCTCCCCCGTCCCTGGGATTCTCCAGGCAAGAACATTGGAGTGGGCTGCCATTTCCTTCTCCAAGGCATAAAAGTGAAAAGTGAAAGTGAAGTCTCTCAGTCGTTACTCCTATTGACCCCATGGACTGTAGCCTACCAGGTTCCTCCATCCATGGGATTTTCCAGGCAAGAGTACTGGAGTGGGTAAGATATATCCATCCATCTATTATCTATCTATCTGTACATTTTAGAGATCAATACACCAAAACTTAAATTAAGCTAAGCAAAGTCACCTTATTTGAATCCATTTGTCCAAGAAATGTTTTATCTTAGTGAATTTCTTGCATGTATATACAAATATTCCATCTATACTCCTTTGGACCAAGTGAAAGTCACTCAGTCATGTCAGACTCTATGTGACCCCCTGGACTATAACCCACCAGGCCCCTCTGTCCATGGAATTCTCCAGGCAAGAATACTGCAGTGTGTGGCCATTCCCTTCTCCAGGGAATCTTCCTGCCCTAGGGATCGAACCTGGGTCTCCTACATTGTAAGAGGACTCTTTACTATCTGAGCCACCAGGGAAGACTTTTGTACTAAAACACTCTTTAGTATCAAAATGTGAAAAAAAAAAAGTTAATTGAAATATTTTGGGGAAAGAAGAATAAAGTATATATTTAATTTACATATTTAATAATGCCTAATAAGTCTATTTCACTTATGTTTTGGAGCTCTTCTGGTATACTTCCAAGTAGTCAAGTAATACTGGATAAGGTATTCTGAAATCAGAATCAGAGAATAACTTTCATTGTGCATAGGTTAACATTACAATTGGTGAATATTATTTCTAGTTCTAATAAAATGACATTATAACTGTTTTCATGTATATTATTTCTTGGCCACATATATAAAAATTATAATTACTCCTTAACTCTTTCATTTATATTCCATGTCACTGTGATGTGACATGCATAAATATTTCAGAATTTTATCTTTCAAAATTATGCTATTCTTCATATTCCTGCAAGAAAATCTACAATTCACTCCATTGGTCTGCTATATCATGATTGCGTAGGGAGTAAATTATATCTGACCTGAAATGAAACACCAATAGTTAATTTTAACATACGTTTCACAAAGTTCTTTGTTAAATATTCATATCATTTAACTTTTATATGGTAATCATTGAAAAGATAGATAACAATACTTGTGAATGAGCAACACCATTATAACTTTCAATTAATTCTTTGTTTCAACCGCAAATTATATTATTTTACTAATTTATTGATAAAGCTTAGTTATCCATTCTAAGTTACACAGATTTCAGATATACCAGATAATTAAGATAAACAAAGATGGATTTTGTAGTAGGCATATAGTAACTTATTTATTATAATTCTTACTATATTACTATTTCCATATGATTTAAAACTTGTCATATTGCTGCTTAAAGCAAGATAACAAACAAAACTTGTTATCACTTGTCATCTTGCTGCTTAGAGTTGTGATAGCAAAATCCACAGACTGACTTTTTGCCGGACAATGAAATATACATCAAAACTGAGAAAAATAATTACAATTTTTTTCTGTATAGCTGAAAAAAGACTACAGTTTATATTTTCTATGGACATTGTCACTAAATTTGATCATATTCTATAGAGGCAAAAATCTGTATCTATAGCCTATTATTTCTAGAAATCTGGGGTGCTGGCACCGTTTAACAAAACAAAATAGATCCTCCGGTAAAAATTTAAAAGCAGCAAAGTTATGGATCTCTTGAGATATATCTTTACAAGCCTGTCAGTAGGTCATTTAGATTATGTCCTGTTGTTTAAGAGTCATCTTTCTTCATTCACATGTTATCTCATTTTTACCATTCTGCCTTAATGCTTGTCACCATATTGCCTTGTAATTATTTTGGACACCTACAGGAAGGAAAGGAGAGAAGGGTGTTGGGGTGCTGATAGAAACATAAGTGTTAAGTAAGTGTTAGTTGCTCAGTTGTGTCCAACTCTTTGCGACCCTACGGACTGCAGCCCACCAAGCTCCTCTGTCCATGAGATTTTCCAGGCAAGGATATTAGAGTGGGTTGCCATTTCCTTCTCCAGGGTATCTTCATTTTACTAAAGTTGACATGTCAATGACAGTTTTAGGTTTTTTTTTTAATAAATAATAAGTAGATGACAGAATAAAGGTATGGGGCAATTAATGGACAGAAATGGTATGGACAATAAAAGCAGAAGATCTTAAAAGGAGGTGGCAAGAAAAAACTGAAGAACTATAGAAAAAGATCTTAAAGACCAAGGTAACCATGATGGTGTGATCGTACTCATGTAGAGCCAGACATCCAGGAATGCAAAGTCAGTGGGCCTTAGGAAGTATCACTACAAACAAAGCTAGTGGAAGCAATGGGATTCCAGTTGAGCTATTTCAAATCCTAAAAGATAATGCTATTAAAGTGCTGCACTCGATATGCCAGCAAATTTGGAAAACTCAGCAGTGGCCACAGGCCTGGAAAAGTCAGTTTTCTTTCCAATCCCAAAGAAAGGCAATGCTAAAGAAACTTCAAACCACCACACACTTGCACTCATCTCACATGCTAGCAAAGTAATGCTCAAAATTCTCTAAGCCAGGCTTTAATAGTACATGAATGATGAACTTCTAGATGTTCAAACTAGATTTAGAAAAGGCAGAGAAACCAGAGATCAAATTTCCAACATCTGATGGATCATCAAAAAGCCAAAGAATACCAAAAAAAAAAAATTTCTTCTTTACTGATTATGCCAAAGTCTTTGACTGTGTAGATAACAACAAACTGTGGAAACGTGAAGAGATGGGAATACCAGACTACCTTACTTGCCTTCTGAAAAATCGGTGTGAAAGTCAAGAAGCAATATTTAGAACTGAACATGGACCAACAGACTACTTACAAATAAGGAAAGGAGTATATCAAGGTTGTATATTGTCACCCAGCTTATTTAACTTATATGCAGAGTGTTGCTAAGTTGCTTCAGTCGTGTCCAACTCTGTGCGACCCCATAGACGACAGCCCACCAGGCTCCCCCGTCCCTGGGATTCTCAAGGCAAGTACACTGGAGTGGGTTGCCATTTCCTTCTCCAATGCATGAAAGTGAAAAGTGAAAGTGAAGTCCCTTAGTTGTGTCCAACTCTTCGCAATCCCATGGACTGCAGCCTACCAGGCACCTCTATCCATGGGATTTTCCAGGCAAGAGTACTGGAGTGGGGTGCCATTGCCTTCTCCCTATATGCAGAGTACATCATGTGAAATGCTGGGCTGGATGAAACACAAGCTGGAATCAAGATTGCTGGGAGAAATATCAGTAACCTCAGATATGCAGATGATGCCACCCTTATGGCAGAAAGTGAAGGAGAACTAAAGAGCCTCTTGAAGAAAGTAAAAGAGGATAATGAAAAAGCTGCCTTAAAAACTCAACATTGCAAAAACAAAGATCCTGCCATCCCGTTCCATCACTTCATGGCAAATAGATGGACAAACAGTGGAAACAGTGACAGACTTTATTTTATTGGGCTCCAAAATCACTGACCACAGATAATGACCACAGTCATGAAATTAAAAGGTGTTTGCCCCTTGGAAGAAAAGCTATGGCCAATCTAGACAGCATATTAAAAAGCAGAATTATTACTTTGCTGACAAAGGTCCTTCTAATGAAACCTATGGTTTTTCCTGTAGTCATGTTTGGATGTGAGAGCTGGACTATAAAGAATGCTGAGCACCAAAGAACTGGTGTTTTTGAACTGTAGTGTTGGAGAAGATTCATGAGAGTCCCTTGGACTGAAAGCACATCAAACTAGTCAATTTTAAAGGAAATCAGTCCTGAAAATTCTTTGGAACTACTGATCCTGAAGCTGAAACTCCAAAACTTTGGCCACCTGATGTGAACTGACTCCTTGGAAAACACCCTGATGCTGGGAAAGATTGAAGGCAGGAGGAGAAGGGGACTACAGAGGATGAGGTGGTTGGATGACATCACCAACTTGATGGACTTGAGTTTGAGCAAGCCCCAAGAATTAATGATGCATAAGAAAGTCTGGCGTGGTACAGTCCATGGGGTTGCAAAGAATCAGACAAAACTGAGTGGCTAAACTGATTTTTCTTTTTTGTAATAATCCACTGAAAATGCACAAGAACTACAAAAGGTATTACTGATAATAGATTGAAATTTCAACAAACCCTCAACTTTTAAGGTTGATTTAGTTTTTCCTCTGTTAAATAGACAACATTAAGACATTTGCAATACTGTTTCAAGTCATTGTCTTCTTATGATAAGCCTAAGAAAACAATGCTACCTTATCAGGAAAGAGTCTTTGAGCCTTAATATTTTGGTGTGTCCAATGTTAATGGGTCTGATCATTCCTCTTTGTGAATTTGTAACTCTCAAAATAAATTGTTTATCCTTTTTTGAACCAAAGACTATTTCTGTAACGTTTACCCATAATTTCCATATCTATGCCTTGGAAATATGCCAAACATGACAAAGCCATATTTATGATAGTCTCAAATATTTAGAGAAAACTATCAAACCCTCCCTAAATCCAACATTTCTATTTTCACTTTGGTCTTCATCCTCTAACAAGACTCCACATTGTCTCCATGTCCCTCAAATCTCCATACTAGAAAACAGTATGAAGTTTTGCTATAAATTTCTTTACTTAAATATTCTGCAAGTTGTTGTTGAGTATAAATTGGCTTCTTGATAAGGTTTTGGTCATATTCAGTACAGTATTATATGATATCTCACTTACAAAACATGCTCCCCAGAGGAAACTTTATCATTAAAACATTTTAGTTTTCCTTACAGCAGTTGTATTTATAAAATGTCATCATTTCTATATGATTTTTAAAATGTTTTTTGAAACAAACCATAATGAAAATGAAACCTGCCCCGTTAAAATTATATATATAATGGTCATGGAGAAAAATAAAATGTTATAGGAATTTTTTTTTTTTCTGAAAATGGTAGAATGTTAGAAGTGGAGAGGTAAAATCCATCCAAAGAGGTAAAATTATATATTTTTTAAAGCCTACTGGGTTCCATAATCAAGGGCCATTTTTTTTTCCAATTACAGCACATCACTCTTTGAACTCTTTCTTGGATTTTTAAATAAAGAAAAAGAATCACCAGAAACATTTGGAGCAGGAACAAAGAGCATTAGATTTATAATTTGAAGTTCTATATTCAAATCCTTTAATTAATTTGCTCAGAAAAAAAAAAAAAAAAAAAAAACCAAGCAAATAAATGGAATCACATGAGCTTCACTTTCCTCAAATACGAAAACTTAGGAACTACTGCTGAGCTTCTTTCCTGACCTGGTCTTACTCTGCACGGTGTCATGCCCCTAAAGGCCAGGTTGTAAGTAACAGTAATGACATACCATAATGTCAGAGGAGGTTATCAGGAGGACATGAATGCCAGCTGACCCATGAGCTGGACCCCATTAGACGTCCCTAACTGGGAACTCAATTAGAGCTCAATTAGATGTTCTTCACCACTGCCCCCTCATCCTTGGAATGTACATTCTGCCCATCCTTCTCACAGGGGGAGCCATGTTTGAAGATGCAGTCTTAAGAGAGTAACTTATTGTCAAGACCAACTGGATGGTATGTTACTGAACCCCTTGAAGGCCTTTAAACTTTTTCTGACCCAAGGGTGCAAACATCTGCTCACTTATGCCCATCTAAGACAAGCCTCCTTTATAAGTTCCCTTGTTTATTAAGCTTGCTACCTGCCAATCGGGGGTAGTTTGTCAGGGTGTTTTTCAGGCTCTTCTTTCCTTCCATGTATAGGGCCAGTTGGTGGACCAAAAGTTGGCTAGCCAGCCAGGAGACTAAAGAAATGAGCCTTGGGAAAGAGGTATCCACATGGAGAATTCCAAGTTAGCTACCTACCTCTAGGTTGAGAGGGATGATCTATATATTAGATGTTTTTGTATGGGTACATCCCCGAAATGTCAGCTAGCCTAATGTGTTTGTTTGAGAAACTGTACATACTGCACTGTGACAAGAAGGGAAATGAATGGCTGCCACAGTGGGCTGGCCTCTACAAGAGTCCAGTAAAATAAGCCTGAAGCTAATGTGATTTGATCTCATTGCTGCCAGGATTCTACCTAAAAAACAGACTGGCAATCTGGTACTATGTTGATATGCCTATAAAGTTCTTAAAATTTGAACAACATTTCAGACCTGCCTCACTTGCCCCTATGATGCCTGCTCTAGAGAGAACTCAGTGATACAGTTCTACTAAGGATGCATGCCTCCGATGCCTATGGTGTAAGATGTAGATCAAGATTTCTTCTAGGTGAGGGCTTCTAGAGGCATTCCGAGGCTCCACACTGAGCTGTCTATACACTGTTCCTACAGAAATAAACAATAGGCAGCCGCTCTGTCCCTCTCAATACCGTTGATGGTTATGGAAGGCAAATCATTATGGTTCTTTTGGCACTGAAAATTGGTGTTTTCTCCAATGAGAATAGGAGGAATTTATCTTTTCAGGGCTACAGAATATATTAGACATTAATATCCTACAAGGTCAAACACTGGAAAAACTGTCAGTTAATTCTGCCTCTGAGTTAGAGTAATCAAATTATGCTGAGGAGAAACACTAAAGAATGATTACTGATATAAGTTGCCTGAGAGTGGGAGTATAAATAAAAAAGATAAACTATCCAAGAAATGCACCTACTGGGTATTGTACACTCTGCCCATGATGCTTTCCACAGCCCAGTATGGCCAGTAAAATAGTCAGATGGCTAATGGTGGATGACAGTGAATGAAAAAAAAAAAAAAGTACTGCCCCAACCACACAGCTGTATCCGGGATTATCACCATCGTAGGTAACCTTGGCCTGGGTCCTAGGAACTCACCATGCTGTATGGGACTTGGCGGATGCATTTTTCAGTATACCCCTAGACTCTGAATCATATGATCAATTTGCTTTCATGTGGAAGGGGCAACAATGGACTTTTCAAATGTTTCTCCAAGGCTACCCATAGAGTCCTACAATATGTTATGGGATTGTAGCTTGACGTCCCTGTTCTCCTTCCACACATCAGTAAAATGGACCCACTACACTGATGGTATAATGCTCATATGTGAAGACTGCCTTTCTGCATGAAATTCTGCAAACTTTGCTGAAACAACTGCAAAGAAAAAGACGAGCAGTGAACTCACAGAAAAGTCAAGGCTCAGGCACCACTATAAAGTTTTGGAGAGTTGTTTGGTTGGGTAAGACTTCTGTTGTTCCAGAGTTGTAATTGAGAACATGTAAGCTTGTCCAAGCCTTAACAATGTGAAAGAGATACAAGCCATTTGTAGGGATTGGGGGATTTTAAAGGACTTTTATTCCCCACCAGGCACAGTGCCTTTTTTCCTTATACCACTTGGTAAATAAAGGGTATGTGTAGGGCTAGGGCTGCAAGCCATCTTTGCGAATGTATAAATACTGCTGCTGCTGCTGCTAAGTCACTTCAGTTGTGTCCGACTCTGTGTGACCCCATAGACAGCAGCCCACCAGACTCCACCTTCCCTGGGATTCTCCAGGCAAGAATACTGGAGTGGGTTGCCATTTCCTTCTCCAATTCATGAAAGTAAAAAATGAAAGGGAAGTTGCTCAGTCATGTCTGACTCATTGCAACCCCATGGCTTGCAGCCTACCAGGCTCCTCTGCCTATGGAATTTTCCAGGCAAGAGTACCGGAGTGGGATGCCATCACCTTCTCCAGTATAATATGGCAGAAAGTGAAGAGGAACTAAAAAGCCTTTTGATGAAAGTGAAAGAGGAGGGTGAAAAAGTTGGCTTAAAGCTCAAAATTCAGAAAACGAAGATCATGGCATCTGGTCCCATCACTTCATGGGAAAAAAATGGGGAAACAATGGAAACAGTGGCAGACTTTATTTTTGGAGGGCTCCAAAATCACTGCAGATGGTGATTGCAGCCATGAAATTAAAAGATGCTTACTCCTTGAAAGGAAAGTTATGACCAACCTAGATAGCATATTGAAAAGAAGAGACATCTTTGCCAACAAAGGCGTCTAGTAAAGGCTATGGTTTTTCCAGTAGTCATGTATGGATGTGAGAGTTGGACTGTGAAGAAAGCTGAGCACCAAAGAATTGATGCTTTTGAACTGTGGTGTTGGAGAAGACTCTTGAGAGTCCCTTGGACTGCAAGGAGATCCAACCAGTTCATTCTAAAGGAGATCAGTCCTGAGTGTTCATTGGAAGGAATGATGCTAAAGCTGAAACTCGAGTACTTTTTAGCCACCTCATGCAAAGAGTTGACTCATTGGAAAAGACTTTGATACTGGGAGGGATTGGAGGCAGGAGGAGAAGGGGATGACAGAGGATGAGATGGCTGGATGGCATCACTGACTCGATGGACAAGAGTATGAGTGAACTCCTGGAGCTGGTGATGGACAGGGAGGCCCATCTAGCGTGCTGCAATTCATGGGGTCGCAAAGAGATGGACATGACTGAGCAACTGAACTGAACTGAACTGCAGTAGATTAAAGTTCTGGGCATCTCCCAGGAAAACTGGCCACTTAAGATAGATGTTACTGTGACCCTCAGAAGCAATGGATTGGGCATTGTGGCAGAGACAACAGAAGGAAGAAACTTTGGAAGGTGATAGAAACCCTATATAGCCCCATAGAACCACAACTCCTTGCAGTTTACACAGTGCTCATGCTCCTTCAGGTAGAGCATCTGATGAAGAAACGACTTACTAAGGTAAAAACTTCTCTTCCTATCTAGGAACAGGTTATGAATAGGTTCTGTCAGTACTTCCTTCCATGGCTCCAGTTCTCACTGTGATTAAGTCACTTGCCTATTTGTAGCAGAGTAATATCCTGTTCTCCAGAAATGTGAGTTCAGCTAGGTCTTGTAGAGTATGTATATTCTCCAAACATCTCAGGCCCTATTCCTGCAGTGGTTCCTGTGGTCCCTAAATAGGGAGTAGGGAAACTGTAGCTGATGCCTGGTATACAGGTGGGCTTAGTCAGGGGCAAGGTGCCCAGATGGACTGCAGCTACCATTCAGCCCAACACTGACACTATTTGAATGGAAGCAGGAATGAAACATAGCAGCCAATGGGCTAAATTCAGGGTGGTTTGGCTGGTGATCACTCATAAACTCTGGCCATTAACTCTTTGCATGACAGTTGAGCTGTTCTAAATGAATTAAGCTTGAGTTATAGACAATGTGAATTTGAGGGGTAGATAATTACCAGTGAGCCCTTGTGGGATCAAGATATGTGGAAAGACATTTGGGTTCAGTTGTAAGAGCCTGGGGCAGTCCTCTCTGTTTTCCATATCCTGGCCCATGAGGTGCTAACACCCACTGACAATCAGAAAACTGATGCTCTAGCCCAACTACAACCCCTAGCAACAAACCTTTTAATAGGTACAGCAGACTGGGTACACAGAAAGACCAGCTGCCAGAACACCCATGAAGAATGACTTATAGACAAGCTTATTGAATTGTCCTTGAGATACAGTGACTTGGTTAAAGCAGTAACAGCATGTCTTGTGTGTTCTAAACAATACCCAAGACCAAAGGAGCAAGAGGTCCCATCAGAGTTCCCAACTGATGAGGGACTGATAAATCAATTATATTGGCCCCATCCCTCTCAGTGAATGGGTTCCAAATATGCCTTGATTTGTGTGGACACCATATCAGGCCTAACCCAAATTTTCTGTTACTGTGCAAACCTGGCTGCCACCATTAGAAGATTAGTGAAACTGAGTACCATGCAAGGATACCCTCACTGAACAGACACTTATCAGGGGTTATATATTAAAGGTCATAATATGTAAGACTAGGCAAAAAACCATGACATTGAAAGTTCTAGCTCCCCTATAACTGGTAAGGAACAGTGAGTGCTGATAGAAAAACAAAAAAAATGAAATGTTAAAGCAGCAGATTAAACTGCTGGGTAAAATCATCTGGCCAAGGGGAATAAAGTACTACTCTCAGCTTTAATATGGGCTTCCCGGGTGGCTCAGATGGTAAAGAATTTGCCTGCAATGCAGAAGACCAAGGTTTGATGCCTGGTTTGGGAAGATCCCCTGGAGAAGGGAATGGCTACCCACTCCAATACTCTTGCCTGGATAATTCCATGGACAGAGGAGCCTGGTAGACTGTAGTCCATAGGGTTGCAAAGAGTTGGACATGACTGAGTGACTCACATACACATACAAACCAGGCTTTAATACGTTTGAATTGTAATTCATGTGCTAGATTGCAGACACATGCTATCCAATACTGTAAAGGTATGGAAGTTATGGGAAAGTTACTGCCCCAGCTCTCATGTTCAATCAAAGTGCTATGCTGCTGAGAATACCAAGTCCCACTGGGTTTGTGAAAGCTGCTATTTACTGGAATTTGCAATGAGATATCCTACTGGGAATGTTTAGTTATTTTGTACCCCTGGGTGAGGAGGAACTGAAATCCCTTTGTTCTGCTGCAAGTTGGACCTGCTGAAACGTATTATACACATACAATTGAAAAAAATGGAGAATATGGACGTCCTAGTCTGGCCTATGTCACCCCTAGTCCACTCCTCCTGCTTGACAGTACTGCCACTCCCTACCAACATGAATAATGCCCACAAACAAGTTAAGTTACCCTCTCCTCAAGGCCAGATTGGCACATTCATTTCCCACTGGTGCAATCATTTGGTTGTCATCATTGTTCTATCCATTGACATGGAGGATATTACTCAGTTCATTTCAGTTGCTCAGTCGTGTCCGACTCTTTGCAACCCCATGAATCGCAGCACGCCAGGCCTCCCTGTCCATCACCAACTCCCGGAGTTCACTCAGACTCACGTCCATCGAGTCAGTGATGCCATTCAGCCATCTCATCCTCTGTCGTCCCCTTCTCCTCCTGCCCCCAATCCCTCCCAGCATCAGAGTCTTTTCCAATGACTCAACTCTTCGCATGAGGTGGCCAAAGTACTGGAGTTTCAGCTTTAGCATCATTCCTTCCAAAGAAATCCCAGGGCCAATGTCCCTCAGAATGGATTGGTTGGATCTCCTTCCAGGCCAAGGGACTCTCAAGAGTCTTCTCCAACATCGCAGTTCAAAAGCCTCAATTCTTCAGCACTCTGCCTTCTTCACAGTCCAACTCTCATATCCATACATGACTAATGGAAAAACCATAGCCTTGACTAGAACGGGCCTATGTTGGCAAAGTAATGTCTCTGCTTTTGAATATGCTATCTAGGTTGGTCATAACTTTTTTTTCCAAAGAGTAAGCGTCTTTTAATTTCATGGCTGCATTCACCATCTGCAGTGATTTTGGAGCCCAAAAAATATAGTCTAACACTGTTTCTACTGTTTCCCCATCCATTTCCCATGAAGAAGCTGAAGTTGAAAAGTCCTATGAAGACCTACAAGACCTTTTGGAACTAACATCCCAAAAAGATGTCCTTTTCATTATAGGGGATTGGAATGCAAAAGTAGGAAGTCAAGAAACACCTGGAGTAACAGGCAAATTTGGCCTTGGAATGCAGAATGAAGCAGGGCAAAGACTAATAGAGTTTTGCCAAGAAAATGCCCTGGTCATAGCAAACACTCTCTTCCAACAACACAAGAGAAGACTCTACACATGGACATCACCAGATGGTCAACACCGAAATCAGATTGATTATATTCTTTGCAGCCAAAGATGGAGAAGCTCTATACAGTCAACAAAAACAAGACCAGGTGCTGACTGTGGCTCAGATCATGAACTCCTTATTGCCAAATTCAGACTTATACTGAAGAAAGTAGGGAAAACAGATAGACCATTAAGGTATGACCTAAATCAAATCCCTTATGATTATACAGTGGAAGTGAGAAATAGATTTAAGGGCCTAGATCTGATGGATAGAGTGCCTGATGAACTATGGAATGAGGTTTGTGACATTGTACAGGAGACAGGGATCAAGACCA
>SJYQ01005029.1:242014-270292 GCA_006410935.1 Redunca redunca
TCGATAACAATTAGATAATAATTTATGTTTGAAGAGTAGAACAAATTAATCAAATGTAAGTGAAGCAAATTACATGCATCAAAGTTACAGAGAATTTTCTGATATAACTAAATTGAAACAAGCAATAATTAGACTATGTGGGAGGAGTTAAGTGTAAGTGTGTGGGCATTACAACATGACTTTGCTGTTACAGAGTGCTCTCTGGTGATAAGGGTCACAGTTATAGTCTTCTGAACCAAAGAAAGCACAGCAACATAATTAAAACTTTCTCTCCATGTTGCTGAAATTCAGCAAACACAGTGAGGGTTAAAAAATGTATTTTTAGTGTAATTTCAAATTTATGAATGTTTGTCCAAATATTAAAATTTTTAAATATTTTCTTAGTATTTTACTATGAAATTTTATAGCCATCAATTACATTTAGATGATGTACAGAAGGAAAAACAGTTGAAGCATTTTCATTTCAAAATGAAGCAACTTCATTTTGATTGAACAAGAATGTCATCTTCTTCTCTCTTTCATGCTAGCACATCAATTTCTTCATCCTGTGCTGTGCTGTTCTAAGTCACATTAGTCCTGCCTGACTCGTTTTGACCCCAAAGACTGTAGCTCACCAGGCTTCTCAGCCCATGGAATTCTCAAGACAAGAATACTTGAGTGGGTTGCTGTGCTCTCCTCCAAGGGATCTTCCTGATCCAGGGATCGAACCTCTGTCTCTTGGCTCTCCTGCAATTGGCAGGCAGATTCTTTACCACTTTGCCACCTGGGCTCATACTTCCTCCTTGTGGGTTTATGAAACAAAGAAAAACTATCTTCTAATAGACTTGAGGTTACTCTAATGATCAACCATGTGACAGAATCTGATAGTTATACAGTTCAGTTCAGTTCAGTTCAATTGCTTAGCTGTGTCCTTTTTGCGACCTCATGGACTGCAGCACACCAGGCTTCCTTGTACTTCACCAACTTCCAGAGCTTGCTGAAACTCATGTCCATCGAGTTGGTGATGCCATCCAACCATCTCATCCTCTGTTGTCCCCTTCTCCTCCTGCCTTCAGTCTTTCCCAGCATCGGATCTTTTTCAATGAGTCAGTTCTTTGCATCAGGTGGCCAAAGTTTTAGAGCTTTAGCTTCAGCACGAGTACTTCCAGTGAATATTCAGGGTTTATTTCCTTTAGGATTAACTCGTTTGATCTCCTTGCAGTCCAAGGGACTCTCAAGAGTCTTTTCCAACACCACAGTTCAAAACATCAATTCTTCAGTGCTCAGCTTTCTTTATGGTCCAGCTCTCTCATTAGCCTTCTATTTGAAACTTCCTCTTAGTGCTTCTTGAGCTTGGAATGTCTATTTTGCAAAATCGTTTACTTTGATAATGGATAAAGGAACACTCCTCTAAAATGTAAACTTCTACTGGAAATTTTTAAATTTTATTTATTTATAATTTAATCTCAAGAATTAAATGTTTTGAGGAAAGCTAACATTGATTTACTAGTGGACAAAAGTGAAGTTATTGGAGTTAGAAAGTTTAAAAGCATTCAAGATCTAATAATATGAAACAAAAAAGGAGAAATTGGAAGTAACTTTTGCCTCCATGTTGGTAGACTTTGGAAAACTTAAAGAATTAGATGACAAATAAATTAGAAAAATATAAACATAAGGAAAAAGATGACAGTTTCTCTATGTATATTTATCTCTCTCTGTTTCTCCCCCTCCTTGCCTTACTCCTTCTCTTTCACAAATTGTAAATATAGCTATATCTTCTGTCTTTTTCCCAGGTAAGTAATTTGGAAGTATAATAATGGACCTGATGATCCATTAAAAAGACTTTGGAGAGGTAACTCAAAGGAAAAGGGCAGTGATAACAATTCTCTTGTTGCTTTCATTTATGGGTGCTGGGCATAATGTTTACTCCTTCCTCTCATGCTATAATTCATAGATACAAGTCCTTCTTTCAGTCTAGATCTTGGATTATCATTATGTGCCCAGAGTGACCACTGCAAAAGTGCATATTGTGGGGAAGGCACATTTAAAGGGGAGCCTCCAGGTTCCATATAATAATTACTGACACTTAAATTGCATTTAATATTTGAACAATTCTTTTAAAAATATTCCATGAATTAACTCATTTACTTCTTCTCATTAGAATTATATACATAGGGAATAGTTTTATCCACATTGAACAGATGAAAAGCTAAGGAACAAAGTTTTAAAAGAACACTCCCATGGTCATACAGATAGAAACTGAAAGTGCTGATTGAACCAAAGTGGTCTAATATCTGGACTACCATACTATCCTATCACTGTGAAATCTATACATTTGAGGAAACCAAAAAATCAGATATAGTCACTAGTGAATGAGACTGTTGATGCCATTCTATCACATCAACAGAGAGGCAGCCTCTGATTTTCTTCCTTTGCTGCATTGTTGAGGCACAAACCTGGGTTAACAAATAAACAAAAAAAAGAAACAGAAAGACCTGGAGGATATTGATAGTGCACTGACTTTGTGGCTAGAGCTTACCTTAACTGTCAAGCAAGTGTAGTACACATATTATAACCTATAACTACTGGTTCTTTTGTTTAAACCATACACCTCCTTTTATTTAAGACAGTTATAAATCTTACTTTTGTGTTTGCTATATACATAAAACAAAAAAATCAACAATCAACATTGGTATGAATGGGAAGGAATGGGTCTAATATTATGATCAGAATGAAAACCATTAGCAGGTTGGAAGGAGTAGGGACAGAAGGCTCTTTCAGAAAGCAAATATACCACATTAGGTCACAAACAGTACCTGTGATCTCCTTCAGTCAACACTGGCAAGGTTTATGTAAAGGACTGTTCATTTTGCAGTGTGAATGCATTGCTGAATTATTGGTCTTATCAGGATCCACAGAGAAGAGAGAAGTAGAGTTTGCTAAGTAAGTACTGAATAGTCAGAAGAAAAAAAAATTAAATTTGATAGGTTTTTAAATCTAAGGAAATACTGAACAAGAATTAATAATAATAATAATAAAAAAAAAAAAACACAGTACAGGTAGAAACTGGAAAACTGAGGAATGTCTTAGTTTAGGGACTGTGCTTTATTTTGTCATTCTCTATTGGAGGGCTATGACACTGTAGAGAAAGAGAAAATTAGCCAAGATGGATGGTCAGGCTCTCTGACCTCACTCCTATCACCCCACATTTTGTGAATAATGATTATACAATGGCTGAGAACACTTAGAGCACTGCCCATGTGCATCACTGAGGTACTTGCTTGGTCACAAGTTGCTGTATGTGGTAGGGCTGTATGAGCTTCGCCATGAAAGCCCTGGCAACTGTTGCATTAGGGCTACATTGGAGCAACACCATGGTTATGTTATATGAGGTTATGTTGTGGCCATGTCATTGCTACATTACAGTTATGTTATGGCTGTTGCTACAGCTGCTGCATCAGCCAACAGAGAAGCTGTTATGGCCGCTGTGCCAGTCAGGAGAGAATAAATGTGTCTGCAGTTCCTACGTCTTCCGAGTCTTTTTCCAGCCTCTCAGCTTGTGCCTTGCCTATTCTGAGTTTAGGTACCAGTGCAAACAGTGTGAACAGAAAGACAATTGGTGGTGTGAACAGGATGAAGAGCAAAACAGACACCAAAGAAATTCCAGTACATTCACAATTTTAGCTATATGAATTCTATTTCATGAAAGCCATAAAGAGGTATAAATACATTCTATTCATAAACAGATAAATATGATCAATGGTTGAAAACAGATTCTCATAATATTTGCAGATACACAGTTCAGCACTGTCTTCATGTTCTTGTATGTAAAGAAAACTGATACATCTGCTAAAAATGCCACCAATCATATCTAGTGAACTTTTGAAACTCAAATGAACATGCACAGTTCAATTTGTATATTTTTGTGCATATATTCATGTGAAATAAAACTTTTGAAAGAACTAATCAGGTTTATTACACTATACATAAAGTTTGATCTTTTTTTTTTTTGAACTATAGGGAGAAGGAAAAACAAATTATTATAATAAAAGAAAATGTTCATTTCATAGTGGACATATCTAGGTCCTTTGTCACATATCCTTTTAGCCTTCATTTAACTCCAATTTTTACTGGTTGCTATGGTGAACAGTTGCCTTAGGTATAACCTGCAAGCACCTGCAAGCACTTAACCTGGGCTGAAATACGCATCTCTTGTTTTCTCCCCTGAGGCATCTCTGGAAACACGGGACTCTTACAGGAATCAGCTCAGTCATTTTGATTAAGGCACAAACCTGAAATTGCAAGGTTTAACAAAACCTGGGATAGTCCTTCATCGGTGGGAAGAAAGTATCTGTGTAGATATTGCCACCCTTTGTTGTTTAGAAGGCACAAATCTGCAGTGCATTCTACAAGGTTCCCTAAGGATAGTTAAAAGGATTACTTACTGTTGCTCACATCAATTAGAAGTCCAGCAACACAGACTTACATTGCATTTTCAACCTCTCCAAATCTCTCACTATTGTTCCTTAGGATCATTTCCTAAAATAAACTGCCTGCATGCAACCGTTTGTCTCAAGTGCTGTTTCCAATGAGAAGTAAGACAAATAAACATTTTCTTATTCCCCTCTAAGTTTTGCAAGGATTATAATATTTTTAAATGAGATAATAATGGAGTTCCATTATTCATTTCAAATCACAATTTTTATGATAATATTAGATATTTTTTGATAGTAGATGCTCAATAAATGGCAGAAGGAAATGGCAAACTACTCTAGTATTCTTGCCTAGAGAATCTCATGGACAGAGGAGCCTGGTGGGCTGCTGTTCATAGGGTCACACAGAGTTGGACATGACTGAAGCGACTTAGCATGCATGCGTGCATTGGAGAAGGAAATGGCAACCCACTCCAGTATTCTTGCCTGGAGAATCCCAGGGACAGAGGAGCCTTGTGATCTGCCATCTATGGGGTCTCACAGAGTCAGACATGACTGAAGCGACTTAGTAGCAGCAGCAGAAGCAGAAGTTCAATGAATATAGCAATAAAGATTAGATATCTGTCTTTTATAAGAACATGACGAACTTTAGCATTTCTTGTGAGCATTGAACATAAAATGTCAGAGGCAGCAAAATGGAGTGTTACATAAATCTAATTATGTGCTTTGTACTAGAATCTGTACTATTGGGGACTGGGGACAATCTCTTGCACTCTGTTTTGGATTATTAAAGTGGGACAAATATAATTTAAAAGATTCTTCTAAAAGAGGAATATAAGTGTCAGAATTAAAAATATGTGACAGAGAAAACAGGGGCCAGAGCAATGCTTTCATGAGCACCCTGGAAGTTGGAAAAGGCAAGGAACAGATTTCCTTCCAAAGCCTCTGAAAGGCATGGAGCATTCCTAACACGTTGACTTTAGCCCCATAAGACCCATTTTGGACTTATGAGGTCTAGAACTGTAAGATAATAAATCTAAGTTGTTTCTAAGCCACAGTTTTTGGTCATTTGCTATAACAGTGATATAAATCTATTACTGCTTCTGATACAATGGTAAACTTTCAGTTAAGTTCAGTAGCTCAGTCATGTCCTACTCTTTGCGACCCCATGAACCACAGCACACCAGGCCTCCCTGTCCATCACCAATTCCTGGAGTTCACCCAAATCCATGTCCATCAAGTCGGTGATGCCATCCAACCATCTCATCCTCTGTCGTCCCCTTCTCCTCCTGGCCTCAATCTTTCCCAGCATCAGGGTCTTTTCAAATGAGTCAGCTCTTCACATCAAGTGACCAAAGTATTGGAGTTTCAGCTTCCACATCAGTCCTTCTAATGAACACCCAGGACTGATCTCCTTCAGAATGGACTGATTGGATCTCCTTGCAGTGCAAGGTACTCTCAAGAGTCTTTTCCAACACCACGGTTCAAAAGCATCAACTCTTCGGCATTCAGCTTTCTTTATAGTCCAATTTTCACATCCATACATGACCACTGGAAAAGCCATAGCCTTGACTAGATGGACCTTTGTTGGCAAAGTAGTCTCTGCTCTTTAATATGCTGTCTAGGTTGGTCATAACTTTCCTTCCAAGGAGTAAGTGTCATTTAATTTCATCACTGCAATCACCATCTGCAGTGATTTTGGAGCCCAGAAAAATAAAGTCAGCCACTGTTCTCACTGTTTCCCCATCTATTTGCTATGAAGTGATGGGACTGGATGCCATGATTTTAGTTGTCTGAAAAAGCCAGCTTTTTCACTCTCCTCTTTCACTTTCATCAAGAGGCTTTTTAGTTCTTTTTCACTTTCTACCATAAGGGTGATGTCATCTGCATATCTGAGGTTATTGATATTTCTCCCGGCAACCTTGATTCCAGCTTGTGTTTCTTCCAGTCCAGCGTTTCTCATGATGTACTCTGCATAGAAGTTAAATAAGCAGAGTGACAATATACAGCCTTGACGTACTCCTTTTCGTATTTGGAACCAGTCTGTTGTTCCATGTGCAGTTCTAACTGTTGCTTCCTGACCTGCATACAGGTTTCTCAAAAGGCAGCTCAAGTGGTCTGGTATTTCCATCTCTTGAAGAATTTTCCACAGTTTATTGTGTTCCACACAAAGTCTTTAAAAATTAGATGCATATTAAAAATTTATCAGTATTCTATTTGATTGACTGATAGATTTTTTTTTCTTTTGGTCTCAGTAGCAATGAGTTAATGGAAGACAATGAAAAGAGTAAAGTCTTGACAGTAAGAGATGAATTTAAATCTAAGTGTCTTTATTATCTGCATCTATTTGTGTGCTAAGTTGTTTTAGTCTTATCTGACTCTTCACGACCTTATGGACATAGCTCGCCAGGCTCCTCTGTCCATGGGATTCTCTAGGCAAGAGTACTGTATCAGATTGCTATTTCCTCCTCCAGAGGAATCTTCCCAAAACAGGGATTAAACCTGCATCTCCTGCATTGACAGGTGGTTTCTTTACCACTAGGGCCACCTGGCCACCCAATGGACTGTAGCCAACAGATTCCTCTGTCCATGCAATTTTCCAGGCAAGAATACTGGTGTGAGTCTCCATGGTCTACTTCAGGGGATTTTCCCCACCCAGAGACTGAACCTGCGTCTCTTATGTCTCCTGCATTGGCAGGGATGTTCTTTATGACTAGGGCCATCTGAGAAGCCCATTCAGTTCATCTCAGTTGTGTCTGGTTCTTTGTGACCCCATAAATTGCAGCACACCAGGCTTCCCTGTCCTTCACCATCCCCCAGAGCTTGCTCAAACTCATGTCCTTCAAGTCGGTGATGCCATCCACTCATTTCATCCTCTGTTCTCTTCTCCTCCTGCCTTCAGTCTTTCCCATCATCAGGGTTTTTTCCCAGTGGGTCAGTTCTTTGTGTTAAGTGGCCAAAGGACTGGAGCTTCAGCTTCAACATCAGTCCTTCCAATGAATATTCAAAATGTATTTCCTTTAGGATTGACTGGTTCTATCCACTTGCAGTCCAAGGGGAGCCGATTATCTGCACAACAATGGATAAATTATTCTCTATAAAATTGACTTTTCTCATTTTACAAAAGGATTACTAATATCTGCCTGAATTGTTGCTCTAAAACTTCAATATATAACATTCCTATGATAATGTATTGAAAGTGTTTGTTCAAGAGTGCCTGGCCAAACAATAGTAGGCATGCATTTTCAACTTAGCTTAAATTTAAAAGTAACTGATCAAATCCTGAGAGCTTCTTTGATTATGGACACAGTGAGTTCTCATGCTCCACTGTATCAACGGTGCCTATTTCAATGGTTGTTGAGCACAAAGCACTCAACATGTGTGTATCAAATGAAATCAAATAAAAATTTCTTGTGCCATTCTGTAACAGATGCATATTTTGAAGTGAATAGTTTTTTTAAGAAATCTGATTATTCAAGTTTATTTCCATCAAGAATTATGCAATGATGCTGTAGTTTTATTAACAAATAGAAAACAGACTATGCACAACAGTGAACTCTATAACAGTAGCATCCACAAGGTAAAAATGAATGCTGCATTCAACATTACCAATGCTAGACTTTTATCCTGAGAGCCTAGCTGATCTGGGGATGTCCATCTTGTGCCCCTTAGCTAAAACATCTATGCAATCTCCTCACCCTCACTTCCCTAACTAGATATTGCTGTCTAGAGGAAGAAGTCCTCTCCCTGTCTCTCAGCAAGGTGAGATAGTAAGGACTGAATAAGAATTTATCTGCCAGTTCAGGAGACAGTTTCAATCCCTGAGTTGGAAGGAAATGGCAACCCACTCCAGTCTTCTTGCCTGGGAAAGAGGAGCCTGGTGGGCTACAGTCCATGGGATCACAAAAAGTCAGACACAACTTAGCCACTAAACAACAACAACAACAAAGTACTATTGAGAGAAGTCCAGTATTTGCTGGTTTGGTTTAAGAGAGTATCCTGAAGGAGTAGGAAAGAATGATTCTCAGAGGCTCTGAAAACAGCAATAGATCAGGGAGGGAAGTTGTCTGGCCACTGCTTTGAGGACAGAAATTTGCCACCAGGACCACTGGCTTGGAACTGAAGGGCCAGCTGCGCCCCTGCTTGACCCAGCCACGTGGCCAGACCCACAGCCTACCGACACAGGGCCATCCCACAATGCTGGGGACAAAAACCAGGTTCTGCAGACCAAGAGGGAGCTCATGGAGCTGTCTGTTGTCTCAGGGGTTTAAAGTAGAGTCCTGGGATGACTTTTTTTTTTTAACTCTGTTTTTTGTTTCTGCTTTGTCTTTAACATTTACAAACAGGTTTGTCAAAAGGGATGCCTACTTGCTCAGATATGTCTGTGGTTCTGAAACTCTGGGGGTGTTTGGGGTTTAATTTCTGTTTTGTTTTTCCATAAGAGCCTTATCTGAGGCCCTAAAGATAGTGATGGGTGGAGAGGAGATAGGAAACATTCATCCCCAGTTGTCTATTCCAGTGTGTGTAGTGAGCAGTGTTTAAAGTACTCTTTTTATTAATTTAAATGATTTCCTGTGAAAATCAATAGAGTTCAGAATTATATGAAATTTTAAGCTAGAGTACATGGATTTTAATCCTGATATTACCACTTGTTTATTATTGGTGTAAATTTGGGGAAAGTATTTTACCTCTGCTTTCCTGCTTCCTATTCTTTACAACAAGGATATAAATTGCTTTTGCCTTTTTTTTTTTCTCTTCTTTTAATGAAATTAGTGAATTCATGTAAAGTGCATAACATAATATAGATAAGGTCTTTAAATAAGTCTCTGTCTTACTACATGGAAAAAAATTATTATGATTCTTTCACACTATCCAGAGCTTACAAATAGAATATAAAAGTACCACTAAGAAATGTGAATATCTCCCAAATCCCAAGCAGGTCTCAGAGAAATTTGAACTGGAAAAGTCCAATGCAACTCTAAATATTACTTTTTTTAGTACTTATACTTTTCTTGCTGCAACCAGACAATCCTAGCTCTTTATGAAAGGTTTTTTCAGCCTTGCCTGGGCATTAAAATTAATTTCAGTTCAGTTCAGTCACTCAGTCGTGTCTGACTCTTTGCAACCCCATGAATTGCAGCACACCAGGCCTCTCTGTCCATCACCAACTCCATTAATTTAGTAGATTGTAAAAGCCATGATGACCAAGTTACACTCCATGTCAATGGACCCCCAAATCTCTGAAGGTAGGAATTTGAGATTATGCTTTTAAAAACTCTACAAAGTAATTACAATAAAAAATATTTTATTCAGGAGATATGTTCCTGTTTGCAGTTTCTGGTTGATTGATAGCTCTTAGTTACTTGTATGTTTAGGTATCTTGTGAACTATGGTAATACATGACCAATTTCTGTAAATTATTTCAACTCCCTTTACTTGTTAACAAAATGGCATAGTTTTCCAAAAATATTTTCTAATTCTAAATCCTGAAAGCATATGTTTGACTGAAAGGTTCTAAGTCACTGACTGAAAATGTCTTTCTACACTAAGCATTACCATTAACCATTACCTAGACAAGGCTTGGTTATCCAAAGATAGAATATGTCATCTTGATTTATTCAACTTACTCACTTATAGCAAAGGGCAAGGACTTATTTCTTAGGGATACTTTCTCAGATGGTGGCTGTAGACTAAGAGCAGATTCCTGTAGAAAAGGACTGTGAGGGTGGGAGCATGGTGACAGACCTCTCCATGCCTTGCAAAAAAGGGTCTCCATTTCCTTAAGGAAAATGAAAAAACACCTTCCCCTTCTCTTTTTAATATCATAAAATGTTGATTTTATGAATTAAAAGAAATATTTTGCTTTCCACACTTTGATAATAGGAAGTGTGCAAAAGGACCTTTAAAAAGACTTTGGATGAAAAACTGGCACACTCAGAATGTGTTACCTATCATTAGAGATTTTTTTCTATCCTATATGATATATACATGCTAACACATCTCTCTCTCTCTATATATATATAAATAATATATATATACATATATATAATATATATATATAAACGATTGAAAAATCCTCTCTCTTTATATAGACCTAGATCTAGATAATGTATCTATGTCTAGAACTGGATGAAGATAGATAGCAAAAGTCTATTAATCATTTCCTTCAGTTGTTTTTCAATCCATGAAAATTGTTCTCATATTCTGTCATATACATCAAACTTTAACATTAATATTAAATTCAATTTTTTTTTTCTTTTTCTGTCACTTGAATCCTCCATTGAAGCCAATTATAAGCACTTAGTGCCCTTTGCTACAATAGTTACAACTGGAAGTTTTATGATATCTGTCAATTGTTTAGTAATTGTATAAAGTAGCTGCTGAAGATTTTTCCTCAAGGACAGATTGGTTTAGCTGACTGCTCTAAGTTGTGCTAATTCTCCTTCTACAACTTTTCAAACCTTACAATTTTATGCATTACGGAATATTATCGGAAAAAATCCTTTGATGCATATTGTAGAAAAGGGGTTTTTAATTCTCTATTAAAATTGTTTTATCTCTTCGATTTTCCTAAAAATTTGTAAGCTAAAAACTATATTATATATTCCTTCATAGCCCTACTTAAAACTGTATGATTTATTCCTTTACTGCCCTATTTTCAGCCATTGGTCCAGAGTATCTGTTTCATGTATATGTCATAATAGGTGACATTGTTATTATCTTTGCATTTTTATCACCTTAAATATAAGTTGAGAAGAAAGAATATATGTAGGAGGAGAGAAAACATATGAAAAATAAGAAGTAGGGATTTGTGAATTAGTGAATTTATCTGACTTATCTTGCAGGTATTATATTCACCATGTTTATAGTTGTGAATTTGTATGAAATTTAAAATTCAATTTTGCACAAATTTGTTGAAGCAAATGTCATTGGCTCAATATCCTTATAGACACTTAAGCCATTACTATCTTAATCACTTTTAATTCTCTGAAACAGGATGTTGTCCTGTCTAAGTATCTCCCTGTAGCTCTTTTGTAAATTAGAAAAAAAGAGGGAAAATTGACACGAATGAGGAGAGGAGAATTAGCGTGAATGAACATCAAATGAAAACAGATAGATCTGGGTTAAATATAAAATGAGCAGGGATATTGTTCCTATTTGCATTTGTGCTTGCTTTGTTAGACACGTCTTCCTAGCCCTGATGTTTCTTTTTTCTCCACATATTAAAATTTTTCCCACTAGATCTCTTTATCTGACCGACATTTTCAAAAATTTATCAACACTCATGACTGTTGTAACCATGTTTTCAAAAGGTCTGTCTATGGTTAACTATCTTCATTATGACATTGTTTTAACATATATACTCAAACATTGCTTTTATTTCTTCTGAGACAATGACAATTTTACTTGATGAATGAATCAACACTGTTAAAAGAGACTATTATTTGCATTCCAACCAAACAATGAATGTGGTTTTGACACAATCGTTTACTAAATAATAACTTTCATTTTTTCCCTAGCTTGGATCTTTTCCCTGAAAGTGAAGTCGCTCAGTCGAGTCAGACTCTTAGTGACCCCATGGACTGTAGCCCACCAGGCTCCTCCTCCATGGAATTTTCCAGGCAAGAATACTGGAGTGGGTGGCCATTTCCTTCTCCAGAGAATCTTCCTGACCCAGGGATTGAACCCAGGTCTCCAACATTGCAGGCAGATGCTTTAACCTCTGAGCCACCAGGGAAGCCCTAGTGATAGTCAGATATCAGTCAGAAAGGGGTGAGAATAGCAAGACAGCCGTCCTATGGGAGAAACTGTGTATGGTCACTGAGGGTTGGTGGTAATCATAATTTATGCCAAGTCTCTGCTTTACTCAACTGTTGAAATGAATTGATGACATTATTTCATCTTATTAATGCTTATAAAAATTAATTTCCCACTTGTTTTCTTTCTTTAACTTCTCTGAGACCAGTGGGAAAGAGAATTTTCCATTTATGTATAGGCAACAGTGTTTAGGAAAGGTGTATGAGAGATTATGCTAAATAGGGCATAAATCTAGAGTAGAACAAGTCAATATAAGGGGCCTAAAATGAATGTGTTGGCCTTCTTATCCAAATAATTGGGTAAAACTTTTCCAGGCTGTTTAGACTACTCTATACTAAAGGTTTTGCTCATGCTAGTCCAACCACTCTTTCCCTCTTGCAATTATTTGACATAGTTAGCAATATTTAGAAGTTTAGCCAAGTGTTTCACATTTCTTGTGTAGGTATTTGTTTTTTTGCAGTCACAATTTCAAGGTATTATGCTCTTTAACTCTTCAGAAAAGATGCTTTTTAAAGAGAATGAGGTGTCAATTATCTTTAATTACTCTTTAGTTTGCCCTCTCTCTTGAAAGCATCTGTCATTTTTGAAAGACTAGATTCTGACTAAAAGAAAACTGCATGCATGTTTTCTGCTCTATCTAATGATAGGTAACACATAAGAAATAAGTATACAACAATGAAACGTGTGGAATTCTAAACACTTTTTTTGTGTGTGCATGTGGCCTCTTTGCTCTAATAATAAGAAGACAAATATTCTTACTTGAAAAACAATAGAAAGTTGTTGGAAGGCTCCTAGGTGGTGCTAGTGGTAAAGAAGCTGCCCTGCCACTTCAGGAGACATAGGAGACACAGGTTTGAGCCCTGGTTCAGGAAGATTCCCCAGGAGGCAGACATGGCAACCCATTCAAGATTCTTGCCTGGGGAATTCCCATGGACAGAGGAGCCTGGCAGGCTACAATCCATGGGGTCGTAAAAAGTTGGACATGACTGAGCAACTGACACTTTCACACTTTGTCAATAATGTTAAATATGTAGTCTTCAAATTTTAGAGCTTTCCCAACTAGGGCTACTTTCCAAATAAGAATTAAATTATTCTATATGAGACTGTTTTAAGATGTATAACAAAGTGGACAATTTTTCATTTGAATCATAAAAGAAATTTTGTGCAAAGAGAATATTGCAAACTGTGTCCCTTTTATGAATTTGGCTTGGATGGTGTCTTTTATAATTTTTACCAAAGAAAAGACATACATTAAAAATTTGGTGAAACACAAAAAGGATCTATCCTTTCTGTTCATAGTTTTGATCTGATTCCTGATATATGAATGAAATGATACTTTCAACAAATATCTAAACAAACAAACAATCAGAGAAATTTTGCCAGATAAGTTAAACAGAAAAGGAAGACTTTACCGAAGACTACTATGAAAGGGGGAGAGAATAAACTGCTAAAACAGAAGGAAAAGGTTTTACATGTTGGGGTCACCTAGTGAAAAATTATTGGGAGCCTTAGGGAGGAATATGGTCAATAAAATCAGGCCACTTGTGTTTGCTAATGGTTGCTTGTGTAAGTTAGGCTCTTAGCCTTCAGTAAAGATTGGGAGGTAAGACATTGTCTTTCTTGATGTTTTCATTTCAAGGAGATGGCTCCCAGGTTATTGACAAAAGACATTCCTGGTTTGAAATAATAAAGATAGAAAAAGACAATTCATTATTTTCTATAAACTTTGACTAGTACTGAAAATGTTAATTTTTTGTTCACACTCAGAACTGAAATTTATAGCAGAATAAATTATAGAATTTTATTTCATTGATAGACTGAAATATAATTGAGTGGCTGATACTATAAAATAAATTGTCTTTTTTGTTTTTCAAAATTTTACTCTTTAAAGTTCCTTGGATACATTCTTTAATAATGCACCTTTAGGAAATAATTTAAAGTAAAATAAGATATGTTCTATTGTGAATGATTGCTGAATTTTGTTGTGTGGAAAATATTCAGGTAGAGAATGTATGTGTAACATGAGATATAAGTTTTAATTTGGGTTTTGTTTAACCAAACAGGACACGTTTGCACTGAGAGTGTTTTATAAAAATGTACTTCTTAGCAAAACTGAGAAAAAAATAAAATGATGTGTTCAAGAAATGATCAGAAACAGGGAAGCTTGAGTGTGAACATTAGTGATGGATGTGGGACCTATGGATAGTCACAATAGGTATTGAAAGGTATCAATATTTATTTCATTTAATCAGGACTCTGTAATGTATTTAATCAAATGAGTAATTTGACAAATTTATATTTTTAACAGGACACTATCACTACTGTAAGATTCAATTTAGAAAGGAGGAAGGGGCAAGATAGAAAGAGAAGGAGTTATTCCACTAGTCCATGTGAGGAAGAGTAACGGTTTGGATTGGAGAGAGGTAGTGGTGCCGATAAAGATAGGAGAACAGAACTGATATATATTGAGTTTCTACTTGCTGAAGATTTAATGTATGTCAGTAGATGAATAATACAGAGGAAGAGAGGAATCAAGAATGACCACTCTATTACTGGTTTGAGCAACTGGGTAATTGATGCAATTTACTGATGTGAGCAAAAATTGGGGAAGAAGTGGTTTTAGACAGAAGATAAAGCATTTCTTAACACTTAAATTAATATAAAAACTACTTATCCTTATTAAATGTTACTTGAAAACTATAAAGTCAGATGAACGTGATTAGTATTTTTAAAGAGTTTGAGGTATTCACACAAATTTCTTTTTTCAAACAGCATGCCTTCATCTTGAATTGTTTCGATGGACTCTCCTAGGATGGTAGGAGACGTTGTGAAAATGTCACCCTTCTCATCACCACTCTAATGAAAATCACATATAAAAAGATGAACACTTATTTGGTTTGTAGTGTTTTAAAATTAATTTTTTTCATATAATTATGGGGAAAAAACTGGAAAAAATGTTACTCAATATTTTTTAATAGTTGACTTAAAATACACACACACACACACACACACACACATATATGTAAATGAAAACCTACTTCTTATGGTCAGTTTCTGTACTTTATCAAACAAAATTTATTTCCAGCAAACATAGACCTGTCCTATCTCACTCATTCTGATAAAATATTTTGAGTTTACAATTTCCAAGCCTTCTTATCAGTTTGGTTTGCTTATTTCTTATTTCCTTTCTTCATAGGGAGAGTGGCAATTAACTTATTTTCTGTCTTTAGATGCTAACTCAATCATTTTTGTGTTTAAGGTTCCCTTTCTTGATTGAACACAAACCATGTTTAGATAACATCTAAGGACAGAAAAAAAGTTAATTGCCACTCTACTCTCCCTATGTGTTTAAGGTTCTCTTTCTTGATTGAGGGCTTCCTTTGTGGCTTAGCTGGTAAAGACTCTGTCTGCAATGCAGGAGACTTGGGATTGATCCCTGGTTTGGGAAGATCCCCTGGAGAAGGGAAAGGCTACCCATTCCAGTATTCTGGCCTGAAGAATTCCATGGACTGTACAGTCCATGGGATCGGAAAGTGTCAGAGAGGACTAACTTTCACTTTCTTTATTGAACTCCAGGTTGTATGCCAGATCCAAGAGGATTATTTATTTGAAACAATAAATAATGGGAAAACAGACAAAACTGTATTCAATGTGTAATTAAAAAATTGGTATTGCATAAATGTTAATTTTATAGTTTTGATAATTGTACTCTAGTTAGAATTAACATCAGGGAAGCTCAGTGAAGAGCATATGAAAACTTTCTACAGCATTTTTTAAATGTCTTCCGTTACTTCAAAATATAATTAAAAATTCTGATAGACTTCAAAAAAGATTTTAAAAAGTAAGTAAAATACATTAAAAATGAGCTATGCAGCCACATAAAGGCATGGAGGAACTTAAATAAATATTGCAAGGTGAAAGAAGCCAGTCTGAAAGGCTGCATACCATGTAATGCTTAGTATACAACATTCTGGAGAAGGAAAAAAACTGTAGACAGTAAAAAACAAAAAAATCAGTGTTTGTAGGGGGGGCAGGGGGAAGAACAGAGGATGAGTAGGTAGACCCTAGGTGACTTTTAGGGCATTAAAAATATTCTGTATATACTGTGATATTTGATACATGTCATTCCACATTTGTCAAAATCCACAGAATGCACCACACGAAGAGAATCTTAATGTAAACTGTGGATTTTTGCTAGTAAATGTATCAATATTGGCTTATCAAAAATAACGTATGTACCATGTTAAATTGAATATATTATGCAATTTGTTAATGATAATGAAAACTGGGATGGAAGAGTGAAGAGGATCTGGGAGCTCCTTTTACTTTCTGTTCAAATTTTCCATAAGTCAACATATAAAATATTTATTTAAAAAACTGATAGGTCAAAAATTAATTTATATTACTTTATACTTATTAATAAAATATTCTAAATGNATTTTCTTCTTTTCCTTTTCTTTGATATCCAATGATGGGAAACACATTATTTTGAAATATTGAGTGCTAGAGGGAGTTTTAATAAGCAGCATTTAATTATCTACTTCCATGATTGTCAAAAAGGAAATGAAGCCAAGTTTACTGACATATTTTCAATTTTATTATAAAAAAGAAAACTTTACTTTCTAATACTTATTTATACAGAAGACTGTGCATATTTAATATTCTCATAATTAAGCATGGATCATAATTTTATGAACACTTTAAAACCTTTGTGGGAAATGAGTGCCAGAAATAAGGCATTTATAAAACTCTTGTTTTTCTTATTAAATTTTTTGAACTTTCTTATATAGATTCATTGATGTTATTAATGACTAGCAGCAGGATCTAATAAAACTTTCTGATAATGGAAATGTTCCATATCTTCACAGATCAATACAATACCTACTAGCCACATGTGGCAATTGAGCACATTAATAATCACTAGAAATACTGAGGAAAACTAAATTTTAATGTAATGTAATTAGTATAAATTTAAATAGTATAAAATGAAGGGATTAATGATTTTTTATTTCTGTGAGTCATATCTGATCCTGAGAAATAAATGATATATGCTAAGTTGCTTCAGTGGTGTCCAACTCTGTGTGACCCCTTGGACAGCAGCCCACCAGGCTCCTCTGTCCACAGGATTCTCCAGGCAAGAATACTGGAGTGGGGTGCCAATGGAGAAGGAAATGATATATACCTGTAGTTTATCAGTGTAATTGGTATTATTTACTTACAGTGATTATTGTATTTTGAGGTTTTGATGTTTTAATCATTATCATTTATAAAGAACATGGGTCTTTTAAATAGATAACCTTGAATAAATTAGAGCTACTTAAGATTACCTGGAAATTAAAAGATGCTTACTACTTGGAAGGAAAGTTATGATCAACCTAGATAGCATATTGAAAAGCAGAGACATTACTTTGCCGACTAAGGTCCGTCTAGTCAAGGCTATGGTTTTTCCAGTAGTCATGTATGGATGTGAGAGTTGGACTGAGAAGAAGGCTGAGCACTGAAGAATTGACGCCTTTGAACTGTGGTGTTGGAGAAGACTCTTGAGAGCCCCTTGGACTGCAAGGAGATCCAACCAGTCCATTCTGAAGGAGATCAACCCTGGGATTTCTTTGGAAGGAATGATGCTAAAGCTGAAACTCCACTACTTTGGCCACCTCATGCGAAGAGTTGACTCATTGGAAAATACTCTGATGCTGGGAGGGATTGGGGGCAGGAGGAGAAGGGGACGGCATCACTGACTGGATGTATGTGAATCTGAGTGAACTCCGGGAGTTGGTGATGGACAGGGAGGCCTGGCGTGCTGTGACTCATGGGGTCACAAAGAGTCGGACACGACTGAGCGACTGAACTGAACTGAAGATTACCAGCAGATAGTAAAATAAACAAGAGTCAGTCTCTTAAAAACAACTTAACAATAAGTAAATATTTTATTTGAGGAGAACAAAAGTTTTCCCAATGTAAACAAAGTCTTTCCCATGTTAAAAAAAAAAAAATTGTTAGTGAAATTAACAATTTCAGTTAGTTCACTATTTGTAAAATCATTTAATTGAAATTATTCCCATTAATAATTGGGCTTATTGAAATTCAGTGTTTTAGCACATCAGGCACTTTAAAGAGCTTTGTTGGGATTTTGACTTACATCAGTTTGGATATAAAGCTCATGCTCTCCTGTGCTCTCTCCAGTGAAAACAAATGCTCTGAGTAAAAAGAAGTAACATGCACTCCTCAAGAAAACCTATTGCATTAATGTGTTAGTGTTTCCATACAAAACACTACATATTGGGCAGCTTAAACAACAGAAAGATTTTCTCTTAGTTCTGGGGGCTAAAAGTCCAATGTCAAGGTGTTAAGAGATTTGGTTTCTCCTGGGGCCTCGCTCCTTGGTTTGGAGATGTCCACCCTGGTTCTGCCTCTTCATAAGATCATCTTTAGTATCTCCCTTTGACTTCATCTCTCCTCTTATAAAGACACCAGTCATATCAGGTTAGGGAATTTCCTAATAGCCTCTTTGACTTAATCGTCTCTTAAAGTCTTTTCTCCAAATACAATCACATGATAAGATGTGGGATGTTAGGGCTTCAGTGAATTAATTTTGAGAGGATACAATTAGCCCACAATACCTGGGTAAAACTAAACTGTATACTACTGCTTTAAATATATTAGGAAACACCACTATAATTTTTATTTTAAAATAAAAAAATTATATTAAGTATATGCAAACTATTGAACAAAGATGAGAAGAAAAATTACTTGTAAATATTGAAGAAGACATGAACCAATGGGAAGATATACCATATTCTTGGATTGGAATAATTAAAAATTACCATACTATCCAAGGAAATCTACAGATTCAATGCAGTCCTTATCAAAATACCAATGATGTTTTTCTCAGAACTAGAACAAATAATTTTAAAATTTGTATGGAAACACAAGTGAACCTAAACAGGAAAACAATTTTGAGAAAGAACAGAGCTGGTGGAATTATGCTTCCTGGCTTCAGATCACAAGACAAAGATATAGTCATCAAAAATTTAGTACTGGCACAAAAAGAGACACACAGATCAATGAAACAAAATAAAGCTCAGAGACAAACTCATGGACTTATATCAATTAACGTATGACAAAAGTGACAAGAAATACAATGGAGAAAAGATAGTCTCTTCAACAAATGGTGCTGGGAAATAATCCCACTGCTGGGCATATACATTGAGGGAACCAGAACTGAAAGAGAGACATGTTCTCCAATGTTCACTGCAGCACTGCTTATAATAGCCAGGACATGGAGGCAACCTATATGTCCATCAGCAGACAAATGGATAAAAAAACTGTGGTACATATACACGATGGAATATTACTCAGCCATTAAATAGAATGCATTTGAATCAGTTCTAATGAGGTGGATGGAACTGGAGCCTATTATATAGAGTGAAGTAAGTCAGAAAGAAAAATACCAGTACAGTATATTAACACATATACTTAGAAAGATAGAACTTAGAAAGATGGTAACAATGACCTTGTATGGGAGACATCAAAAGAGACACAGATGTAAAGAACAGACTTTTGGACTCTGTGGGAGAAGGCAAGGGTGGGATGATTTGAGAGAATAGCACTGAAACATGTGTAATATCATATGTGAAATAGATCACCAGTCTAGGTTCGATGCATGAGACAGGGTGCTCAGGGCTGGTGCACTGGGATGACTCTGAGGGATGGGATGGGGAACAAATGTACACCTATGGTTGATTCATGTCAATGTATCGCAAAAACCACTACAATACTGTAAAGTAATTTGCCTCCAATTAAAATAAATAAATTAACTAAAAAATAAAAATAAAAACAAAATAAAAAAAAAACAATGAGTGGTGCTGGGAAAACTGGTCAGCTACATATAAGAGAATGAAATTAGAAAATTTTTAACAGCATATACAAAAATAAACTCAAAGTGGATTAAAGACAGTGTAAGGCTGGACACTATAAAATTCTCAGAGGAAAACATAGAAAAAAACACTTTGACATACATTTTAGCAATACTTTTTTAGATCCATCTCTCAAAAAAGGGCGTAAAAGCAAAAATAAACCAATGGTACTTAATTAAACTTGAGAGCTTTTACATAGCAGAGGAAATCTTCAACAAAATGAAATGACAACATATGGGCTAGGAGAAAATATTTGTGAAGGATATGACCAAAGGAGGTTAATATCTAACATATATAAACAGGTCATACAACTCAATATCACAACAAACAACTCAGTTTAAAAAGCTGGCAGAAGAACAGAAAAAATGTTTTTCAAAGAGGAACCGAACAAACCTTTCTTGAAAGAAACACATGAAAGGATGTGCAACATCTTCAGTTAGCAGAGAAATGCAAATCAAAACAATAAGAGATCAGCTCATACTGGCCAGAATGGCTGTCATGAAAAATAACACAAACAACAGCTGTTGGTGGGGATACGGAGAAAAGGGAACACATGTATACTGTTGGGGGAATGTAAATTGGTACAGCCATTATGAAAAATAGTAAGGAGACTTCTTAAAAAAACTAAAAATAAAACTATCAGATGACTAAGTCATTCCATGCGTAGGTACATATCCAATAAAACAAAACCATTAATTTGAAAACATGCATGCTACCCAATGTTCATAGCACTGTTATTTACAATTGTCAAGATATGGAAGCAATCTAAGTGTCCATCAATTGGATAAAGTATAAGTGATTGTATATATACTACTGATTCATAAAAAAAGAATAAAATTTTGTCATTTGCAGCAGCAACATGAATGAACTCGGAGGGCATTATGCTTTAGTGGAAGAAGTCAGACAGTGAAAGACATATATTGCATACCACTTAAATGTGAAATCTACAAAATATAACAAATTAGAAATTTATAACAAAAAGAAGCAGTCACACACATATTGAGAACGAACTAATACTTATCAATAGACAAAGGAAAGGGAGGAAGGGCAATATAAAGTTAGGGGATTAAGAGGTACAAACTATTAGGTATAAAGTAAGCTACAAGGGTATAATGTACAACATGGAAACATAGCGAATATTCTATAATAATGATAAATGGAGTATAACCCTTAAAAACTGTGAATATATTGTACATCTGCAAATAATATAATATTACTGTATATTAACTATATTTCAGTAAAAAATAAGCAAATAATTTTTATGAATTAANGTTTTACATGATCTGAGAGTCATTGAAGCCAATTTAATCTCAAATACTTGAAATACTTTCTGCAGTATTGTTTTTATATTGCTGAATTGCTAAGTAACAAGAGTGATTTTGTTAGAAAACTGATCAACTCAGATATTACCTGAATTACTATAGTTTTTGAAGTGATTCCTGCTGTATTAATGTAAATTCTGCTAGACCAGAAGCAAGAGAATGAGTATGGATGCAATAAACTGCAGGTTTATGAGAACAAGATCAAATATGATAATAGCATTCAGTAAATAATAGTTACTAAATCATACACTTATCTGTGTATCCTTACAGGTTCCTTTTCCCTTAAAGTTGTAGTATCTAGCAAACTGCTTTCTCTTTGAACATTTTTACCTTCCTATTCTTCAAATTAAAGACTCCTTTCTGCCAAGGACTAAAGGTTAGAATGCCTGGCATTCTACTTAAGGGCCTTTTATGTTCTGGCTTATTTTAGACTCATCTTCTAACACTTGTCTGTTTCCACATTGTGTTGCAGCAATCATGTAATAAGTTTCATCTTTCTTTTCTTTGGAGAGGTGTTCTGGTCTAGATGACCTAGTCAGATTCTCTGTCTAGCAAAATTATAGTCTTCCTTAAATTCCCAAGTCATCCGTTACCTCCATAGTAGACTAATACCTAACGAGGACTCCTCTCCTCCTCCATGTGGTGAAGGAAGAATGGATCTCCTTCCACATTCCCATTGTTAAACTATTTGCACATTTATGTTATACCTAATTTTAATAAATTTATCTGGCTGTACATCTATCTTTCCTATTAGACCGTTAATATATGATATTAGGAAACATGGTTTACTCATTTAAGTTGCCAGAGTCAAGGACAAGATTTAAATGTAATGGATGTTCAATGAATGTTCTGGAATCAATTCTTGTATGTAACCAGTAGAATACACATCAACAATCAAGTTTTTGTGTAGTACCTGTGACTTCTGAGCTTAATTTTTCCTCTTGTTAGTGGATGTGTTCTGAGTAGTTAAAACAAAAATCTATATTATCATTTTGTATTATGTTTTCCTTCCTTTCCCTTTCCCCACCATTCAGTTCTCCCAACTGCAGATAATTAGATCTGCATGAAAACAAAAGTGTGTGCATGTGTACAACAAAATGAGAATAACAGTGATTTTACAGAAATGTTAGTATTCTTACTTTTTATATGAAAAGACATTTTATGTATATGGAAAATTTTCCTAAAATAAATTATTATTATTTATTTGATACCAAATTAGCTTTATAAAAGAATGATATTTTCAGGCTCAATCAGTGACTTAAAGCCTTTTACTTTTCATTCATCATTCTCTTTAAGTTGCCTTTGTATTTCTTTTTCTTGGCCTAGACTGATGATTTTTATCTTTATTAAATAATAATCATCTTTTGGAGAAGGCAATGTCACCCCACTCTAGTACTCTTGCCTGGAAAATCCCATGGACAGAGGAGACTGGAAAGCTGCAGTCCATGAGGTCGTTGAGGATCAGACATGACTGAACGACTTCACTTTCACTTTTTCACTTTCATGCATTGGAGAAGGAAATAACCCACTCCAGTGTTCTTGCCTGGAGAATCCCAGGGACAGGGGAGCCTGTTGGGCTGCCATCTATGGGGTCGTGAAAACGTCTCCAATGTCCCTTTAAGGAAAGGAAACTAATTATGTGTCCAGTAGCTGCTTGGGATGATTTGAGGTAGAATGATACAAGGTTTGCAATCTAAAGCATGACAATGAAGTATTGTTCCATTTATTGGACATGTAAGGTGCTTAGTGGTTTTGATCATAAAACAGAAAGAAGAGAATTGAATCTCTGACATGAAAAGTATTTCACTTCCTTTTTCTATATGTACAATGGCAGGTGTTTATTATTTGGTAAGAATCATTTTCTAATATTATTTTTAGCAGCACAAGTACTATTCTGACCTCAAAATGCCATGCTGTAAGGGTAAAATGCCATTCCCAATATGTTTTAATAACAGCGATTCACCTTGGAAAAGGCAAGCATCTGTCAAATGTCTGCTCATGTGCACCTTGATCAGAGGTTTCAGCAAGAGCTGAAGGTAGAAAAGGAACTTGATGAGAATACTATTTTCCTTGATAACTTCCTTACTTTAAATACAACTAGAAATAAAGTAAATTCTGCACCAATTCTTTGAATGCATATATTATAACTACTTCACACTTTCCAAATTTCTAGTGAGCTGTCCTGCCACCACTTAATTTCTCTGTGCCATACAAACAACTAGAGATGCTCAATAACTTTTATTAAAAATAGAATGAAGAGAGCATAGTTTCACCTTCCATAAAAAGTTTAAAGTAATTTTAGTGACTAATACTTTTGAGTACCTTAGTTTGTGGCAGATAATATGCTAACCACTCACAAAGAATAGAAAATTTAAAGAAAATCCACACAAGTACACTCCTCTCTCATCTTTGGTGCTGGGACCTGATGAGGAATCCTGTTTTTATAGTACTTGTGGGAGAATACAAAGATAAAGACCTAAAAATGTGAAAATCATTGTTTCTGATTACAAATTTTTATTTTTAAGGTTGTTGACTATTAAGAAAACTTTTGTGTATCCACATTCATGGAATTAGGTTATCTCCCAGTACTTTTCCGTAGACTTTTATTTCAGATTGGTTGAAAAAAATTACAATCATATTATATTTCATTTATCCAGCAGACTTGTGCCTGACTTATGGAAGAGTAAGAAGATGTGTGAGAGCTAAAGACACAAACTGGGCACAGGGGTCAAGACCTAAAGCTAATTTTCAGCTGCTGGACTAGTGCATTAAAGTTTTTGTTTGTATCTTGAAGTTAAAAAAACAGATTTCCAAATATGCATTCAGAATAAAATGAGAATGTTAAAAGGCACAGTACATTATTAAGCCAAAGCGTCCTAAGGTTAGTTAATAAGACTAAGAATGCACTTGTGAACTATTGAGGAACTCTGGCCACCTTATTTGCTAAACTAATTGTGGTAGAGGTATTTTGCTTTTATTATTTATTTTAAACTAACTTAAAACTTCATTGAACAAGACATAAAATTATTGCCTTTAGGAAAGAAAATATTAAAGACAGTTTTTTTAATTTTCATTAATTTGGGGAACATCAACTTTGTTGAGAAGCACAATGGTATGTTAAGTCAGTATTTAAACAGAAAGTATTAAAGGTGAAAGCATTTAGATAGTCAACACCTGTGCAAGAATAATAATTTGCCTATAAACAGATGGGGCAAAGAAAACTAATACACTAATACATTTTAAGAGAAGACTTTTATTTTATTATTATTTTTTAAACTTTACTATATTGTATTATTTTTGCCATATGTCAACAGGAATCTGCCAAGGGTGTACATGTGTTCCCCATCCTGAACACCCCTCCCACATGCCTCCCCATACCATCCCTCTGGGTCATCCAGTGCATAAGCCCCGAGCACCCTGTCTCATGCATTGAACCTAGACTGGCAGTTCGTTTCACCTATGACATTATACATGTTTCAATGGCATTCTCCCATCTCATCCCACCCTCTCCCTCTCCCACAGAGTCCAAAAGACTGTTCTATACATCTGTGTCTCTTTTGCTGTCTTGCATACAGGGTTATTGTTACCATCTTTCTAAATTCCACATATATGCATCAGTATACTCTATTGGTGTTTTTCTTTCTGGCTTACTTCACTCTGTATAAGTCTCCAGTTTCATCCACCTCATTAGAACTGATTCAAATGTATTCTTTTTAATGGCTGAGTAATATTCCATTGTATATATGTACCACCACTTTCTTATCCATTCATCTGCTGATGGACATCTAGGTTGCTTCCATGTCCTGGCTGTTATAAACAGTGCTGCAATGAACATTGGGCTACACGTGTCTCTTTCCATTCTAGTTTCTTTGGTGTGTATGCCCAGCAGTGGGATTGCTAGGTCATATGGCAGTTCTATTTCCAGTTTTTTAAGGACTCTCCATACTGTTCTCCATAGTGGCTGTACTAGTTTGCATTCCCACCAACAGTGTAAGAGGGTTCCCTTTTCTCCACACCCTCTCCAGCATTTATTGCTTGTCAACTTTTGGATAGCAGCCACTCTGACTGGCATGACATGGTACCTCATTGTGGTTTTGATCTGCATTTCTCTGATAATGAGTGATGTTGAGCATCTTTTCATGTGTTAGCCATATGTACGACTTCTTTGGAAAGATGTATATTTAGTTCTTTGGCCCATTATTTGATTGGGTCGTTTATTTTTTCTGGAATTGAGCTGCAGGAGTGGCTTGTATATTTTTGAGATTAGTTGTTTGTCAGTTGCTTCATTTGCTATTATTTTCTCCCATTCTGAAGGCTGTCTTTTCACCTTGCTTATAGTTTCCTTTGTTGTGCAGAAGCTTTTAAATTTAATTAGGTCCTATTTGTTTATTTTTGCTTTTATTTCCAATATTCGGGGAGGTGGGTCATAGAGGATCCTTCTGTGATTTATGTCAGAGAGTGTTTTACCTATGTTCTCCTCTAGGAGTTTTATAGTTTCTGGTCTTATGTTTAGATCTTTAATCCATTTTGAGTTTACTTTTGTGTATGGTGTGAGAAAGTGTTCTAGTTTCATTCTTTTACAAGTGGTTGACCAATTTTCCCAGCATCACTTATTAAAGAGATTATCTTTTCCCCATTGTATATTTTTGCCTCCTTTGTCAAAGATAAGGTGTCCATAGGTACATAGATTTGTCTCTGGGCTTCCTATTTTGTTGCTTTGATCTATAATTCTGTCTTTGTGCCAGTACCATACTCTCTTCATGACTGTGGCTTTGTAGTAGAGCCTGAAGTCAGGTAGGTTGATTCCTCTATTTCCATACTTCTTTCTCAAGATTGCTTTGGCTATTCGAGGTATTTTGTATTTCCATACCAATTGTGAAAGTATTTGTTCTAGCTCTGTGAAAAATACCATTGGTAGCTAAATAGGGATTGTATTGAATCTATAGATTGCTTTGGGTAGTATACTAATTTTCACTATGTTGATTCTGCTCATCCATGAACATGGTATATTTCTCCATCTATTAGTGTCCTCTAGGATTTCTTTCAACAGTGTTTTAAAGTTTTCTATATATAGGTCTTTAGTTTCTTTAGGTAGAATTATTCCTAAATGTTTTATTATATTAGTTGCAACAGTGAATGGAATTGTTTCCATAATTTCTCTATTTTCTCATTATTAGTGTATAGGAATGCAAGAAATTTCTGTGTGTTGATTTTACATCCTGCAACTTTACTATACTCATTAATTAGCTCCAGTAATTTTTTGGTGGCATATTTAGGGTTTTCTATGTAAAGGATCATGTCATCTACACTGAGTTTTACCTCTACTATTCCAATTTGGATTCCTTTTATTTCTTTTTCTGCTCTGACTGCTGTGGCTAAAACTTCCAAAACTATGTTGAATAGTAGTGGTGAGAGTGGGCACCCTTGTCTTGTTCCTGACGTTAGAGGAAATGCTTTCAGTTTTGCATCACTAAGGATAATGTTTGCTGTGGGTTTGTCATATATAGTTTTTACTATATTGAGGTATGTTCCTTCTATTCCTGCTTTCTAGAAGGTTTTTTAAATTATAAATGGATGTTGAATTTTTTTTTTTAAGAATTGATGCTTTTATTTATTTATTTAATTTTTAATTTTTATTTTAACTTTAGTTTACCTTACATTACTGTATTGGTTTTGCCAAACATTGACATGAATTCACCACGAGTGTACATGCGTTCCCAAACATGAATCCCCTCCCACCTCCCACCCCGTACCATCTCTCTGGATCCTCTCCTTGCACCAGTCCCAAGCATCCTACATCCTGCATCGGACATCGACTGGCGATTCGTTTCTTACATGATAGTATACATGTTTCAATGCCATTCTCCCATCTCATCCCACCCTCTCCCTCTCTCTCTCCCCCAGAGTCCAAAAGTTTACTCTATAGATCTGAGGCTCTTTTGTTGTCTCGCATACAGGGTCACCATCCCCATCTTTCTAAATTCCATATATATGCGTTAGTATACTGTATTGGTGTATTTCTTTCTGGCTTACTTCACTCTGTATAATCGGCTCCAGTTCCATCCATCTCCTTAGAACTGATTCAAATGTATTCTTTTTAATGGCTGAGTAATACTCCATTGTGTATATGTACCACCACATTCTTATCCATTCATCTGCTGATGGACATCTAGGTTGTTTCCATGTTCTGGCTATTATAAACAGTGCTACGATGAACTTTGGGGTACATGTGTCTCTTTCTAATCTGGTTTCCTTGGTGTGTATGCCCAGCAGTGGGATTGCTGGGTCATAAGGCAGTTCTATTTGCAATTTTTTAAGGACTGTCCACACTGTTCTCCATAGTGGCTGTACTAGTTTGCATTCCCACCAACAATGTAAAAGGGTTCCCTTTTCTCCACACCCTCTCCAGCATTTATTGCTTGCAGACTTCTGGATCACAGCCATTCTGACTGGTGTGAAGTGGTACCTCATTGTGGTTTTGATTTGCATTTCTCTGATAATGAGTGATGTTGAGCATCTTTTCATGTGTTTGTTAGCCATCCGTATGTCTTCTTTGGAGAAATGTCTATTTAGGTCTTTGGCCCATTTTTTGATTGGGTCACTTATTTTTCTGGAATTGAGCTGCATAAGTTGCTTGTATATTTTTGAGATCAGTTGTTTGTCAGTTGCTTCATTTGCTATTATTTTATCCTATTCTGAAGGCTGTCTTTTCACTTTGCTTATATTTTCCTTTGTTGTGCAGAAGCTTTTAATTTTAATTAGATCCCATTTGTTTATTTTTGCTTTAATTTCCAGAATTCTGGGGGGTGG
>SJYQ01005029.1:270646-314401 GCA_006410935.1 Redunca redunca
TGAGGATTTTTGCATCTATGTTCCTCAGTGATATTGGCCTGTAGTTTTCTTTTTTTGTAGCATCTTTGTCAGGTTTTGGTATTAGGGTGATGGTGGCCTCATAGAACGAGTTCGGAAGCTTACCTTCTTCTGCAATTTTCTGGAAGAGTTTGAGTAGGATAGGTGTTAGCTCTTCTCTAAATTTTTGGTAGAATTCAGCTGTGAAGCCATCTGGACCTGGGCTTTTGTTTGCTGGAAGATTTCTGATTACAGTTTCAATTTCCGTGCTTGTGATGGGTCTGTTAAGGTTTTCTATTTCTTCCTGGTTCAGTTTTGGAAAGTTGTACTTTTCTAAGAATTTGTCCATTTCTTCCACGTTGTCCATTTTATTGGCATAGAATTGCTGATAGTAGTCTCTTATGATCCTTTGTATTTCTCTGTTGTCTGCTGTGATCTCTCCATTTTCATTTCTAATTTTATTGATTTGATTTTTCTCTCTTTGTTTCTTGATAAGTCTGGCTAATGGTTTGTCAATTTTATTTATCCTTTCAAAGAACCAGCTTTTGGCTTTGTTGATTTTTGCTATGGTCTCTTTTGTTTCTTTAGCATTTATTTCTGCCCTAATTTTTATTATTTCTTTCCTTCTACTTACTCTGGGTTCTCCATTTCTTCCTTTTCTAGTTGCTTTAGGTGTAGGTTATTTATTTGACTTTTTTCTTGTTTCTTAAGGTATGCCTGTATTGCTATGAACTTTCCGCTTAGCACTGCTTTTGCAGTGTCCCACAGGTTTCGTGTTGTTGTGTTTTAATTTCATTCATTTCTATGCATATTTTGATTTCTTTTTTTATTTCTTCTATGATTTTTTGGTTATTGAGCAGTGTATTGTTCAGCCTACATATGTTTGAATTTTTAATGGTTTTTCTCCTGTAATTGAGAACTAATCTTACTGCATTGTGGTCAGAAAAAATGTTTGGAATTCTTTCAAGTTTTTTTAATTTACCATGGCTCGATTTATGGCCCAGGATGTGGTCTATCCTGAAAAAGTTTCTTTGTGTGCTTGAGAAAAAGTTGAAATTAATTGTTTTGGGGTGAAATGTCCTATAGATATCATTTAGGTCTAACTTGTCTATTGTATTATTTATAGTTTGTGTTTCCTGGTTAATTTTCTGTTTAGTTGATCTATCCATAGCTGTGAGTGGGATATTAAAGTCTCCCACGATTATTGTGTTATTGTCAATTTCCCCTTTCATACTTGTTAGCATTTGTCTTACATATTGTAGTTCTCCTATGTTGGGTGCATATATATTTATAATTGTTATATCTTCTTCTTGGATTAATCCTTTGATCATTATGTAATTTCCTCTTTGTCTCTTTTCACAGCCTTGTTTTAAAGTCTATTTTATCTCATATGAATATTGCTATTCCTCCTTTCTTTTGGTCTCTATTTGCGTGGAATATCTTTTTCTAGCCCTTCACTTTCAGTCTGTATGTACCCCTTGCTTTGAGGTGTGTCTCTTGTAGACAACATATATAGGGGTCTAGTTTTTGTATCCATTCAACCAGTCTTTGTCTTTTGGTTGGGGCATTCAACTCATTTACATTTAAGGTAATTATTGATGAGTATGATCCCGTTGCCATTTACTTTGTTATTTTGGGTTTGAGTTTATACACCATTTTTGTGTTTCCTGTCTAGAGAAGATCCTTTAGCATTTGTTGAAGAGCTGGTTTGGTGGTACTGAATTCTCAGCTTTTGCTTGTCTGTAAAGCTTTTGATTTCTCCTTCATATTTGAATGAGATCTTTGCTGGGTACAGTAATCTGGGCTGCAGGTTATTTTTTTTTTCTTCTTTTTTTCTTTTTTTGGTAGGTTATTTTCGTTCATCAATTTAAGTATGTCCTGCCATTCCCTCCTGGCTTGAAGAGTTTCTATTGAAAGATCAGCTGTTATCTTTACGGGAATCCCCTTGTGTGTTATCTGTTGTTTTTCCCTTGCTGTTTTTAATATTTGTTCTTTGTGTTGGATCTTTGTTAATTTGATTAATATGTGTCTTGGGGTGTTTCACCTTGGGTTTATCTTATTTGGGACTCTCTGGGTTTCTTTGATTTGGGTGATGATTTCCTTCCCCATTTTAGTGAAGTTTTCAACTATTATCTCCTCAAGTATTTTCTCATGGTCTTTATTTTTTTCTTCTTCTTCTGGGACTCCTATGATTCGAACATTGGGATGTTTAACATTGTCCCAGAGGTCTCTGAGATTGTCCTCATTTCTTTTAATTCATTTTTTTTTCTCTCTGATTCATTTATTTCTACCATTCTATCTTCTACTTCACTAATCCTATCTTCTACCTCCGTTATTCTACTATTTGTTGCCTCCAGAGTGTTTTTTTTTTTATTTTTATTTTAACTTTAGTTTACTTTACATTACTGTATTGGTTTGTCTTGGATGTCTTATATCCAGAGTGTTTTTTATCTCATTTATTGCATTATTCATTATATATTAACTCTTTTATTTCTTCTAGGTCCTTGTTAAACCTTTCTTGCATCTTCTCACACCTTGTCTCCAGGCTATTTATCTGTGATTCCATTTTGATGTCAAGATTTTGGATCATTTACACTGTCATTATTTGAAATTCTTTATCAGGTAAATTCCCTATCTCTTCCTCTTTTGTTTGGTTTGATGGGCATTTATCCTGTTCCTTTACCTGCTGGGTATTCCTGTTTCTTCATCTTGGTTATATTACTGTGTTTGGGGTGGCCTTTCTGTATTCTGGCAGTTTGTGGAGTTCTCTTTATTGTGGAGTTTCCTCATTCTGGGTGGGGTTGTACAGGTGGCTTGTCAAGGTTTCTTGGTTAGGGAAGCTTGTGTCAGTGTTCTAGTGGGTGGAGCTGGATTTCTCTCTGGAGTGCAATGAAGTGTCCTGTAATGAATTATGATATATCAATGGGTTTGGAATGACTTTGGGCAGCCTGTATATTGAAGCTCAGGGTTGTGTTCCTGTGTTGCTGGAGAATTTGCATGGTATGTCTTGCTCTGGAACTTGTTGGCCCTTGGGTGGTGCTTGGTTTCAGTGTAGGTATGGAGGCGTTTGATGAGCTCCTGTGAATTAATGTTCCCTGGAGTCAAGAGTTTTCTGGTGTTCTCAGGATTTGGACTGAATTCTCCTGCTTCTGATTTTCAGTCTTATTTTTACAGTAGTCTCAAGACTTCTCCTTTTATAGAGCACCACTGATAAAACATCTAGGTTAAAGATGAAAAATTTCTTCACAGTGAGGGACACCCAGAGAGATTCACAGAGTTACATGGAGAAGAGAAGAGGGAGGAGGGAGATAGAGGTGACCAGGATAAGATGAAGTGGAATCAAACAGTAAAGAACAGGCTAGCCCATAATCACTTCTTTATGTGTGCTCCACAGTCTGGGCCACTCAGAGATGTTCACAGAGTTATACAGAGAAGAGAAGAGGAAGGAAGGAGACAGAGGTGGCCAGGAGGATAAAGGGGAGAATCAAAAGGAGAAAGACAGATCCAGCCAGTCATCAGTTCCCTAAGTGTTCTCCACCATCCAGAACACACAAAGAGATTCACAGAATTGGGTAGAGAAGAGAAGGGGGTGGGAGGAGATAGAGGTGACCTGGTGGAGAAAAAGGAGAGTCCAAAGTGAGAGAAAGCAGTCAAGCCAGTAATCTCACTCCCAAGTAAAAATGGGTTCTGAAGATTGGGTTCTTAAAGGTACGAAATTGATAACAAATACCAAAAAGCAAAGATTAAAAGTCTAGAGCAGAAGGTGAATTTTCAAAAATACAATATTAACAACAACAAAAACAAAGTCACAAAAAATATATATATATAATAGGCAGGTGAGGGCAGGCAGAGCCAGAAGGGGGCAATTGTGGCCCCAGAGAGCCACTATCTACCAAACTGCAAGTGGGCTTCATTGCTAACCAAGACTTCTTCAGATTCTGGAGAGTCAACATCCGCCTGAGAAGGTGCACTGGTTGTACACTCAGAAAACCCAGCGGCAGGGATGGGGGAGGTGATAATTTACAGTAACCGAGCTCGCCAAACACCTGGTCACTTGAGCTGCTCAGATCTGGGAAGGGCACAAAACACAGGCCCAACCGAGTCTGTGCTTCTGAGGACTACCCGAGTATCTGAAGCTGAGCAGCTTAGACCTGGGAAGTGCATACAACCCAGGGCCAGGCTCAGACAGTTCCCAGCAGAGCAACCTAGAGCCTAAGCAGTGTAGACAGGGAAAACACACATGCTGTGAGCGGGGCAAACCCAGTGTGGCCGAGACACTGGAAACACACGCCAGTGTTATTGGTATGCAGCGTCCCTCACTCCCCAAAGCATAACTGAACAAGTGAGCCTAAAAAAAGTCCACCACCGCCCCATTGTGTCAGGGTGGAAATTAGACACTGAAGAGAAGACTTTTAAAACATAATTTCATAATTTGTCCAGGCATAATAAAGCTAAAAATCAGTGTTTAGATATGAAATATAGTCAATATGCCAGCAAATTTGGAAAACTCAGCAGTGGCCACAGGACTGGAAAAGGTCAGTTTTCATTCCAATTCCAAAGAAAGGCAATGCCACAGAATGCGCAAACTAACGCACAATTGCACTCATCTCAAATGCTAATAAAGTAAAGCTCAAAATTCTCCAAGCCAGGCTTCAACAATACATGAACTGTGAACTTCCTGATGTTCAAGCTGGTTTTAGAAAAGGCAGAGGAACCAGAGATCAAATTGCCAACATCCGCTGGATCATGGAAAAAGCAAGAGAGTTCCAGAAAAACATCTATTTCTGCTTTATTGACTATGCCAAAACTTTTGACTGTGTGGATCACAATAAACTGTGGAAAATTCTGAAAGAGATGGGAATACCAGACCACCTGACCTACCTCTTGAGAAATCTGTATGCAGGTCAGGAAGCAACAGTTAGAACTGCACATGGAACAACAGACTGGCTCCAAATAGGAAAAGGAGTACGTCAAGGCTGTATATTGTCACCCTGCTTATTCACCTTATATGCAGAGTACATCATGAGAAACGCTGGACTGGAAGAAACACAAGCTGGAAAAAAGATTGCCGGGAGAAATATCAATCACCTCAGATATGCAGATGACACCACCCTTATGGCAGAAGAGGAACTAAAAAGCCTCTTGATGAAAGTGAAAGAAGAGAGTGAAAAAGTTGGCTTAAAGCTCAACATTCAGAAAAATAAGATCATGGCATCCGGTCCCATCACTTCATGGGAAATAGATGGGGAAACAATGGAAACAGTGTCAGACTTTATTTTTTTGGGCTCCAAAATCACTGTAGATGGTGATTGCAGCCATGAAATTAAAAGACACTTAGTCCTTGGAAGAAAAGTTATGACCAACCTAGATATTATATTCAAAAGCAGAGACATTACTTTGCTGACTAAGGTCCGTCTAGTCAAGGCTATGGTTTTTCCTGTGGTCATGTATGGATGTGAGAGTTGGACTGACAAGAAGGCTGAGCTCTGAAGAATTGATGCGTTTGAACTGTGGTGTTGGAGAAGACTCTTGAGAGTCCCTTGGACTGCAAGGAGATCCAACCAGTCCATTCTGAAGGAGATCAGCCCTGGGATTTCTTTGGAAGGAATGATGCTAAAGCTGAAACTCCAGTACTTTGGCCACCTCATGAGAAGAGTTGATTCATTGGAAAGGAGTCTGATGCTGAGTGGGGTTGGGGGCAGGAGGAGAAGAGGATGACAGAGGATGTGATGGCTGGATGGCATCACTGACTCAATGGATGTTAATCTGAATGAACTCCAGGAATTGGTAATGGACTGGGAAGCCTGCCGTGCTGCAATTCATGGGGTCACAAAAAGTTGGACACGACTGAGCAACTGAACTGAACTGAACTGATAACAAAAAAGTTTAGTTCTAATTTTCATGTTCTTCCTTTTCCCAAAAGTGAAGTGTAACTCTGCACTTCACCATTAAAAAAAAAAAGAAAATTAATAACAAAGTTTACCAGCTGTGAGGAGGAGGAGGACATTTTAACTTTTAAATCTTTAATTATGTTGCCCCAAATGTCTGTCAGAATATGTTATTACATATTACAATTAAACAATAGCAGCTTATTAAGTATAAACAGTGTCATATATTCTTTATTTCATACAGAATCCTGTTCTCTAATAATGAGAGCTTGTCTAAAAGATAAGCAAACATCTAGAAGGTAATTATGTTAGTTATTATATTTTCTGTCTACAAATTTCTTTTTCAAATTTGCTCTATGAGGCATTAAAGAATGTGTCTGCAAGTGGCTTGAAAAGACTTTATCTCAATATAGAATATCCTTGTTTGAGCGAAGAAGATGCATATTTATTACTAACCATATATTTGACAGAAGTTTCTGGGTAGTAATTTTACCACTTCCTAACACTTTTATGTTCATTTATAAAATTTTATTAGAATATAGTTGATTTTTAATGTATTACTTTCAGGTGTACAGGGAAGTGATTCAGTTATACATGTACATATATTCACTTTTCTTCAGATTTTTTACCCATATAGGCTATTGTAGAATATTGAGTAGAGTTCCCTGTGCTGTACAGTAGGTCCTTGTTGGTTATCTATTTTATATATAGTAGTATGTATTTGCTAATACCAAACTCCTAATTTGTTCCTTCCCCCACATTTCCCCTTTGGGAATCATAGGTTTATTTTTGAAATATATGAGTCTGTTTCTGTCTTGTAAATAAGTGCATTTGTATCATTTTTAAAAATTAGATTCCATATAATATTTCATGTTCTATTTGCCATTCTCTGCCTGACTTTCTTCACTTATGATGTAATAATCTCTATCTACATCCATCCATGTTGCAGCAAATGACTCTTTTTTATGGCTGAATAATATAGCAAACACTCTCTTCTAACAACCCAAAATAAGACTCTGCACATGGACATCACCAGATGGTCAACACCAAAATCAGATTAATTATATTCTTTGCAGCCAAAGATGGAGAAGCTCTATACAGTCAGCAAAAATAAGACCAGGAACTGACTGTGGCTCAGATCATGAACTACTTATTGCCAAATTCAGACTGAAATTGAAGAAAGTGGGGAAAACCACTAGACCATTCAGGTATGACCTCAATCAAATCCCTTATGATTATACAGTGAAAGTGAGAAATAGATTTAAGGGACTAAATCTGATAGAGTAGTGCCTGATGAACTATGGACGGAGGTTCCTGATATTGTACAGGAGACAGGGATCAAGACCATCCCCATAGAAAAGAAATACAGAAAAGCAAAATGGTTGTCTGAGGAGGCCTTACAAATAGCTGTGAAAAGAAGAGAGGCAAAAAGCAAAGGAGAAAAGGAAAGATATAAGCATCTGAATGCAGAGTTCCAAAGAATAGCAAGGAAAGATAAGAAAGCCTTCCTCAGTGATCAATGCAAAGAAACAGAGGATAACAAAAGAATGGGAAAGGCTAGAGCTCTCTTCAAGAAAATTAAAGATACCAAAGGAACATTTTATGCAAAGATGGGCTCGATAAAGGACAGAAATGGTATGGACCTAATAGAAGCAGAAGATATTAATAGGTGGCAAGAATAGACAGAAGAACTGTACAAAAATATCTTCAAGACCCATAATCATGATGGTGTGATTGCTCACCTAGAGCCAGACATCCTAGCATGTGAAGTCAAGCGGGCCTTAGATAGCATCACTATGAACAAAGCTAGTGGAGGTGATGGAATTCCAGTTGAAATACTTCAAATCCTGAAAGATGATACTGTGAAAGTGCTACACTCAAAATGCCAGCAAATTTGGAAAACTGAGCAGTGGCCACAGGACTGGAAAAGGTCAGTTTTCATTCCAATCCCCAAAAAAACGCAATGCCAAAGAATGCTCAAACTACCACACAATTGCATTCATCTCACACGTTAGTAAAGTAATGCTCCAAATTTTACAAGCCAGACATCATCAGTACGTGAACTATGAAATGCCAGATGTTCAAGTTTTAGAAAAGGCAGAGGAACCAAATATTATCATTTCCATGTATAATCAATATAAATACTACCTATGAAACATTTTGCATTCTTTCCTTGAAATTCAGTGTGCATTTCACACATGAACCAGCACTTCAGTTGGCAGAAGTAACTCTTTATGCACTTTATAGCCCAGGTAACTGATGGCTGCCATACCGGACAGACATAGGTCTGTGTCTTAGGAAAGTCCCATGTCCTCAGCGATTATTTGTTGACATTTTAAAGCCTCTACAGGGCTTTAAGTACCACAGGTGTGTATACTGTGGAACACTTCCCATCACTCTTATTACTCTTCTAAACTTTGATTGGTTTCCTTCCTTCCTGCCTCAGCTCAGATGATTTTCCAAGCTATCAGAAAATTCATGAATTAACCTGAGTGGTAGATGTAGAGGAATCTGTCCACTCCTACTTACTGAAAGACAGAAATATCAGAATCATTCTACATTTCTAGCAAAATGCTCTTACTGTTATTATTATTATTTTACTTTTCTTTTTCCTTTATTTATTTACATTTTATCATAATTTGACACAGAAAATACATGAATTCAAATTTTTCCTCGTGGAAAAACCAGTAATTTAGGGGGTTTCTCTTGTAAAAAGATCTAATAATGACAGTATGAAAAAGTAATCAGGAACCAAGGAAAGTTATTAAAAATGTCCATGGTCTCTGGATTTCCCTGCACTTCAGATACAGAGCCAGTTATACAGGAATTAAATATTTTCAATTGCTCAAATATAATAGTACCAGATAAGGCACTGTAAAGATTCCCTTCTCTTTACATTTTTAAAATCTAAATTTATTTATTTAATTGAAAGATAATTGCTTTACTGACTTTTATTGTTTCTGTCATTCATCAACATGAATCAGCCACAGGTATAGATATGTCCCCATCCTCTTGAACCTCCTTCCCATTTCCTTCCCCATCCCACCCCCTAGAGTTCCCTGAGACATAGAGCAAATTTCCATTGGCTATATATTTTATATATGGTGATGTGAATTTCCATGTTACTCTCTCCATACATCTTACCCTCTCCTCCCCTCTTCCCATGTTCATTAGTCTGTTCTGTGTCTTTTCTCCATTGCTGCCCTGAAAATTATTTCATTGGTACCATCTTTCTAGATTTCATATATGTGCATTAGTATACAATATTTGTCTTTCTCTTTCTGACTTAGTTCACTCTGTAATAGGCTCTAGGTTCATCCACCTCATTAGAACTGACTCAAATGCATTCCTTTTTATGGCTGAGTAATATTCTGTTGGGACCTGACCTGAGCCATGACAGGCTCAACAGGTCACACTAGGCCTAAGCCTCAGGTTCTTGTAAGCATGAGTCATAATTCTAGGAAGTCCCCGATGACATCAAGGTCCCCGATGACACCAAGGTCCCCGATGACCCAAGGTTGAGACAATCAAGGTTAAGTCAAACACCATGATGACCCAAGGTTGAGTCAATCACCACACACCAACTAAACTATTGCTCAGACAAAAGACCACCTGTATATAAGCAGCTGTAATTCAGAGCTCAGGGCTCTCGTCAAGACTCCACTGCGCTGGATGAGATGGGAGCCCTAGACCGGGCTAGTAATAAAACCCCTTTATGTTTTTGCATTGCTGTGGATGTCTTATTCTCTCAGTTTTGGGGACTCGGACTCTGGGCATAACATATTCCTTTGTGTATATTTACCACAACTTCTTTATCCATTTATCTGTCAAAGGATATCTAGATTGCTTCACAGTTCTAGCTATTGTAAATAGTGATGCAATTAACAATGGGATACATGTGTCTTTTTTAATTTTAGTTTCCTCAGGGTATATGCCTAGGATTGGCATTGCTGGATCATATGATGGTTATACAAAGAAGGCAATGGAACCCAACTCCAGTACTCTTGCCTGGAAAATCTCATGGATGGAGGAGCCTGGTGGGTTACAGTTCATGGGGACACTAAGAGTCAGACACGACTGAGCGACTTCAATTTCACTTTTCGCTTTCATGCATTGAAGAAGAAAATGGCAGCCCACTCCAGTGTTCTTGCCTGGAGAATCCCAGGGACAGTGGAGCCTGGTAGGTTGCAGTCTATGGGGTTGCACAGAGTCAGACATGACTGAAGTGACTTAGGCTTGGTAGCATGGTGGTTTTATTCCTAGTTTTATTTAAGGAATCTCCGCACCATCTTCCATAGTGGCTGTATCAATTTACATTTCCATCAACAGTGCAAGAAGGTTCCCTTTTCTCCACACCCTCTCCATCATTTATTGTTTGTAGACATTTTGATGATGCCCATTCTAACTAATGCATAGTTTTGATATGCATTTCTCTAATAATGAGCAATGTTGAGCATCTTTTCATGTATTTGTTAGCCACCTGTTTGTCTTCTTTGAAGAAATGCCTGTTTAGGTATTTTTTCCCCCTTTTTGATTGGGTAGTTTGCTTTTCTGGTATTGAGTTGTATCAGTCACTTGTATGTTTTGGATATTAATACTTGGTCAGTTGTTTCATTTGCTATTATTTTCTCCCATTCTGAGGGTTGTCTTTTCACCTTGTTTATAGCTTCCTTTGCTGTGCAAAATCTTTTAAGTTTAATCAGGTCCCACTTGTTTACTTTTGTGTTTGTTTCTGTTACTCTATGTGATGGGTCGTAGAGGATCCTGCTTTGATTTATGTCATCGAGTGTTCTACCTATGTTTTCCTCCAAGAGTTTTATAGTTTGTGGTCTTATACTTTGGTCTTTAATCCATTTTGAGTTTATCTTTGTATATGGTGTTAGGAAATGTTCTAATTTCAATCTCTTACATGTAACCATCCTGTTTTCCCAGCACCACTTAAGGAAGAGTCCATTCTTGCAACGTTGTATATTCTTTCCTCCCATGTCAAAAATAAGGTACCCATAGGTTCAGTTCAGTTCAGTACAGTTCAGTCACTCAATCGTGTCCGACTCTTTGCGACCCCATGAATCACAGCACACCAGGCCTCCCTGTCCATCACCATACTCCGGAGTTGACTCAGACTAACGTGATGCCATCCAGCCATCTCATCCTGGGCTGTCCCTTTCTCCTGCCCCCAGTCTCTCCCAGCATCAGAGTCTTTTCCAATGAGTCAACTCTTCTCATGAGGTAGCCAAAGTACTGGAGCTTCAGCTTTAGCATCATTCCTTCCAAAGAAATCCCAGGGTTGATTTCTTTCAGAATGGACTGGTTGGATCTCCTTGCAGTCCAAGGGACCCTCAAGAGTCTTCTCCAACACCACATTTCAAAAGCATCAATTCTTTGGTGCTCAGCCTTCTTCACAGTCCAATTCTCACATCCATACGTGACCACAGGAAAAACCATAGCCTTGACTAGACAGACCTTAGTCAGCAAAGTAATGTCTCTGCTTTTGAATATAATATCTAGGTTGGTCATAACTTTTCTTCCAAGGAGTAAGCATCTTTTAATTTCGTGGCTGCAATCACCATCTGCAGTGATTTTGGAGCCCAAAAAAATAAAGTCTGACACTGTTTCCACTGTTTCCCCATCTCTTTCCCATGAAGTGATGGGACCAGATGCCATGATCTTAGTTTCCTGAATGTAGAGTTTTTTCTGGGCTTTCTATCTTGTCCCATTGGCCTATATTTCTATTTTTGTGCCAACCATACTATCTTGATGACTGTGGCTTTGTAGTATAATCTGAGGTCAAGGAGGTTGATTCCTCCAGCCCCATTCTTCTTTCTCAAGATGGTTTCGGCTATTTGGGGTCTTTAGTACTTCCACATGAATTGTGAAAAAATTTTTTTCTAGTTCTGTGGAAAATATTATTGGTAATTTGATAGGGATCACATGAAATCTCTAGATTGCATTTGGTAGTATAGTCATTTTCACAATATTAATTTTACTACCCAGGAACATATAATAAACATCTTCCCATCTGTTTATGTTGCACTAAGAGCAGGCGGCTGTGAGAGCCGGTGCACTAAGTGCTGATGAGAGGAGCTACCCCACGTCTGAGGTCAGGGGCAGCGGCCTAGAGTGCCAGGCTGTGACGATGCAGGAACGGTGGAGAGGAGCTACCCTGTGTCCAAGGTTGGGGTGGCAGCCAAGAGGAGCTAACCCACGTCCAAGGTCAGTGGTGGCCGGGAGGAGCTACCCCACATCTGAGGTCAGGGACGGCTGGGAGGAGACACCCCACGCCCGAGGTCAGGGGCAGTGGCCGGGAGGAGCTATCCTGCATCTGAGGTCAGGGGGGTCCGGAGAAGCCACCTCATGCCCAGGGCCAGGGGTGGTGATCCTGAGGAGCCACCCCGAGCCCGAGGCCAGGGGCGGCAGCTGGGGGGACATCCCAAGGACCAGTGGCTGCGCAGGTGCAGGAGGGCCTAGAGGAGCTATCCAACCTTGAGGGTCAGGATCAGTGGCAGTAAGGAGATACCCCTCATTCAAGGTAAGGAGCAGCGGCTATGATTTGCTGGAGCAGCTGTGAAGAGATACCCCATGCCCAAGGTAAGAGAAACCCAAGTAAGATGGTAGGTGTTGCAAGAGGGCATCAGAGGGCAGACACACTGAAACCATACTCACAGAAAACTAGTCAATCTAATCACACTAGGATCACAGCCTTGTCTAACTCAATGAAACCAAGCAATGACTGTGGGGCAACCCAAGATGGGTGGGTCATGGTGGAGAGATCTGACAGAGCATGGTCCACTGGAGAAGGGAATGGCAAGCCACTTCAGTATTCTTGCCTTGATAACCCCCAAAACAGCATGAAAAGGCAAAGTGATAGGATACCAAAAGAGGAACTCCCCAGGTCAGTAGGTGCCCAATATGCTACTGGAGATCAGTGGTGAAATAACTCCAGAAAGAATGAAGGGATGGAGCCAAAGCAAAAACAATACCCAGCTGTGGATGTGACTGGTGGCACAAACAAGGTCCAATGCCGTAAAGAGCAATATCGCATAGGAACCTGGAATGTCAGGTCCATGAATCAAGGCAAATTGGAAGTGGTCAAACAAGAGATGGCAAGGGTGAACGTCGACATTCCAGGAATCAGCGAACTAAAATGGACTGGAATGGGTGAATTTAACTTAGATGACCATTATATCTAATACTGTAGGCAGGAATCCCTCAGAAGAAACGGAGTAGCCATCATGGTCAACAAAAGAGTACTTGGATGCAATCTCAAAAACGACAGAATGATCTCTGTTTGTCTCCAAGGCAAACCATTCAATATCACAGGAATCCAAGTCTATGCCCCAACCAGTAATGCTGAAGAGGCTGAGGTTGAACTGTTCTGTGAAGGCCTACAAAACCTTTTAGAACTAAGACCCAAAAAAGATGTCTTTTTCATTATAGGGGACTAGAATGCAAAAGTAGGAAGTCAAGAAACACCTGGAGTAACAGGCAAATTTGGCCTTGGAATGCAGAATGAAGCAGGGCAAAGACTAATAGAGTTTTGCCAAGAAAATGCACTGGTCGTAGCAAACACCCTCTTCCAACAACACAAGATAAGACTACACATGGACATCACCAGATGGTCAACACCAAAATCAGATTGATTATATTTTCTGCAGTCAAAGATGGAGAAGAGCTCTATACAGTCAACAAAAACAAGACCAGGAGCTGACTGTGGCTCAAATCATGAACTCCTTATTACCTAATTCAGACTCAAATTGGAGAAAGCAGGGAAAACTGCTAGACCATTCAAGTATGACCTCAATCAAATCCTTTATGATTATACAGTGGAAGTGAGAAATAGATTTAAGGGTCTAGATCTGATAGATAGAGTGCCTGATGAACTATGGAATGAGGTTTGTGACACTGTACAGGAGACAGGGATCAAGACCATCCCCATGGAAAAGAAATGCAAAAAAGCAAAATGGCTGTCTGGGGAGGCCTTACAAATATCTGTGAAAAGAAGAGAGGCAAAAAGCGAAGGAGGAAAGGAAAGATATAAGAGTCGAGTCCTTGCCCTCACCTGATGTGGACGTCTCCTCACCTGCGCCCTGTCTTCACGCCGCTTTGCTCTAGTCAGCTGCTGCCCACCGCCTACCTGCAGGATGGCCCATAAGCAGATCTACTACTCGGACAAGTACTTCGATGAACACTATGAATACCGACATGTCATGTTACCCAGAGAACTTTCCAAACAAGTACCAAAAACCCATCTGATGTCTGAAGAGGAGTGGAGGAGACTTGGTGTCCAACAGAGTCTAGGCTGGGTTCATTACATGATTCATGAACCAGAACCACACATCCTTCTCTTTAGATGGCCTCTTCCAAAAGATCAACAAAAATGAAGCTTATCTGGGGATCATCAGTTAAATATTTCTCAAATTTAATGTATATGTGTATATAAGGTAGTATTCAGTGAATACTTGAAAAATGTACAAATTGTTCATCCATACCTGTGCATGAGCTGTATTCTTCACAGCAACAGAGCTCAGTTAAATGCAACTGCAAGTAGGTTACTGTAAGGTGTTTTAAGATAAAAATTTCTTTTAGTCAGTTTTTCTTTTAATATAAGTGCCTGTTTGACATTATCTGTTACTTTTGTTACATAAAGTTTGTATGTTGCATTTAAAAAAAAAAAAAAGAAAGATATAAGCATCTGAATGCAGAGTTCCAAAGAAGAGCAAGAAGAGATAAGAAAGCCTTCTTCAGCGATCGATGCAAAGAAATAGAGGAAAACAACAGAATGGGAAAGACTAGACAGCTCTTCAAGAAAATTAGAGAAACCAAGGGAACATTTTATGCAAAGATGGGCTCAATAAAGGACAGAAATGGTCTGGACCTAACAGAAGCAGAAGATAAAAGAAGAGGTGGCAAAAATACATGGAAGAACTTTACAAAAAAGATCTTCACTACCCAGATAATCATGATGATGTGATCGCTAATCTAGAGCAGACATCTTGGAAAGTGAAGTCAAGTGGGCCTTAGAAAGCATCACTACAAACTAAGCTAGTGGAGGTGATGGAATTCCAGTTGAGCTCTTTCAAATCCTGAAAAATGATGCTGTGAAAGTGCTGCACTCAATATGCCAGCAAATTTGGAAAACTCAGCAGTGGCCACAGGACTGGAAAAGGTCAGTTTTCATTCCAATCTCAAAGAAAGGCAATGCAAAAGAATGCTCAAACTACCGCACAATTGCACTCATCTCACATGCTGGTAAAGTAATGCTCAAAATAATCCAAGCCAGTCTTCAGTAATACGTGAAACTTGAACTCCCTGATGTTCAAGCTGGTTTTAGAAAAGGCAGAGATCAAATTGCCAACATCCGCTGGATCATGGAAAAAAGCAAGAGAGTTCCAGAAAAACATCTATTTCTGCTTTATTGACTATGCCAAAGCCTTTGACTGTGTGGATCACGATAAACTGGAAAATTCTGAAAGAGATGGGAATACCGGACCACACCTGACCTGCCTCTTGAGAAATCTGTATGCAGGTCAGGAAGCAACAGTTAGAACTGCTCATGGAACAACAGACTGGTTTCAAATAGGAGAAGGAGTACGTCAAGCCTGTATCTTGTCACCCTGCTTATTTAACTTCTATGCAGAGTACATCATGAGAAACGCTGGACTGGAAGAAACACAAGCTGGAATCAAGATTGCCAGGAGAAATATCAATAACCTCAGATATGCAGATGACACCACCCTTATGGCAGAAAGTGAAGAGGAGCTAAAAAGCCTCTTGATGAAGGTGAAAGAGGATAGCGAAAAAGTTGGCCTAAAGCTCAACATTCAGAAAACTAAGATCATGGCATCCAGTCCCATCACTTCATGGGAAAGAGATGGGTAAACAGTGGAAACAGTGTCAGACTTTATTTTTTTGGGCTCCAAAATCACTGCAGATGGTGATTGCAGCCATGAAATTAAAAGATGCTTACTCCTTGAAAGAAAAGTTATGACCAACTTGGATAGTATATTCAAAAGCAGAGACATTACTTTGCTGACTAAGTTCCGTCTAGTCAAGGCTATGGTTTTTCCTGTGGTCATGTATGGATGTGAGAGTTGGACTGTGAAGAAGGCTGAGCACCGAAGAATTGATGCTTTTGAACTGTGGTGTTGGAGAAGACTCTTGAGAGTCCCTTGGACTGCAAGGAGATCCAACCAGTCCATTCTGAAGGAGATCAACCTTGGGATAACTTTGGAAGGAATGATGCTAAAGCTGAAACTCCAGTACTTTGGCCACCTCATGTGAAGAGTTGACTCATTGGAAAAGACTCTGATGCTGTGAGGGATTGGGGGCAGGAGGAGAAGGGGATGCCGAGCATGAGATGGCTGGTTGGCATCATGGACTCGATGGACGTGAGTCTGAATGAACTCCGGAAGATGGTGATGGACAGGGAGGCCTGGCGTGCTGCGATTCATGGGGTCACAAAGAGTCGGACATAACTGAGCAATTGAACTGAACTGAACAGTGCCAAAACAATACTCTAGGAAATTTTTTTTTTTTTTTTATAGTTCTGTATGGTCAGGACTTTCTAAGCAAAAAAGACACCTGAATTATAGGATGACTTAATAAAATACATACCTAAGAAGCTAAAATCATGTACTGCTCTCAAGGGACTTCAAGTCTTCTCTGCACTGAAGCCATTTTTTTTTACAGTCCAAGAGTAACAGCACCAAGTGATGTTTGTTTATATTCCATGATGATGAAGGAAAATTAAATTAGAGACTTTCCTTTTCTCCCCAGAGAGAAATTGCTCACATTTAAGAGCAAATGTCTGCCTTGATATTTCTAAAGTCTACAATAGGCAGATGTACCAGCAGCTCCTCTATATGGTTAAAGTTTCATATTTTCTCCAACTATGATGTAAATATATGCAGGTGATAGCTGGCTCTCATGTTTCATCTCCTATGGAATTGGGCCCNNCCCTATGGAGCTGACACACACACAAAATCTCTGCATAAATCAACTGTTTCATCATCCAGTGGTCTCCTCTGTGTGTGTGTGTACGTGCACACATGCACTGCAGCAAACTACCTTGTTTCCTTGCAAATAGGATAAAATCTCAGGTCCTCTGCAGTTTCTGACTTAACCTACACCATGCCCAGAAGATGGCTCTCAGAGAAAATGTGTCATCATCACTAAGATTCATTTAATTTGCTTACATTCTCTGAAATATATTGTTCAACTGTCTATCATCCAGTATCTAAAAATACTTATAACTTTTGTTCAATTATTTACTTGTCTACATGAGGAGATAATTGCATCACCACAATTTCTTCATGGCCAGAAGCCAANACATTCAGCATTGTTTAAGAGCATAGCATGCCTTAATTTACATTTATTGTCTAATGATTTCAATGTTTAGTTCATCATCTCCTATAATATTCATCATCTCCTATAGATACTCCCCAAAAAAGTTTCTTAATGCTTTGAATTCTCTTCCTATTTTTAGAACTTTAAGAAATAGAGTACTAGCACTTTTTCTTACATGATTTTTCAAGTTTATATTCCTAATGGGTAACTCATTTCTGAAATTACTTAACATTTCACTCTCTGTACATCACCAGTGAAGAATGAGTAAATGCAACATCTTAAGGGTTTGGTCACTTTTTATTTCAACAAAAACTCTTTGCTTGATTATATTTATTAAAGATAATGATGGTAATGATGATTATTGTTATGTTCATGGGAATTTCCATTTCCAACAAGGAGGCTTGATATGCTGCTATAAGGAATATAAGAATACCAGAATATGTATAGGCTTTTCTGGTATCCATTTACAAAAGAAGAAGAGTTTTAAAAAATGCATTAATAATAATTTTTAAAATAGTTAAAATACACGGATTCAAAGAAAAAAATTTTTTAAACAATTCATAAATAACTCAGGTGTTTCAAAATTTGTTGTTTTATTTCTCATGATAATCTCTTCTTGAACAGTATTGACCACTGCTCTAAAGTGTAGTGGCATGGAGGGATGCAATAAGAGTAAGATGTTGTTTTGCTTAGAAGACTGTTAAGAATATAAAGATTTTGAGAGGCCCTGATGAGCAAAAATAATTGTTGATTAATGGTCACATTTTAGGTTGTTTTAGCAGAGTGGATAGCACTGATTCTTCTTTAGTGATGAACACTGTAACTACTAATAAGATAATTGAGGCTAAAAGCTATCACTAATCAGTCAATATCACAATAAAGTTTATTTGAAAATAAAATCTTCAGTAGACATCCAAGAGAATTTCTGTCAGTATCCTGAAGAAAGAAAAAAGATTAAAGGGAGAGTAACTAAAATAAAATAGCGAGAGCAGAATATATTATTTGATTATGTCATCAAATTAGGAAGTCTACAATGATATGATAGTAACTGACAAAATGATTGTTCTTTAGCAGAATGAACTATCTAGCTGTAAAAATAATGTTAAGAAAGGCTACGAACAGAGTAAAGTGTTTACATGTTTTACTGAGTTAGCTCTTTTCTGTAAGAATTCATAGAGAGAAAAATGGAAACAACCTGGCTGACATACTGTGTAATTATCATAAAATTATTAAAGCATTTTTATACTCATTGAAAAACATGACATAAACTTTGATCACATTAAACTTCAAAGAACTCCTTGTGTTGGCCTAGATGATTTGAGACAGAGCACGTTCAAACATAAACTACACTCGCTCCCTTACATGTCAACACAGATATTAGTAACACAACATTTTTACCAGTGTGATTTTATGGTTCTTACTCTGCTAGAGTTTAATGGATAATTTGAAGCTAAGTATCATTTGAAATAAATATTCATAAACTTTCATTTTTATTTGTTTTTATTTTTATCCTAATTGCTTATGAAGATATTTAACCAAGAACAAAGAAGGTACCCTTGATTCAGGGAAATATTTGTTAAATTTGTTCAGGAAATATTCAGTTCAGTTCAGTCACTCAGTCGTGTCAGACTCTTTGCCACCCCATAAACCACAGCACGCCGGGCCTCCCTGTCCATCACCAACTCCTAGAGTCCACCCAAACCTATGTGCATCGAGTCTGTGATGCCATCCAACCATCTCATCCTCTGTTGTCCCCTTCTTCTCCTGCCCTCCATCTTTCCCAGCATCAGGGTCTTTTCAAATGAGTCAGCCCTTTGCATCAGGTAGCCAAAGGATTGGAGTTTCAGTTTCCACATCAGTCGTATCAATGAACACCCAGGACTGATCTCCTTTAGGATGGACTGGTTGGATCTCCTTGTAGTCCAAGGTATTCTCAAGACTCTTCTCCAACACAACAGTTCAAAAGCATCAATTCTTCAGTGCTCAGCTTTCTTTATAGTCCAATTCTCATATCCATACATGACCACTGGAAAATCCATAACCTTGACTAGATGGACTTTTGTTGGCAAAGTAATGTCTCTGCTTTATAATATGCTGTCTACGTTGGTCATAATTTTCCTTCCAAGGAGTAAATGTCTTTTAATTTCATGGCTACAAGCACCGTCTGCAGTATTTTGGAGCCCTAAAAAATAAAGTCTGACACTTTTCCCACTGTTTCCCCATCTATTTGCCATGAAGTGATGGGACAAGATGCCATGCTCTTAGTTTTCTAAATGTTGAGCTTTAAGCTAACTTTTTCACTCTCCTCTTTTACTCTCGTCAGGAGGCTTTTTAATTCTTCTTCACTTTCTGCCATAAAAGTGGTGTCATCCTCATATCTGAAGTTATTGATATTTCTCCAGGCAATCTTAATTCCAGCATGTGCTTCCTCCAGCCCGGCATTTCTAATGATGTACTCTGCATATAAGTTAAATAAGCAGGTGACAATATACAGCCTTGATGTACTCCTTTTCCTATTTAGAACCAGTCTGTTGCTCCATGTCCATTTGTCCAAAGTTTTCAAAGTACTGTACAACAAAAGACCAAAAAAAAAGAGCCTGCAATGACACAAAACAGTAATAAAAGCAAAACAATAAGGCATGCTGAAAAGATTTATATGAAGCATGGAAAAATGTACTTTTAGTTAAATGATGGGTGGTCTAGGTTTAAATTGATAGTGTGAATTTTAAAAGCTGTTACCCCATTCTATTTACCAGAATAAGATTCCAGGTGCTTTTATAGCTTTGTGTGGGTAAGGTTTTTCTATCCCAATAGTGATAACCCATCTCCACCAAATCATTTAGGAAAAAAAAAAAAAATCACTGCTTAAATTATTTAAAAAAATTTTGAGATTAAAATTTCAAAACTGTAATAATACTATAAATTTTGGTTCAAAATTGGTGCTTTGAGACTTCCCTGGTGATCAAGTGGTTGACTCTGCATTGCCAAGGCAGGGGGTGTAGTTCCATCCCTGATTGGGGAACTGTTATGGGAGATAAGGGACGGCCTGAGTTCTTGGTAAAGACACAAAGAAGAATCTGAGGTCTTACGCTTGGCCTTACACGTTTATTGAAGAGAGAACGGAAAGAGCACCTCAAGAGAGAGGTGGGCCAAGCCAAGAGAGGCACTGGAACCAGAATAATGAGATACAGGGTTTGCAAGAGAGAGGTTTTACATATTCATCTAGGCGGATGTAGATTGACAGTTTTGATTAACAGTTGCTAGTTACATAACAACAGACTCTATTTTGTGCATGCTTTTCCCATAATTGAATCTGTTATAATCAGATGTATGTATGTATAGAATATTTGTGAACCCTTAATAGATTCCCGGCTGCCTAAGACAACTTGAAGATCCAGCTATATGTCAAAGGCACATGTGCTATATTTGAAGAAGCCTCTGTGGTTAGTTTGTATCCACTGTGTGCACATGTGCTGGAGGTGGAGACTTCTGTGATTATTTTTTAGAGTATGTGTGAGCTCTCCTGGGCCACACTGGGGTGTGTTTGGGGTGAGATTTAGAGATCAGTTTGAATCTTGTTTGGCTAGACCATCCCTCATTGCTCATGCCTAACTTCCCATTTAACAAAACGTAAGATCCCACAGGCAGCCCTGTGGGATTAAAACAATCCAAAGATTAAAACAATTGGAGCTCTTTTCCAACGAGTGTACTACATAACCAAATATGGCATAGTTTGACAATATCTAAGTCTTATTAATTTAGTAAGCATAGATATAAGGGAAATAGGGTAAATGTCTTAGGAACAGTTTTCATTATATTATTTCTTCTCACATTTACCTTATGGGAATTTAATATAAAAGAAATGCATATATACATTTCTTCTACTGGTTAATATCTAATAATTGCTATGTCAAATAATTTGATTGAAATAGAAGATTGAGTGATTGTATGAGAAATATGAGATATGAAAGTAAATTTCAAGCCAAGAAGCACTTTTATAGACCTCACAGTTGATCTCTGCCAGGCAACCTGGAACAGTGGTGCAAAACAAGATCTTAATTCTTGCCCAGGAATTGAACCTGGGCAACCTGATGAGAACAAGAAATCCTAGAAACCAGACCAGCAAGGGCTAGAGGCTAGAAGCTATTTTTCCCTGGATCTTAAGCCCCACTGGAAAAAAATGCATTTTTTAATGGAGGCAAAAACTGCAAATACAGGTGCAAAGTATATTATAGGAGATATAGCACAACAAGTGGGAAAGCACACAGAGAAACAGTTTGTTTAGTTAAGACAGAAGTAAGGCAGAGACGCACACCTGGAGAGGAAGTGTGTGGGCATCCCCCCTAATGAAGCAGGGCATTACATCAGAGGTGGTTAATCATTCATATAGGTCATTTCTTCCAGGTCTTTGTCTTCATTCAGGTCAGATATTTGGTTTCTTTTTCCATGCCTGATCTACCCTAGGACCTTGCATGCTCACCCCTCAACCAAGATGGATCTTGAAGTGAAGGCTTCTGGGAGGAGCAAAACTTATTATGGCCTGGCATTGTCCCCTGATTTTTGATCCACAAGAGCCTTTCTATGATGTGTAATGCCTCTCGTCCCAAAAGAGTGGGGATGTATATCCCTTAATCCTTCACTCAAACAGTTTTGCCTCTCTTTTGGCTTCCCTGATAGCTCACATGGTAAAAAATCTGCCTGCAATGCATGAGACCCAGGTTTAATTCCCGGGTCAGGAAGATGCCTTAGAGAAGGAAAATATCAACCCCCTCTAGTATACTTGCCTGGAGAATCCCAAGGACAGAGAAGCCTGGAGACCTAAAGTCAGACAAGACCAAAGGAATCTAGCATGCACACATGTTTTTGCCATGACTATTACCTTGGCTAGTACCATGACTATTACCTTAAGATGTTTACAAGAGACAAACACTGGCTATTTACTCTGTTTCTGTTGTTAACTTTCATTTCAGAGGGTAAACAGGAGGCTGATTTGATATGTTTTAACCGGAGCCCACCTACATCTTGTCTCAGAAATGCTAACAGTTGTAAGTATCCAGCCTGAAGCCTACTTCTTTGTACCTGATGAAATACAAACAGGAGGCCAGTTGTAAATATCTAACTGGTAGTCTGTCTATCTCCTGCTTCAGAATTATAACTATTATTTATCTTAATGTGATTAACAAATGCCATGAATATGTAGTACAATTAATTCTAACATTCATGTACTAGATCTTCCAACAAGTAGCTCTCCAAGTTTGGGAAAGCTAAGGTGACTACATGAAGCTATTTGAGTAAGCCTAGAAAACTATGAAGCTAGAAATTTATAATGAGAAATCAAAGTGCCAATTTCAAGGGTATACAAAGTAGGTACAAACATGACACACCTTCTTTTTATAATTACTCTGTATTTGTATTATTACTTACAGGTTTATATGACCTACATATGTTAATTTTAAGATAAATACTTCAGTTGAGAGTAAAAAGATGCACTCACTTTTGCAAAATAATTTGGCAGTTTCTAAAAAGTTAAATATATGCTTACTCTAAAATCTAGTAATTCCATTCATTAAAAAGGAATATATGGTTATACAGAAACTTGTATATGAGTATTTATATCAAATTATTTATCCCAAATTGGAAACATCCACTAACAAATGAATGGAGAAACAAATTTAGTATACTCATACAATGAAATACTGGATGTATGCTTGCTAAGTTGCTTCAATAGTGTCTGACTCTCTGCAACCCAATGGACTATAGTCTGCCAGGCTCCTCAGTCCATGGGATTCTCCAGGTAAGAATACTGGAGTGGGCTACCATGCCCTCCTCCAGGGGATCTTCCTGACCCAGGGATCTAATCCATGTCTCTTATGTCTCCTGCATTGGAAAGTGGGTTCTTTACTACTAGCACCACCTGGGAAGCCCACAAAAGAAAGAATACTACTCAGAAAAAAAAAAAAAAAAAAAAAAGGAGCAGACTATTGATACACACAACAAAATGGATAAATTTCAAAATAATTATGCTGCATGAAAAAGCCAGATCTAAAAGGTACTATACTGTATTAATCTATTCTTTTTTTTGCAAGTGAGTTTTTTTTTTTCCACATATACATGAGATCATACAGTATTTGCCTTTCTCTTTGTGTGTGTATTCTCAGTTGTATTCCACTCTTTGCAACCCAATGGACTGTAGCCCACCAATCTTCTCTGTCCATGGGATTTTTCAGGTAAGAATACTAGAGTGGGTTGCCATTTCTTCCTCCAGGGGATCTTCCTGACCCAGGGATCTAACCCACATCTTCTGCATCTCTTGCATTGGCAGGCAGACTCTTTACCACACTGTCACCTGGGAAGCCCCTGTCTTTCTCTATCTAACTTATTTTACTTAGCATAATTCCATCAAGGTCCATTCATGTTGTTGCAAATGACAGGATTTCCTTCTTTCTCATGGCTGAATAATACTGCATTGATATATATACATATATATATACATATACATATACACACACACATACATACAGTATACCCATAAAAAATCATAAGAAACTCATACAACTTAAAAGCAAAAAGACAAACAATACAATTAAAACAGACAAAGGTCTTGAATAGATATTTTTCCAGAAAAGACATACAAAGGGTCAACAGATACATGAAAAAGTGTTCACTATCACTAATTATCAGGGAAATGCAAGTCAAAAACAATTGTACACCTATTAGAACAGCTATTATCAAAAAGGCAAGAGGTAACAGTGTTGGTGAGGATATAGAAAAAAGGGAACTTTTGTGTACTGTTGGTGGTAAATGTAAATTGGTAAATCACTATGGAAGACAGGATGGAAGTTTCTCAAATGTATGTATATATATAGAACTACCATATGATAGAGCAGTCCCGCTTCTGGATATATATCCAAAGGAAATGAAATCACTACCTTGAAGAGATATCTACAGTCCCATGTTCACTGCAGCATTATTCATAATAGTTAAGACATGGAAATAACCTAAGCGGCCACTGACAGATAAAGGATATACTAATCGATTTCTATAAAATTCTAGATGACAATGGAATCAAATTTATAGTGACATAAAGATCAGTGATTGTTTGCCTAGGGAAAAGGAATTGCATGAAGGACAGGAGGTATTACAAAGTAGCACCAGGATACTTTTGGTGTTATGGGTATATTCACTGTCATGATTGTGGTGACATGATGGTTCTACAAACACACACACATTAAAACATATTCAATTGTATGCTTGAAACATATTAAATTTATTGTATTTCACTTAAACTTCAATAAAGCTATTTAAAGAGTTACCCATAAAGTACTGAGAATGTTTGGAGAACAGTGAACAGAATTATAATACATGTGAGATATATCTTTAGGTTCATATGGAGTTTTGGAGGGGACATTTTCACCAACCTTTGAAAATGCTTTTTGTTACTATTTTTATCCATAACTTGAAGAAATATCAAGCTCATAATGTTACTTTCTTCTTAGTTAGATTTTGGTGCTTGCAAAGCTAGTAGAGTTCTATGTATTAAGAACTGCAATGACTGCCAAGGAGGACAAGGTACCCCAAAGCAATCTAAATACAGTAATGATAAACAAAGGATAGCTTTCTTAAATATTTTAATAGTCTATTTTCATACTGTTTTAATCAACTTGTGTAAGAAAAACATCTGTAAAAAACTGTAAGAACCAAAAATAACTAATAGATTTAATTATAACTCAAGAAGCCATATGAATTGCTTTAAAGGGGACAGATATAACAACAAAGTGGCAATTGGCATAAGCTTACTATGCTATTTCTAGGATTACTCTTACAAAACAATTCCATTTGGTGAACTATATCCAAGTTCCTTTGAGCATATATCTAGAATAGAATCAAACCATTCAAATAACTATACAAATTTTACAGAAATGTTTATATTAGAATAGATCTAGATTTACAGAAATGGTGCAGAGATAAATTTCCCATCTACCCCAAATGTAGTTTTCCTTATTACTAATATTTTACATTCATTTGCTGCATATGTACCAACTAATATGCAACTAAATAAATCAATAATGATATTATTATTAACCAACCTACATATTTTGTTTTCTTTTCAGTTTTTACCAAATGTACTTTTTTCTGTCTCAGGATCTCAGCTAGTATTTCACATTTTATTTCATCATCATATCTCCTCAGCCTCCTCTAGATTATGCCAGTTTCTCAGATATTTGCTTTTGATGACCTTGAAAGTTTTGAGAACTACTGATCGGGTATGTTGCAAAATGTCACTTAATCCTTAACTGTCTGAAGCTGCTGTCATGATTCGACAATGGTTATTCTGAGAAGACTAGAGGTAACTTGTCATTCTCATCACATCATATGGATGGTACATACTCTTAACACATAGAATTCAACTCACTTACAAATCAGTTAACACTTGGGTTTTCTTACACATAATAGTTATTCACTCTCCGTCTACAGAAGATAGACAGGGTGGATAAATATTTTCTAAGAGAAGTAGCACAGCTTTATTTGAAACCTGTCATAATGCTATTTCATTTACCTCTATAACATGAGTTATTTTAAAACTAGTAAACAATTACTTAGCAAGTATAAATTATTTTCATTGTTATTGTTTCATGATTTGCTCATTTAGCTTTTATTTTATTTTTATGTTCTATGAAAGTTCTCAAGGACAACGCTTAAAAAAGCAATGTCATAATGTGTGGCAGAAATATTGGTCTCCGATAGTGTCTCAGTCTCAAGACTCAGAAACATCAACAGAAGCATCTTATTTCATTGTGTTGAGACTTGTATATCAGCATTGTATTATTATCCAGGCTTCATTGAATCTTTGGTATAGCATTTAACAATGTTAAATACAGTTTTGAAAAAATAAATTTCTCTGGAGTTGAGTGCACTGTAAGTTAAAGGATGAGTTTCTCAGGTGGTGCTAGTGGTAAAGAACTCTCCTGCCAATGCACAAGATGTAAGAGACAGGGGCTCAGTTCCTGGGTGGGGAAGATACCCTGGAAGAGGGCATGGCAACACACTCTAATATTCTTGTCTGGAGAACACATGAGAGGAACCTGGCAGGCAATGATCCACAGGATCACATCACAAAGAGTCAGAGATGGCTAAAGCAACTTAGCATGCAAGCTAAAGAATAATGCTAAGAAAAATAAAATTAGTTGCCTAGGGGACTTATCTTTTAAAAATTGTATTTGTTATTTGAATTTTTTGAGACTTTTAAGAGTGGGAAGTATTAAAATTTGGCTTTAGTCTACATGTCCATGATGACTATTTACCTGCTTAATTGATCTATATCTCATTGAGAATTCATAAATTTTTAAGATATTTGTGTTTGTGTCTACTCAAGCCTTCTCCTCATTTATTGTGTTTCTGTATTTAAGGCATACCCAATTCCATCTAGACATAATTCTTGATAAAACAACATAACAACAATTTAGTGACAATTTCAGTTCTTTGGATCTTACTATTGATTTGCATTTCTATGTACTAACAGTGAAAGATAAAAAAAGAAACTAGGGAAAAAAATCCCATTTCCAATTGTAACAAACAAAAATAAGTAAATAGAATGCCTAGGCATAAATCTCCCTAAGGAGGCAAAAGTCCTGTACTCTGCTGATGAAAGAAATCAAAGTTAATACAGATATGGTATTAACATGGTACATGTTCAAAGATAACACATATAGAAAGATAAGACATAATTTTGATTTTTACAATCTATATTGTAAAACTGATTATAATACCCAAGGCAAACTACAGATTCAATGGAATCACTAACAAATCACTAACAGCATTTTTCATAGAACAATACAAAAAATTAAAATTTGTACGGAAATACAAAAGATTAGAGTTAGTCAAAGCAATCTTGATAAAGTAAAGTGAAACTGGTGGAATCAGACTCCCTGACTTCAAACTATACTACAAAGCTACAGTCATCAAATCAGTATGGTACTGGCACAAAAACAGACCTAGAGATCAATGGAACAGGAGAAAAACCTCAGAAATAAACCCACACACTTGTGGTCACTTAATGCATGACAAAGAAGCCAAGAATATACAATGGAGAAAAGACAGTCTCTTCAATAAGTGTTACTGGAAAAACTGGACGATTACATGTAGAAAAAGGAAATTAGAATATTCTCTAACACCATACACTCAAATAAACTCAAAATAAAGACCTAAATGTATGACTGTTTACTATAAAATTCCTAAATGAAAACATAGACAGAAGACTCTCTGACATAAATTACAGCAGTATCTTTTTAGATCTGACTCCTAAAGTCATGGAGATTAAAAAATAAATAAATAAATAAATGAGGCCTAATTAAATTTAAAGGGTTTTGTATAGCAAAAGAAACTGTAAATAAAACAAATAAGAATTTAGAGATATGTACTTTCAGTTCAGTTCATTTCAGTTGCTCCATTGTGTCTGACTCATTGCAACCCCATGGACTGCAGCATGCCAAGCCTTCCTGTTCATCACCAACTTCCACAGTCTACCCAAACTCATGTCCATCAAGTAGGTGATGCCATCCAACCATCTCATCCTCTCTTGTACACTTCTCCTCCCACCTTAAATCTTTCCCAGCATCAGGGTCTTTTCAAATGAGTCAGCTCTTCCCATCAGGTGGCCAAAGTATTGGAGTTTAGAACATCACAAAAAAAGGTTTATTTTCAGCATAATTTATTTAATCTTTGAACTTATAAAAATATTTGATCTTTTCAGTTTTAATTTTCCCCTGGAAATTTTATAAAGAATTAGATTTTGATTATCTTCATATCATTGGCACTTTATTATTGGAATTTTTATGTTGCCTTTTAGTCTCATTCTAGACTTTTTGATGAACTCTACTACAATGATTGGATATGATTTGGGAAAAAATTGAATGTGAATAATATCTCATACTTACATTATAAACTGCTTGAAGTCTATTGAATTATTCTTTAGAGCCACTTCTTAACTTCTGAATGCAAAAATTATATTGCTCATGCCTATTATGACATCCAAAGAAAGGTTTATTGTTTAGAGCTGACTTTAGGGAAACTGGCAAATACTTCCTTAAGAAACTGATGAACTTCTTTACAAAGAGAAAGAGCTAGACCCCAGTTAATAGTTAAGAGCAATTTAAAAAGACAAAATATTAAATAGAGCCTTAAATTTCTATTTATTTACTTTTTTTTTTTTAATGTCAAGAGTGCTCCATTTGAGTAGCAATCATCTCTCCACCAATGAACTTTAAGGAACGAGGAATATCTCATCTTATGGGTAAGTTTGAAAGAGAAACAATAAGAAAACATGACTGAACCACTTCCTATTCCTTCTTCTCTTTTGATATACGACTGTCTGTAGAGTGCATATATTGTTGCTAATTCACTAGTTTAACATTTACAGTCTATTCAACTTCCTATCTCCCTTGGTGATATGTAACTTTGCCTTTAGCACAGTAATTATCATTACTCACTTTTGAGTATAGTCTTCTTAAGCCATTTGGCCAAAGATAATCATGAGCATCCCTTTGATGAGCTTTACCGTTAACAAAGATGATATCTTGATCACTTCTGCCACTCTTCTTTGTCAATCTACTAGTTACCAACCCAGTCGAGGAACACAGTTGTCAATTACTGACACCTTATAATACCTTGAATGATATAGTATGTTGTAAATGTTCTCTGATAATTTAAGTGTTGTTCACTCTTATAGTACCATTTTCCAATGGGTCTTTGTTGTTTCTTTTTTAAGAACGGTTCTATTTGCAGGTTACCTGGAAAAAAAAAAATTGAGTGGAAGACCTAAACAGATATTTCTCCAAAGAAGACATAGATGTCCAGCAAACACATGAAAAAATGATCAACATTGCTCATTATTAGAGAAATGGAAATCAAAACTACAATGAGGTCTCACTTTATATCCATCAGAATGGCCATCATCAAAAAAATCTATAAACAATAAGTGCTGGAGAAGATGTGGAGAAAAGGCAACCCTCTTGCACTGTTATTGGGAATGTAAATTGGTACAGTCACTATGGAGAACAATATGGAGATTCCTTAATAAACTAGGAATAAAACTGCTATATGACCCAGCAATCCCACTCCTGGACATACACCCTGAGAAAACCATAATTCGAAAACATACTACCCCAGTTTTCATCGCAGCACTATTTATAATATCCAGGAAACAAAAGCAACCTATATGTCCACTGACAGATGAATGGATAAAGAAGTCTTGGTACTTATATACAATGGAATATTACTCAGCCATAAAAAGCAATGAAACTGAGTCAGTTCTAGTGAGGTGAATGAACTTAGAGTCTATCATAGAAAGTGAAGTAAGTTGGAAAGGGAAAAGTATCATATATCAAGGTATATATACAGAATCTACAAAATGGTACAATGTACCTATTTGCAAAGCAGAAATGCAGATACAGACATAGAGAATGGACTTATGGATGTAGCATGGGAAGGAAAAGATAGGACAAACTGACAGAGTAGTACTGACATATTAATATATATGCTACCATAGCTAGTGGGAAGCTGCTGTATAACACAGGAAGATGAGCTCAGTGCTCTGAGGTGAGATGTAGGGATGAGATGGGGGTGATTAAGCCGTTGCAATCTTTCCCCTTGGTTCTGTATTCCAGCCATACTTGCATTCTTTCAATATTCCTAATGTTTTCTGTACAGTCCTTTCCAGAGAATTGCTGTAACTGTGTATCATTCTTTCCATAGAATACTCTAACATTTTCTCTCTCTTCCACATACTCCTCTCCAGTATTACCTGCTTATAATACTAGATTTATGTTTGTGTGTATATGAAGCATTACTGCTTTTATTTGTTGTTTTTCTGGTACATTTAATTAAATTCTGCCTTCCCCAAGCAACTGTAAGCTCCATGAGACCAAGGCCCAAGTTAGGAAGTGAGATTTTCTCATTGTTTTATTGCCAGTACCTAGAAGAATACCTAATGCTCTGAACTATGGAATCTTCAATAAGTTAATAAATTGCCTCATCTATTTTATATTCTTTATTACTCTAAGGGGTAATTTCCTATGTGTGTGCCTGCATACACAGAGAGTTTTGATGATTTAGACAACCTGTAAGTGCTTAAAAATTTTATGAGAGAATAAAATAGATGCCAGATGTTTCTTCCATTTGGCAACTGTCTGGACTCTGAAAAAGTCTTTTAATAAGGGTCTTATGTTTCCTTACGCTATAGTTTTACTCTCAACTTTTCTTCAAAAATTGTTCCACAAAGGCCATGATGAATCTAAAGATATCTAGCCTCAAAAGATAGAAAAAAATCTTAAATCAGATTAAAAGTTAATGAAATATTTTACTACTGCATTTTACCACAGCATTTACAAGTTGTACCTGAGCATCCTAATAATTTAAAAATCACTCTCCTCATCTCAATCAGTGAAAAAATTCTCATTTTATGATCCAGAAAGTCTCATCCAAAATAAAAGAAATTAGGTTATAAAATAAAGGTACTGTATAACTTGCCTAATGGCCTGTAATCTACAGAGAGTACAGCTGTGGTGGGCTGTTTAACAGGTGCTATGATTATGGAGCATAACAAACATGTTAGGCTTTGTAATGTATTTAATACCTTATAAACAATTTTGTTAATTTGTACAGGGCTAATAGATTAGTCAACCAACACTCTTGTAAAATGTCTGTGATTATGTTGTGCAAATTTGATTGAAAGTCTAATCTCAGGAACCAGTTCAGCTTTAAAATGAGTAGAATACAACATTTAATACTCCAGCACTGAGTTCTAACAATATTTTATCCATGCGTAACACTGTACTTTAGAATGAGGATCATCACTCTCATAGTTTTCTGGAAGTCTCCACCAACAGAAACTGTGACATGGACATTCCAGTAGTTCTACCATAATCGCCCATGTGCTTTTTGAATATGGGCATAAATCCCTTCCCTGAAACTATCAGAGCAAATAATTTGAGATTTTTCCTATTAAGCAATCACATAGGTTACTTAAGCAACTTTGAGTAAAGTTACAGAATTTTACACATAGCTTTGAAGCCAATTACTTAATAACTGAAGGAAGTTTTCCTGAAATAATTGATTCAGTGCCAGAATATGTGGACTAGAGGCAGGGATTTGAGGTGGGGGGGAAAGAAAGAAACATAAATAATAAAGCCAACATACACTATGGCAAATTTGCTAAACATCAAGAATGAAGAATGTATACAAGAGTTACTTAGGGAAAATAAGAAAAATAATAACTTACCTGGAACAGGCAGTAATACTGCAGGCAACCAAAGGGCAATGTTAAGGGAAGGATCAGCTTGAAGAGTCTGCAGTTCAGAAGATAAGACCTGTCAGCAAGAACAAATTGAAGAAACATTTACAGATATATTTTGAACTATATGAATAGGTAAACTAAATTAAAAATATGCACAGCAAGAAGTGAATAAATGTCTGAGATCAACTACCGAAGAGCAATTACACATAAACATAGAAGTGGCAGCAGGAGGGTGAAAAAGGAGAGGAGAGTTCCATACAACAAAAACAAAAATTGTGGTGTATGGAAACCAATGGAGTAAATGTTTTAAGAAATGGAAATAAAGTTTTAATATTCTGTTAAGAAAATAACTTACACACTATACTGAGCATACTGGCTGAGTTGTAATGGTAGAAGCATAATTGAAACAGGTTAAATTATAGATTGAGGCTTACAAACATGTAAGCCAAATAGACTGAAAAATCAATTGCATTCGCTACTAATCACCTAAAATTCTTATTCTATTAAATCAATGGACGTCCCTGGTGGCTCAGATGGTAAAGAATCTGCCTGCAGTGTGGCAGACCCAGGTTCGATCTCTGGATCAGGAAGAGCCCCTGGCAAAAAGAATGGCTACCCAATCCAGTATTCTCGCCTAGAGAATTCCATAGACAGAGGGGCCTTGGCAGGCTACAGTCCATGGGGTCACAAAGGGTGGGACATGACTGAGCAACTAACATTTTATTAAATCCAACATCAAGTAAATCCATTGCTGAACTTTGAAGAATATAAGCAGAAAGATTATGAGAAAAGGTATTAAAAGAAAACCAAAATTAACTTGGTGAAATACTACTCATTCTCAAACTTTATCCCATTAATAATGCACCTAGAGTGATGGTCTCAGGATGCAACTTAAAAAGTTGGATAAATAACTGCAGGGCAAACTTAGAGAAAGGAAATTAAAGAAATGATAAAGACAAGCCTAAAATTCTAAACCGAAACACAATTAAAGATATTATTTTAAAAATCAACAATAATAAACCTCTATTAAGATTGATGAACAAAAAGTATAAAGAGGTGTGAGAATGCAAAATATTAGAAATTGGTGATGACTATAGATATATAACGAAGATCATGGCATCTGATCCCATCACTTCATGCAAAATAGATGGGGAAACGTTGGAAACAGTGTCAGACTTTATTTTGGGGGGCTCCAAAATCACTGCAGATGGTGACTGCAGCCATGAAATTAAAAGATGCTTACTCCAGGGAAGGAAAGTTATGACCAACCTAGATAGCATATTGAAAAGCAGAGACATTATTTTGCAAACAAAGGTCCATCTAGTCAAGGCTATGGTTTTTCCAGTGGTCATGTATGGATGTGAGAGTTGGACTGTGAAGAAAGCTGAGCACTGAAGAGTTGATGCTTTTGAACTGTGGTGTTGGAGAAGACTCTTGAGAGTCCCTTGGACTGCAAGGAGATCCAACCAGTCCATTCTAAAGGAGATCAGTCCTGGGTGTTCTTTGCAAGGAATGATGCTAGAGCTGAAACTCCAGTACTTTGGCCACCTCATGTGAAGAGTTGACTCATTGGAAAAGACTCTGATGCTGGGAGGGCTTGGGGGTAGGAGGAGAAGGGGACGACAGAGGATGAGATGGCTGAATGATATCACCAACTTGATGGATGTGAGTTTGAGTGAACTCCGGGAGATGGTGATGGACAGGGAGGCCTGGTGTGCTGCAATTCATGGGGTCGCAAAGAGTCGAACACGACCTAGCGACTGAACTGAACTGAACTGGAAAATATATAAAAGGGCTTCCCTGGTGGCTTAATAGTAAAGAATCCACCTGACAATGCAAGAGACATGGATTCAGTCACAGGGGCAGGAAGATTGTCTAGAGAAGGAAGTGGCAACCCACTCCAGCATTCTTGCTTGGGAAATCCAACAGACAGAGGAATCTGGCGAGCTACAGTCCATGAGGTCACAAAAGAGTTGGATACAACTTAGTGACTAAACAAGAACAAAAAATGGATATATAAAACTTACTTCTAATAAAAGATACAGCAATAAAATAGAATAGTTTTAGAGACAAATACTGCTTATCAAGCTGTTTTGAAAAGAAATAGAATATATAATTATAACTACAATAACATGTAAAAATTTGCAAAAGTAGAAAATAAACACACTCAAGCTTCTTTAGTTTTAGTGGTCAGTTCTCCTCAATTATTCAGAATAGCTAGAAACAAATAAAAAATAGGAAGGTAAAAGGCAATGCCATTAGGCACTAGATAGTAGCACTCAGTCCCACTCAACTTTTTTTTTTTCTTTACTGCAATCTCCTTATCATTCCTAAATCACACAACTATGAAAAGGAGTCTACAATGTTTTCAGGGGAAAATCTGGATACCAGTAAGATATAAAGAATTGAAATTACACTGATATTGTTGTTGTCACCATGATGATCATTACCTTCATAACTCTGAATGTAGCTTACTGCATTTACCATAAGTAAGATAAAAATGAATAGAAAGCCAACTAGGAATACATTTTACACAATAACAAAAGTATCAAGGAAATACATCATGTTAAAAAGAAATGAGGAAATAAGTCTAGAAAGTAAAGCACAATACAAATGATGCTGGGAGGGATTAGGGGCAGGAGGAGAAGGGGACGACGGAGGATGAGATGGCTGCATAGTATCACCAACTTGATGGATGTGAGTTTGAGTGAACTCTAGGAGTTGGTGATGGACAGGGAGGCCTGGCGTGCTGCGATTCATGGGGTCGCAAAGAGTTGGACACGACTGAGCAACTGAAATGAACTGAACTGAGCTGAACTGAAAAATTAATTTAAGGAAATAAACTAACATGATATAGAAAATATTTATTATGGAATATCTGCCTCTATACTTTCCTATATTTCCCAAATACTACTTATGCCACTTTTATAACTAAGAAAAACACATACTATAAATTTTAACAAGGTGGAGAAAGTAAAAGCACAACTTTTATATTTCCTTCACCACTTTTTTCCAACCAATATCTGAGACTGAGCAATGTTTCCCATAGAAGTAAGTCTTAAATTACATATCAAAGCCCTTTAGGATTTTCATCATGAAAATAAAAAAGGTCATTGAAATTTCTTAGTCTATTCAGCTGATTGTAGCAAAATATGTGGACTGGGATTCTTAAACAACAGACTTTCCTCATACTTCTGGAGATTGGGAAGTCCAATATCAAAGTGCTGAAATACTCCATTTTTGGTGAGAGCTCTCTATCTGGCTAGTGGATGGCCACCTTCTCACTGTATCCTCAGTGGCAGACAGAGAGAACTCTGGTCTTTTCTTCTTCCAGTAACAATGCTAATTCCATTATAGGGCTCTTTCTTCAAGCCCTCATCTAAATTTAACTACTTCCTAGTGGTCCCACAACTAAATAAAATTACAAAGATTAAACTAAATATAATCACAAATATTATATCTACAGCATATAATTTTTGGGGAAATACATCCTGTATCTTATGGAGATCATAGATTTTTAGCAAATTGAAAACTTGGCATTTTATTAGCTGGAAATTGAAAGTGGCTGGAAATTAAAAGCCTGGCATTCATTAGTTGACACTTTATTGAGAAGCAAAAAGTAGGTGGCACGTTCAGTTTATGATCAAAGAGTTAGTGCCACATTTGGCAAATTAGTGAAATAAATACCTGGTGATTCACTAATAAATAATCAGGAGCCAATAGAGGAGGTGTTATCAATCACAGTAAAGCCTTTGAGAGAAGCAAAATTTAGACATCAGTGGCAATAGCTAATTTAATGGGAAACAGAGAACAGTTAAATGGATCTGATAATGTTTTATCATATCAATCATATTTTTATGTAATGTTGAGGGTTATCTAAGTGCTTTCATGGGCTCTATTTCATCACACAGATACTTCTTGTACAACATGACATGATGCTAGTGGAGTCAAGATTATTGTAAAAGATTCAAATATTAGAATTTAGTGAGGGCACATGAATTCTCTCCTTATGCATATATCAGGTCTTCTTTCACTAAATGTACAGTTTTCTTTTTCTGTTATATAGATCAAAATAAGAGTAAAAGGCCTAATCAACACTTTGGGTTGCTAAAACATATATTTTCAATTAGTCCCTGTAAAAACATCCCTGCTGCTCACACTATTTTTAAGGCTGGCTCATGGAAAAAGCAAGAGAGTTCCAGAAAAACATCTATTTCTGCTTTATTGACTATGTCAATGCCTTTGAATGTGTGGATCACAAGAAACTGTGGAAAATTCTGAAAGAAATGGGAATACCAGACCACTTGACCTGCCTCTTGAGAAATCTATATGCAGGTCAGGAAGCAACAGTTAGAACTGCACATGGAACAACAGACTGGTTCCAAATAGGAAAAGGAATACGTCAAGGATGCATATTGTCACCCTGCTTATTTAACTTATATGCAGAGTACATCATAAGAAACGCTGGACTGGAAGAAATACACGCTGGAATCAAGATTGCCGGGAGAAATATCAATAACTTCAGATATGCAGATGACACCACCCTTATGGCAGAAAGTGAAGAGGAACGAAAAAGCCTCTTGATGAAAGTGAGAGAGGAGAGTGAAAAAGTTGGCTTAAAGCTCAACATTCAGAAAACGAAGATCATGGCATCCGGTCCCATCGCTTCATGGGAAATAGATGGGGAAACGGTAGCAACAGTGTCAGACTTTATCACAGCAGATGGTGACTGCAGCCATGAAATTAAAAGATGCTTACTCCTTGGAAGAAAAGTTATGACCAACCTGGATAGTATATTCAAAAGCAGAGACATTACCTTGCTGACTAAGGTCCATCTAGTCAAGGCTATGGTTTTTCCTGTGGTCATGTATGGATGTGAGAGTTGGACTGTGAAGAAGGCTGATCGCCGAAGAATTGATGCGTTTGAACTGTGGTGTTGGAGAAGACTCTTGAGAGTCCCTTGGACTGCAAGGAGATCCAACCAGTCCATTCTGAAGGAGATCAATCCTGGGATTTCTTTGGAAGGAATGATGCTGAAGCTGAGACTCCAGTACTTTGGCTACCTCATGCGAAGAGTTGATTCACTGGAAAAGACTCTGATGCTGGGAGGGATTGGGGGCAGGAGGAGAAGGGAACGAACCAGGATGAGATGGCTGGATGGCATCACAGACACGATGGACATGAGTCTGAGTGAACTCCGGGAGATGGTGATGGACAGGGAGGCCTGGTGTGCTGCGATTCATGGGGTCGCAAAGAGTTGGACACGACTGAGCAACTGAACTGAACTGATACTGTCTTTAGAGACAACTATTCCTTGTAGTTGACACATTGTTACCTGGCCTTGGCAGGACTCCCCTTTATATTATTTATGCTCTATGCATATATATTTTGCTAATTTACTCTACATAAAACCAAGGAATTTCTGACATCTCAACTATTTAAATAGACATCACTGAATCCAGGTTATAAGGCCACTAATCAAAAGCAAACTACAGTTACAGCCATTTACAGCTGGGTTGGGTTAATATATTGACTGAAACAAATTTCTATTCAGTTCACCTATATAAATATGTTAGTCAATATAAAAATATCTTTCCTTATGTATCTGATGTAACAAGTATATATTTTCATACACATTCTTAAATTCTTATTTTTTAAATATTTGAAAACTCTTATAGTATAATCTATTGTATAAGGGACAAACCAAGACAGTATATTTAAAAGCAGAGATGTTACTTACCCTACAAAAGTCTGTATAGTCAAAGATATGGTTTTTCCAGTAGTCATGTATGGATGTGAGAGTTGGACAGCAACAAAGGCTGAGCACTTAAGAGTTGATGCTTTCAAACAGTGATGTTGGAGAAAACTCTTGAGAGTCCCTTGGACTGCAAGGAGATCCAACCAGTCCATCCTAAAGGAAATCAGTTCTGAATATCCGTTGGAAGGACTGATGCTGAAACTGAAACTCCAATACTTTGGCCACATAATGCGAAGAAATGACTCATTGAAAAAGACCCTGAGGCTGGGAAAGACTGAAGGCAGGAGAAGGGGATGACAGAGGATGAAATGGTTAGATAGCATCACTGACTCAGTGGACTTAAGTTTAAACAAACTCTAGGTGATGATGAGGGACAGGGAAGCCTGGCATACTGCAGTCAATGTGGTTGCAAGGATTTGGACATGACTGAGGGGCTGAACAGCAACAATTGTATAATCTTTTTCTTCTAGATTATTAAAAATTTATTTATCTTCTAGATTTCTTGAGACATAACATACAGCACTGTATGAGTTTAAGATGTATATCATAATGATTTGACTTACATACATCATCAAATTATTATCATAATAAGTTTAGAGGATATCATCATCTCGTATGGATACAACTCTCATTTCACTATCTTTCCCAGTAAGAATATTGAATCCATAATATTGAATATTTTATGACATCTAAACTGACCTATAATAGTATCTACTTTCTCTTTAAAATATTTTTCTTCTCTCCACCCATCTTTCCAGGTGACTTCAAAAACAATTTTAACAATGTATTTTGACGCAATGTTTCCTCTTCTAATCCTAACTTCACTGCCTCTAAACCCATTCAAGTTAGAAAACCACCAATTCCTTATCACATTTACTCTGAATTCTGTTTTAATCGCTGCCTAAACTCTTAGCTCCCGAAAGAAAAATTGGTTCTTTCTGGTTTAAGATAGGTGTTTAATTTAAAGATGTAGACCAGAGAACAAGACTTAGATTATATGCAGCAAGAAAGAGTCAGAAGAAACTCTAATAGCATTGCTGTAACTCCTACACTACAGCTCCAGACAACAGTTGCCTGTGATAATGAACACCCAAGTTCCAGAATACCCATCATACCTCGTTCAGAAGATGAAGAACCAAAAGACACAAACTCTTTTCTTTTTACAGGTCTCAAGTGAATGCATCTTTGGCTGCAAAGAATATAATCAATCTGATTTCTGTATTGACCATCTGGTGATGTCCATGTATAGAGTCAAAGATGGAAAAGCTCTATACAGTCAGCAAAAAACAAGACCAGGATCTGACTATGGCTCAGGTCATGAAATCCTTATTACCAGATTCAGACTTCAACTGAATAAAGTAGGGAAAACCACTAGACTATTCAGGTATGACCTATTTCATATCCCATTCAATTACACAGTAGAAGTGACAAATAGGGATTTGATTCAAGGGATTAGATCTGATAGACAGAGTGCCTGAAGAACTATGGACAAAGGTTTGTGACATTGTGCATGAGGCAAGGAATAAGAAAAGCCCCAAGAAAAAGAAATGAAAAAAGGAAAAATGGTTGTCTGAGGAGACTTTACAAATAGTTGTGAAAGAAGAGAAGCGAAAAGCAAAGGAAAAAATAAAAGATATACCCATTTGAATGCAGAGTTCCAAACAATAGCACTTAGAGATAAGAAAGTCTTCCTCATTGATCAATGCAAAGAAATAGAGGGCAACAATTGAATGGAAAAGACTAGAGATCTTTTCAAGAAAATTAGAGTTACCAAGGGAATAGTTCATGGGCAATAGTTCATGGGAATAGTTCATGCCCAATGATCATGGGCAAAGATGGGGAGAAAAATGGTATGGACCTAACAGAAGCAGAAGATATCATAAAGAGGTGGAAAGAATACACAGAACAACAACAACAACAAAAAACTTCACTACCCAGATAATCATGAGGGTATGATAACTCACCTAGACCCAGACATCCTGGAATGCAAAGACAAGTAAGCCTTAGAAAGCATCACTACTAACAAAGCTAGTGGAGGTGATGGAATTCCAGTAGAGCTATTTCAAAATGCTTCTGTGAAAGTTCTGCACTCAATATGCCAGCAAATTTGGAAAATTCAGCAGTGGCCACAGGACTGGAAAAGGTCATTTTTCATTCCAATACAAAAGAAAGGCAATGCCAAAGAATGTTCAAACTACCACACAATTGCACTCATCTCACACGCTAGCAAAGTAATGCTCAAAATTCTCCAAGCCAGACTTCAGCAATAACTGAACCGTGAACTTCCAGATGTTCAAGCTGGTTTTAGAAAAGGCAAAGGAACCAGAGATCAAGTTGCCAACATCCCCTGAATCATCAAAAAGCAAGAGAGTTCCAGAGAAACATCTACTTCTGTTTTACTGATGATGCCAAAGCCTGTGACTATGTGGGTCACAACAAACTGTGGAAAATTCTTAAAGAATTGGTAATACCAGACCATCTGACCTGCTTCTTGAGAAATCTGTGTGCAGGAGAGGAAGCAACAGTTAGAACTGGACATAGAACAACAGACTGGTTCTTTATTGGGAAAGGAGTACGTCAGTCTGTACATTGTCACCCTGCTTATTTAACTTATATGCAGAGTACATCAGGAGAAATGCTGGACAAGCTAAAGCATAAGCTGGAATCAAGATTGTGCTTCATTTGGGAGAAATACCGATAACCTCAGATAGGCAGATGACACCACTGTTATGGAAGAAAGCAAAGAAGAACTGAAGAGACTCTTGATTAAAGTGAAAGAGGAGAGTAGAAAAGTTGGCTTATAGCTCAACATTCAGAAAACTAAGATCATGGCATCTGGTCCCATCACTTCATGCAAATAGATGGGCAAACAGTGGAAACAGTGACAGACTTTATTTTCTTCAGCTCCAAAATCACTGCAGATGGTGACTGCAGGCATGAAATTAAAGGACTCTCACTCCTTGGAAGAAAAGATGTGACCAACCTAGACAGCATATTAAAAAGCAGAGACATTACTTTCTTAACAAAGGTCTGTCTAGTCAAAGCTATAGTTTTTCCAGTAGTCATGTACGGATGTGAGAGCTGGGCTATAAAGAAAGCTGAACACTGAAGAATGGATGCTTTTGAAGTGTGGTGTTGGAGAAGACTCTTTAAACTTCTTTGGACTGCAAGGAGATTCAATCAGTCCATCTTAAAGGAGATTGGAAGGACTGATGTGGAAGCTGAAACTCCAATCCTTTGGCCACCTGATGCGAAGAGCTGACTCATTAGAAAAGACCCTGTTGCTGGGAAAGATTCAGGGCAGGAGGAGAAGGGGATGACAGAGGATGAGATGGTTGGATGGTATCACCGACTCAAAGGACATGAGTTTGGGTAAACTCCAGTAGTTTGTTCTGGACAGGGAAATCTGGTGTTCTGCAGTCTCCATGGGGCTGCAAAGAGTCAAACACAACGGAGCATATGAACTTAATTGAACTCTGAGTGCATCTACTTGTAGAACCCTAGCTTCAGGGAAATTTGGGAAAGTCATTTTGCTTGTTTTTTCTAACTTTCTAGCCTCTAGAGTACATGAAATTAAGGTTGAAGGAGAATAGATGAAGACTGAGAGAATTTAAACAAATATTAAATATGACCAGTTTTCTCACTTTAAATATGGCTATGACTTATAAGCCTTCAATGGCAACACACTCCAGTACTCTTGCCTGGAAAATCCCATGGTCAGAGGAGCCTGGTAGGCTGCAGTCCATGGGGTCGCGAAGATTTGGGCATGACTGAGCACTTCACTTTGACTTTTCATTGTCATGCATTGGAGAAGGAAAGGGCAACCCACTCTGGTGTTCTTGCCTGGAAATCCCAGGGACGGTGGAGCCTGGTGGGCTGCCGTCTATGGGATCGCACAGAGTCGGACATGACTGAAGTGACTTAGCAGCAGCAGCAGCATGAGACTTGAATGCAAACAATCTGTCTTTGAAAAAAAAAATTATGAAGAAGAATATGATTAATGACAACATTTCAGTTTACCAGATAATGCACTTTTCCCTTAGTTTGCCTCAAGATAGTATCTGGTATTCATTTTATAATACAGTTGGACTAAATTATACCAAATGCAAAAGTTTACAAATTTAAAATAGTATGAAATATGTATGATCAATTTCAGCCCAAGAAAACCTTTGAAAACATAAACTAATTCTCGACTGAATGATGTGTTTCACATGCAGTTAATTATACAGTGTATTTTATACAAAATAAATTTTTAACATAGTTCTCTATGCCCTGAAATAGGAAAAATGACTTCCATTCATTCAGTTGCCAGTATAGAAGACTTGATAATGACATATCAAATTATATATGTTGTTTTGGACAGTTGTTTCCTGGCCAACAATTAGTCATGAGCTGATTTAAGAAAGTGCTATAAATGATTTAAAAATTTTGTCTGCATTATCTGTGGTACTCTGATAATATAATCCTTTAATCTCTTATAATCCTTTTTATATTATACTAGGACATCAAATGGGATTGCTACTGACAATTCTGAATGTTCCAAAAAAGAGGACCTTGAGGTTATAAACCCACTGTTTGGGTGTTTCCAGACCACTTGAGAAAAGATAAGCAAAAAGGTGTTCAAATATTAGTTTGCAACATTTAGGCACTCATCTTAGAGTGTATAAAAGTGGAAAAGCTAAAGAGGCAAATAGGCAGAGAAGTTCTTTGGAGGGAACTGTTAGTATGGTGTGTGGCCCCTTTCATAGCAGCTGTTTCACAGAATGATGCTTCCACATCATTTTCAGCCCAATACAAAAAGCTTTAGGAGACCATTCAGAGAATTTCACCTATTTCCCTTAACATTTGAGGATTAGAAGAATACAATGGCTGATCCTTAGATAGGCCTAAAGGAGCCTGAAGGCTCAAGAAGATGCTGGATGACCATCCAATTGACTGAGATGGCTGTGTAAGAGTCTTTAACTGGACAGAAGACACCAGAGCATATTCCATCTAGAAACAGGCAACAAAGGCAACTGTCCTGGAACTGTCTTAAAGAGATTTTTTTCAAGGGAGTCACCTGGTGAAACTCCAAAAGAGAACATCTGCATGAGATCTATTATCATAAATCAGACACTAGCAGTGAGGGAGAATAAGAAACATGTTAAAGAATCTACAGAGCAGTGACCTATAGTGATAGTCTCTGAAAAGTCCACAAATCCAACACAAAGGAAATTTAGCTGAAAATATCTCTCTTGGCTATAAGAAAATGACACATGTTCATGTCACTGTCAAATAAATAAAACTTTTTCTGACTCTTTTTTCACCTCAGTTACTCCTCATTCCAACCCTGGAGAAATCAGAAAATAAATGAGGCTGAAATGAATTGAGGCTGGATGTAGAAAAAAAGCAACACTGATGATCAGAATAAAAGTGATTACACCTTTTCTTCCTATTTTAGGCTTTTTTTTTAATATATAAAAGGCAGGATAAGCTGGGAGAGAAGAGATGTTTTAATTTTAATGAAGCTCAAACATGTGACTACACACTAGACTCACCATATAAGTCTCGACAGCTATCCATTTGATATTGACTGAAGGTTTGTGTCCCTGTGAGATTTATATGTTGAAATCCTAAACCCCAGTTTGACTTTAATTGGAGATAGAGCCTATAAAGAAGTAATTAATGCTAAATGAAGTTATTAGGGTGTGCCCCTGACCCAGTGGGATTAGTGTTTTTATAAGAACAAGCATCAGAGTGCTCACTTGCTCTCTCCCTTCACACACTCAAAGAGGTCATATGAGTATGCAGTGAAGGTGGACATTTACAATCCAAGAGGAGACCCCTGTTGAAGAAAAAGAATATATATATATTTATAAATATATATATATATATAATCTGAGCCACAGTCAGCTCCTGGTCTTGTTTTTGTTGACTGTATAGAGCTTCCCCATCTTTGGCTGCAGAGAATATAATCAATTTGATTTCAGTATTGACCATCTGGTGATGTCCATGTGTAGAGTCTTCTCTTGTGTTGTTGCAAGAGGGTGTTTGCTATGACCAGTGCATTTTCCTGGCAAAACTCTATTAGTCTTTGCCCTGCTTCATTCTGCATTCCAAGGCCAAATTTGCCTGTTACTCCAGGTGTTTCTTGACTTCCTACTTTTGCATTCCAGTCCCCTAGAATGAAAAGGACATCTTTTTTGGGTGTTAGTTCTAAAAGGTCTTACAGGTCTTCATAGAACCGTTTAACTTCAGTTTCTTCAGCATCACTGGTTGGGGCATAGACTTGGATTACTGTGATATTGAATGGTTTTCCTTGGAAATGAACAGAGATCATTCTGTAGTTTTTGAGATTGCATCGAAGTACTGCATTTTGGACTCTTCTGTTGACCATGATGGCTACTCCATTTCTTCTGAGAGATTCCTGCCCACAGTAGTAGATATAATGGTCATCTGAGTTAAATTCACCCATTCCAGTCCATTTTAGTTCACTG
>SJYQ01005029.1:314740-337554 GCA_006410935.1 Redunca redunca
GACTGTGTGGATCACAAGAAACTATGGAAAATTCTTCAAGAGATGGGAATACCAGACCACCTGACATGCCTCTTGAGAAATCTGTATGCAGGTCAGGAAGCAACAGTTAGAACTGCGCACGGAACAACAGACTGGTTCCAAATAGGAAAAGGAGTACGTCAAGGCTCTATATTGTCACCCTGCTTATTTAACTTCTATGCAGAGTACATCATGAGAAACGATGGACTGGAAGAAACACAAGCTGGAATCAAGATTGCCGGGAGAAATATCAATAACCTCAGATATGCAGATGACACCACCCTTATGGCAGAAAGTGAAGAGGAACGAAAAAGCCTCTTGATGAAGGTGAAAGAGGAGAGCGAAAAAGTTGGCTTAAAGCTCAACATTCAGAAAACGAATATCATGGCATCCAGTCCTATCACTCCATGGGTAATAGATGGAGAAATAGTGGAAACAGTTTCAGACTCTATTTTTTTGGGCCCAAAATCACTGCAGATGGTGATTGCAGCCATGAAATTAAAAGACGCTTACTCCTTGGAAAGAAAGTTATGACCAACCTAGATAGCATATTCAAAACAGAGACATTACTTTGCCGACTAAGGTCCGTCTAGTCAAGGCTATGGTTTTACCAGTAGTCATGTATGGATGTGAGATTTTGACAGTGAAGAAGGCTGAGCACCAAATAATTGATGCTTTTGAACTGTGGTGTTGGAGAAGACTATTGAGAGTCCTTTGGACTGCAAGGAGATTCAACCAGTCCATTCTAAAGGAGATCAGTCCTGAGTGTTCATTGGAAGGACTGATGCTAAAGCTGAAACTCCTGTACTTTGGCCACCTCTGGCGAAGTGTTGACTCATTGGAAAAGAGTCTGATGCTGGGAGGGATTGGGGCCAGGAGGAGAAGGGGACGACCGAGGATGAGATGGCTGGATGTCATCACTGACTCGATGGACACGAATCTGAGTGAACTCCAGGAGTTGGTGATGGACAGGGAGGCCTGGCGTGCTGTGATTCATGGGGTTGCAAGAGTCGGACCCGACTGAGCGACTGAACTGAACTGTACTGAACTGATATATATATTCATGACACTTGTTCAAAATGGCCAGGTGGACTTTGTTCAAGGAAACACTAATGCAATAGATGTAGGGACTGCTGCCTTAGAATTTTGAAGTCAACTCCAAAGAGATCATAGACAAATTGGTGGGGTTCAGAGATGAAACAGCAAGAATATTAAGAGAATACTAAGGAATATTAAGAGAATACTAAGAAATACTAAGAGAAAAACCAGGAATAAGAGAGATTTTAGCTATACTGTGTTACCAGGATTCTTACTGAATGCAGGCCAGGGTGATCAGACCTCTCCTGATCTATAATCAAGCATAAGAAACTCAAGTAGATTTTGAAAGTGATCAGATATTGAGGGTAGAGGTGGGCATATGGTTAAACTGACAGTAGGATTCTTGCTAAAATTGAACACACTTGTTAGCATTTGTCTTACATATTGTGGTACTCCTATGTTGGGTGCGTATATGTTTATAATTGTTATATCTTCTTCTTGGATTGATCCTTTGAGGGGAAATTAATAATAACACAATAATAGTGGGAGACTTTAATACCCCACTCACACATATGGATAGATCAACTAAACAGAAAATTAACAAGGAAACACAAACTTTAAATAATACAATAGACCAGTTAGACCTAATTGATATCTATCGGACATTTCACCCCAAAACAATGAATTTCACCTTTTTCTCAAGTGCACCCAGAACCTTCTCCAGGATAGATCACATCCTGGGCCGTAAATCTAGCCTTGGTAAATTTAAAAAAGAAAAAGAAAAAGAAATCATTCCAAGCATCTTTTCTGACCACAATGCAATAAGATTAGATCTCAATTAAAGGAGAAAAACTATTAAAAATTCCAACATCTGGAGGCTGAACAACACGCTGCTGAATAACCAACAAATCACAGAAGAAATCAAAAAAGAAATCAAAATATGCATAGAAACGAATGAAAATGAAAACACAACAACCCAAAACCTGTGAGACACTGCAAAAGCAGTGCTAAGGGGAAAGTTCATAGCAATACAGATATACCTCCAGAAACAAGAAAAAAGTCAAACAAATAATCTAACTCTACACCAAAAGCAACTAGAAAAGGAAGAAATGAAGAACCCCAGTGTTAGTAGAAGGAAAGAAATCTTAAAAATTAGGGCAGAAATAAACGCAAAAGAAAAAAAGAGACCATAGCAAAAATCAACAAAGCAAAAAGCTGGTTCTTTGAAAGGATAAATAAAATTGACAAACCATTAGCCAGATTCATCAAGAAACAAAGGGAGAAAAATCAAATCAATAAAATTAGAGATGAAAATGGAGAGATCACAACAGACAACACAGAAATACAAAGGATCATAAGAGACTACTATCAGCAATTATATGCCAATAAAATGGACAACGTGGAAGAAATGGACAAATTCTTAGAAAAGTACAACTTTCCAAAACTGAACCAGGAAGAAACAGAAAATCTTAATAGACCCATCACAAGCACAGAAATTGAAACTATAATCAGAAATCTTCCAGCAAACAAAAGCCCAGGTCCAGATGGCTTCACAGCTGAATTCTACCAAAAATTTAGAGAAGAGCTAACACCTATCCTACTCAAACTCTTTCAGAAAACTGCAGAGGAAGGTCAACTTCCAAACTCATTCTATGATGCCACTATCACCCTAATACCAAAACCTGACAAATATGTCACAAAAAAAGAGAAAACTATAGGCCGATATCACTGATGAACACAGATGCAAAAATCCTTAACAAAATCCTAGCAATCAGAATTCAACAACACATTAAAAAGATCATACACCATGACCAAGTAGGCTTTATCCCAGGGATGCAAAGATTCCTCAATATCTGCAAATCAGTCAATGTAATATACCACGTTAACAAACTGAAAAATAAAAGCCATATGATTATCGCAATAGATGCAGAGAAAGCCTTTGACAAAATTCAACATCCATTTATGATAAAAATAAATAAATAAATAAAAACCTTCAGAAAGCAGGAATAGAAGGAATATACCTCAACATAATAAAAACTATATATGACAAACCTACAGCAAACATTATCCTCAATGGTGAAAAATTGAAAGCATTTCCCCTAAAGTCAGGAATAAGACAAGGGTGCCCACTTTCACCACTACTATTCAACATAGTGTTGGAAGTTTTGGCCACTGCAATCAGAGCAGAAAAAGAAATAAAAGTAATCCAGATTGGAAAAGAAGAAGTAAAACTCTCACTGTTTGCAGATGACATGATCCTCTACATAGAAAACCCTAAAGACTCTACCAGAAAATTACTAGAGCTAATCAATGAATATACTAAAGCTGCAGGATATAAAATCAACACACAGAAATCCCTTGCATTACTATACACGAATAATGAGAAAATAGAAAAAGAAATTAAGGAAACAATTCCATTCACCATTGCAACGAAAAGAATCAAATACTTAGGAATATATCTACCTAAGGAAACTAAAGACCTATGTATACAAAATATTAAAACACTGGTGAAAGAAATCAAAGAGGACACTAATAGATGGAGAAATATACCATGTTCATGGATCGGAAGACTCAATATAGTGAAAATGAGTATACTATCCAAGCCATCTATAGATTCAATGCAATCTCTATCAAGCTACCAGCGGTATTTTTCACAGAGCTAGAACAAATAATTTCACAATTTGTATAGAAATACAAAAACCTCAAAAACCAAAGCAATCTTGAGAAAGAAGAATGGAACTGGAGGAATCAACCTGCCTGACTTCAAGCTCTACTACAAAGCCACAGTCATCAAGACAGTACGGTACTAGCACAAAGACAGAAATATAGATCAATGGAACAAAGTAGAAAGTCCAGAGATAAATCCACACACATATGGACACCTTATCTTTGACAAAGGAGGCAAGAACATACAATGGAGAAAAGACAATCTCTTTAATAAGTGCTGCTGGGAAAACTGGTCAACCACTTGTAAAAGAATGAAACTAGAACACTTTCTCACACCATACACAAAAATAAACTCAAAATGGATTAAAGATCTAAACGTAAGACCAGAAACTATAAAACTCCTAGAGGAGAACATAGGGAAAACACTCTGACATAAATCACAGCAGGATCCTCTATGACCCACCTCCCAGAATACTGGAAATAAAAGCAAAAATAAACAAATGGGACCCAATTAAAATTAAAAGCTTCTGCACAACAAACGAAACTATAAGCAAGGTGAAAAGACAGCCTTCAGAATAGGAGAAAATAATAGCAAATGAAGCAACTGACAAACAACTAATCTCAAAAATATACAAGCAACTTATGCAGCTCAATTCCAGAAAAATAAACGACTCAATCAAAAAATGGGCTAAAGAACTAAACAGACATTTCTCCAAAGAAGACATACAGATGGCTAACAAACACATGAAAAGATGTTTAACATCACTCATTATCAGAGAAATGCAAATCAAAACCACAATGAGGTACCATGTCATGCCAGTCAGAGTGGCTGCTATCCAAAAGTCGACAAGAAATAAATGCTGACGAGGGTGTGGAGAAAAAGGAACCCTCCTGCACTGTTGGTGGGGATGCAGGCTAGTACAGCCACTATGGAGAACAGTGTGGAAATTGTTTAAGAAAACTGGAAATAAAACTGCCATACGACCCAGCAATCCCATTGCTGGGCATACACACCGAGGAAACTAGAATGGAAAGAGACACGTGTAGCCCAATGTTCATCACAACACTGTTTATAATAACCAGGACATGGAACAACCTATATGTCCATCAGCAGATGAATGGTTAAGAAAGCTGTGGTACATATACACAATTGAGTATTACTCAGCCATTAAAAAGAATACATTTGAATCAGTTCTAATGAGGTGGATGAAACTGGAGCCTATTATACAGAGTGAAGTAAGCCAGAAAGAAAAACACCAATACAGTTTACTAATGCATATATATGGAATTTAGAAAGATGATAACGATAACCCTGTATGCGAGAGAACAAAAGAGACACAAATGTATAGAACAGTCTTTTGGACTCTGTGGGAGAGAGAGAGGGTGGGATGATTTGGGAGAATGGCATTGAAACATGTATAATATCATATAAGAAATGAATTGCCAGTCCAGGTTCGATTCAGGATACAGGATGCTTGGGGATGGTGCACTGGGATGAACCAGGGGGATGGTATGGGGAGGGTGGTGGGAGGGGGGTTCAGGATGGGGAACATGTGTACACCCGTGGTGGATTCATGTTGATGTATTGCAAAACCAATACAATATTTTAAAGTAAAAAAGAAAAAAAAGAAAAAAAAACACCTTAATAAAAAAGAAAAAATAAATAAAATAAAATTGAACACAGAAATAAATGTGGAAATCCAAAGGTCTGGCCTAGTTGAGAGAGTTCAGAGGACTCTGAGTGGTGTTTGGTCAATAAAAGAATCTTTTCAGGTCTCACCAGACACCAACCCACCTGGCACCTTGATATTGAACCTACAGTCTCCAGAACTGTGAGAAAATAAATTTCTGTCTTTTAAGCCACTCAGTCTGTGCTATTTTGTTACAGCAGCCTAGAGGACTAGCACATGTCTATTGACCCTTTTTTGTTAGATTTTCTAAGCACTTTAATGTTCACATCTTAACTCATTAACATTATGCTGTTTTTCTCATTTATCAAGACATTTACTCCATGTGTATATGATTCATATTGTGTAAAATATGAATAAAATTCATATTTTGTAAAAATTTCCAAAGGATAATCAGTTCAGTCCAGAGGTCACTTTACATAGTAAGGTCAGAGCAAATTATCAAATGTAAAACAAACCTCTGCTCTTACCACACCAATCATGGAGAAACACGTCTCTAACTCAAGAGGAATTTAAACTGAATGATTAATTTTATGATTAACTTCTGGTCATACATTCTGCTAATCTCAGACATAGTGCTCTAAGATTCAGCTTGACTTTTTTAATTTTCATGAAATTCAATAATCCAAGAATATTTATTATGATTGCATCCCTTATATACTCTGTCTACTNTCCCTTATATACTCTGTCTACTCAGTGACATACAGAGAACAAGACCTTGAATTGGTATTAAGTCACTTCAGGGGATGGATGGAAAAAAAAAATAATAATGGTTGGTTCCATTCATTTGTATTACTGCTTTATACCTCTAAAGGTAAAAGCATGGGTTAAGGTAATGATCACTGCTTAATCTGATTGACCTGCATGAATGACTTGAGGGAAAAGAAAATGGAAATTATTTCCTTCTCACACAGGGACAGTTAGCATTGACTTATGATTGTTACCATTCTCACACTGCACCCGTGCAAAGAGGCTGTGTAGAAACTTAATAGATTCTCACTCTGAATAAATGAAACAGACCACAGAGATCTGAGTAAGTAATAGCATGCCAATATTTAAATGTAAGAATAAATACATGACCTGGAATGAAAGCAAAGAGCAAATAAAGAATATTGAATACATTCAGGTGTGTTGGGGTGTTTTCTTTAGGAATACTTTATTGCTCCTCTCTGTCTTGAAAGTTATGTCACTTAAATAAAAAACACACCTCTAGTCAGACAATTCAGAGCTATCTAGTGCACCACCTTGGCTAATAAGCAGTAGTCTTTCAGCTCTATATATTCAAACTCCAAGCATTATGAAGCTGGGCCCAGGTCTACAGACCACCAATTGGAAGGAACAGAGAGCCTAAGTGCCACTCCTAATTGCATATTACCCCTCTCAGTGTTGCCCCTTCAGCTGACCAGACAGTGTTACTTCTAGTCTTGGCATTCTGAGAAGCAGCCTGAAGGCAGAATCCTCAGAGATTTTAGCAGAGATTTAGAAGACTCAAAAAGATATAGAAGTCACAAAGAGTCGGACACGACTAAGCGACTTCATCCANTTTCTAAATTTGCTCATGCCTACCAAGTTTATTTATTGAGCTCCAAAATCACTATGGACATTGACTGCAGCCATGAAATTAAAAGACGCTTGTTCCTTGGAAGAAAAGCAATGACAAACCTAGACAGCATATTAAAATGCAGAGATATTATTGCTGACAAAGGCCCATAAAGTCAAAGCTATGGTTTTTCTAGTACTCATGTATGGATGTGAGAGCTGGACAATAAAAAAGGCTGAGCGTGAAGAACTAATGCTTTCAAACTGTGGTGCAGAGAGGTGATGCCAGAAGAGTCCCTTGGACTGCAAGGAAATCAAACCAGTCAACACTAAAGGAAATCAACCCTGAATATTCATTGGAAGGACTGAAACTGAAACTCCAATCCTTTTGGCCACCTGATATGAAGAGCTGACTCATTAGAAAAAGACCCTGATGCTGGGAAATATTGAAGGCATGAGGAGAAGGGGATGGCACAGAATGAAATGGCTGTACAGACTCAATGGACATGACTTTGAGTAAACTCCAGGAGATGGTGAAGGACAGGGAAGACTGGTGTGCTATACAGTTCATGAAGTGGTAAAGAGTCAGACACCACAGAGCAATTGAACAACAACAACCAAGTCAATTCTTCATATATTATCTTTGATAAAATACCTTGTACGTATGTTTTCCTGACCAGACTGTGAAATATGATATTGATAAACATGCCTTTAACTTTACCACTGAACTGCTCAAATATAACCAGGACCCTAAGGGAAGGAAGGCAAAAGAGTGAGGAAATACAAAATCCAAGGGTTACAAAAAAAGTAAATAGAAAAATCAATTATTTTGATTTTAATGAATGGAAATATTAGGCTTCCCTGGTGGCTCAGATGGCAAAGAACCTGCGTGCAGTGTGGGAAACCTGGGTTAGATTCCTGGGTAGGTAAGATCCCCTGGAGAAGGGAATGACAAACCACTCTAGTACTCTTGCCTGGGATATCTCATGGACACAGGAGCCTGGCAGACTATAGTCCATGGGTTTGCAGATTTGGACTCGTCTGGGGAACTAACACTTTTTGATTTTAATGAATGGAAATATTACATAGTGCTTAAAACAGAATTCTGTCTTATATTTTTCCTATGGGGAAAAAGTGGAAAGCTCAGGAAGATGATTTCTTTCTATTCACTATTTTCTGTGTGCTGGGAAAGGAAGGGGCCTGAGTTGAGATTTTGATGCTTGAATCATAGATTATTGAAAACAATCTTCTGAGAGAAAGTTAGAGAGTAAAAAAGTTTTAATAAATGAAAGGGACATTGTAAAATTTTGAAACTGGGATAGCAGAAAATCAGAAATAATCTTCATTTCAAATTAAGAATTAGCAAATATATGTATGAAAGTGAAAGTGAAGTCACTCAGTCGTGTCCGACTCTTTGCGACCCCAGGCTCCTCCCCATGGGATTCTCCAGGCAAGAATACTGGAGTGGGTTGCCATTTCCTTCTCCAGGGGAACTTCCTGACCCAGGGATCGAACCCAGGTCTCCTGCATTGCAGGTGGACGCTTTAACCTCTGAACCACCAGGGAAGCCCTAAACATATGTATAATTTATTTGTTTTAAAATAATTAAATTTTAGAGTATAAAGTTTTGTAAATATAACTTTTAACTTACAATATTCCATTTGCAGAAACATAAAAATTCATAACTTTAAATATATTTTTTGAATTTGAGTAGTACGATTACAGAGAAGGCAATGGCACTCTACTCCAGTACTCTTGCCTGGAAAATCCCATTGACAGAGGAGCCTGATGGGCTGCAGTCCATGAGGTTGCGAAGAGTCAGACAGGACTGAGCAACTTCACTTTCACTTTTCACTTTCATTCATTGGAGAAGGAAAGGGCAACCCACTCCAGTGTTCTTGCCTGGAGAATCCCAGGGATGGGGGGAGCCTGGTGGGCTGCCGTCTATGGGGTCGCACAGAGTCGGAAACAACTGAAGTGACTTAGCAGCAGCAGTAGGATTATGTTATCTATAAATTTCTTTTAAAATGTGGCAGTAGCATATTTTCAACATCTTTTGTCTATGTATTAATAAAGTTTAAATAATTGGGCTATAAATCTGCATTATAGAGTTCAAGTAAAAGAAAAAAAAGTTCCCAAAATTGTTTTCATAAAGCTAAGCTTTTTTTTTAGCTTAAGAATCAAGTGAAGTGACAGTGTAATATTGATTTAACATTCTACCTAATACAATGGAACTGTCATTACTTCCATTTAATTACATTGGCTGATCATGTAAAGAAGATAAATATCCACTATTTTTCAACCTCTTTGGACTGTCATGGGCACAGTGAAAAGAAAGCTTTTCTGAGATGATCCATCGAGTTGGCAGTTCTATCTTTTATCCTCAGATAATGCTTCTGAGCACCATAGAGAGAGTTTTCTGGACACAATACACACGCTTTCCTCGCCCTGGGAAAATGTCATCTAATTTGCTTCAGACATTTCAAAGTACAATTAGACTCAATGATGTGAAGACATCTATGACTATACTCTATAATAAAGTAAAATAGATATGTCATACTAACAAGTGTCAATCCAAATGGGAGTCATCAGGCTGCAAACAAGTGTATTATGTTCTCGATAATGCTGAATAGAAGATAGCAAATTTTTATCTTTATGCTTCTTTAAAAAGCATATTGACTATCACTTAGCTACCCCATATATATATATATATATATATATTAAAAAATGCAGTAATAATGTGTGCTAGTTTGCTAGGTATTCTGTTACAAAGTTCCACAAACTAAGTGGTTTAAACAACTTCAATTTGTTGTCTCTGAGTTCTGGAGGCTAAAAGTCCAAACTCAACCTGTGGGAAGATTTGGCTCCTTCTGAGTTCTGTGAGGGAAGGATCTGTTGCAGGTCTTCTTCTTTTTTTTTTTGTAAATGGCATTCTCCCTGTCTAAATGGCTGTATCCAAAGTTCCCCTTTTATAAAGACAGATATGGAAGCGGGGCCTACGGTGGTAGGGGTGGTTTAATCACTAAGTTGTGTCCGATTCTTGCAACCCCATGGACTGTAGCCTGTCAGGATCCACTGTCCATGGGATTCTCCAGGCAAGAGTACTGGAATGGGTTGCCATTTTCTTCTTCAAGAGATCTTCCCGAACCAAGGATTGAACCCAGGTCTCCTACATTGCAGACAAATTCTTTACCATCTGACCTATGAGGGAAGCCCCATAAGTATTCCAGTATGACCTCACCCTAACTAATTACATCAGCATCAACACTATTTCCAAATAAGCTCACATTCTGAGTAGTGAAAGTTAAGATCTCAACATATAATTTTTTTGGTGGAGCAAAGGGGATCAGTTCAATCCATAGCATACTATCTGGTACAGAATCTTAAATATGATGTATCATACATAAGATAGACAATCATTAACTAGATCACCCACTACCAATAATAAATGCAGATTTCCTGTACTGTAACTTATAACTCTTCACGTTTCCCCTATGATGGTTGTAATGTTCTTAATAATATCATAGTTGATGAAATGGAGGTGGAAGAGAGAGAGTGAAAACAAGAGTCAATAGTGAATGAGAAAATAAAATGATAACCCTACACCACAATTTGGTATAATGCACCATTAGCAAGCATACTTTGCTAAATTATCTTTACCTGAAGCTACATAAAATATGTTTTATGGTAGCATTAATAAGGTCACATTATTTTTTGTGTCCTGAGAGATGCAACTTTGCCAATGATCATCAACATACTAAACTCAATTTAATAAAGGCTGACTAAATGAAAGGCATATTTTCAATTATTTTGCAAATGGCCTTAGAGATTATAAACAGATGCACTAAAGGAGAAATTCAAAGCTAACCTTTCTAAAATAAATTCTCTTAGCTGAACCACTATTTTAAAAACCTCTAGCTACTTAGTGTTTCATAATGAGAAAAATTGTGGACCCAAGATAACTTTCTCTTTAACAAATCAATAATGTTTTAAAAAATCAACCCCCGTGACTTATATAGGTGACTGACTCAATACAAGTCAGTGCCTTAAAAACCACATTAAGTATTTATATTTTACAATTGCATATAAATCATTGTGATTTGGCAGTGTATTCTTATTAAAAGTTCATTTCTGAAAATTGTACGCTGCCATCTTTTCTGCTTCTACAGCCCTCAAGGGAAAACTCTTTGTTTCCTGAAAGAGATCATATGTATATAAATTACATTTTAAAAACTAGATCATTTAGAGAGTGCACCTTAGATACTTATGTTACATTATGTTACATACTCCAACTGCAAGGTTATAGTTTTGTATAAATAGAAAATTAATGCTGATTTAGTGCATAAAATTAATACTTATTCTTAGTGTTCCTAAAGATTAGGGGAAGAAAAAAACTTCCAGAATGAATCTCTGAGGGAAGAAAAGGAATTTACATGCAGATTATGGGTCTTTAAAATCAGTACATTTTAATCATTCCTTCTAGCTATAGGTCCATGAACATAATAAATGCTATCATCACTTTTAAGGATAGAAAAGAAAATGTATCCTTTTAAAAAGCTTATTGTGGGGAAATGAAAATTTAGAAGTTAAAGACATTAAATGAATAATTTTGCAAATATCATCAGTACATTAAAGATATATATTTACAAATATTTTGTTAACATTGCATCAGTTCAGTTCAGTTGCTCAGTTGTGTCCAACTCTTTGAGACCCTGCAGCATGCCAGGTCTCCCTGTCCAACACCAACTCCCGGAGTTTACCCAAACTCATGTCCATTGAGTCAGTGATGCCATCGAACCATCTCATACTCTGTAGTCCCCTTCTCCTCCTGCCTTCAATCTTTCCCAGCATCAGGCTCTTTTCCAATGAGTCAGTTCTTTGCATCAGGAATTTCAGCTTCAGCATCGGTCCCTCCAACATTGCCTAACTCACTATGATTCCAACAAAAAGTATTATTCTTCTTGGAAACTTTGAAAGTGAAAGTAAATCGTGTCTGACTCTTTGCTACTCCATGGACTGTTGTCCATCAGGCTCTTCTGTCCATGGGGCTCTCCAGGCAAGAATACTGCCTGGAGTGGGTTTTCATCCCCTCCTCAAGGGGATCTCCCCAACCCAGGGATCAAACCTGGGTATTCTGCATTCCAGGCAGATTCTTAACTGCTAAGCAACTCAAAGCATCACAACGTTCAAAGAAGCACAAATTTCCCGGCAAATTTGGGACAATATGATAATACATTCTCTAAGTATAACATTGATTATAACTAAATGTAAAATATGGTTGCTGTTCAGTTGCTAAGACATGTCCAATTATTTGTGACCCTGAGGACTATACAATACCAAGCTCCTCTGTCTTCCACCATCTTCCACTATCTTCTAGAGTTTACTCAAATCTATGTCCATTGAGTCAGTGATGCTATCTAACCATCTCATCCTCTGCTGCTCCCTTCTTCTGTTGCTTTCAGTCTTCACCAGTATCAGGGTCTTTTCCAATGAGTCGGCTCTTCACATCAGGTGGCCAAAGAATTGGAGCTTCAACATCAGTCCTACCAATGAATATTCAGGACTGATTTCCTTTCTGGTTTGATGTCCTTGCAGTCCAAGGGACTCTCAAGAGTCTTCTCCAGCACCACAGTTTGAAAGTGTCAATTCCTCAGCCCTCAGCTTTCTTTATGGACCAAAACTCACATTCATACATGACTACTGGAAAAACCAGAGCTTTGGCTATACAAACCTTTGCTGGAAAAGTGATGAAAAATATTAAATAAACAAAAATCCCCATACACACACACACACACACACACACACACACACACACATATATATATATGAGAGAGAAAAAAAGGTCATTTACCATCACTGGAGATCACTTTTACATCAGATTCTTACAGTAAATTTGTCAATTAAAAAGAAAAATATGTGTGTATTTAGCCTATGTTGTTAGAAGAAACTGTAACTTATCACCACTTGATGAAAAAGTGGCCCCCATTTTCCCATTGCCTTCTTCTCCTCCTTTTCATTCTTCTTCACTTCCTCATCCTCCATTTCCTTCTTCTTTTAATCAGGAAAATTTTAAGTAATAATATTAAAAGAAGCCATAATTTAAAATCACCCTTCTCATCTGTCCACAATAATTGATTCAGAATAGAATCATACTTAGATGTCAAAAAGTAGAATTTTAAAGGTAGTGAAGACTGACTAATTTAAGGGTGCTGATTGTGGAAGGGATAAAATTGACCTTTAAAATGGGAACATTTAGACATTACAATTATTAACATAACTGAGTGATTATGATCACAACATAAAAGGTGAACATTTTACATTTTATGAGCTCAGTCACTCAGTCATGTCCAACTCTTTGTGACCCCATGGACTGCAACACGCTTGTCACTCACCAACTCCCAGATCTTGCTCAAACTCATGTCCATGGAGTTGGTGATGCAATTAAACCATCTCATCATCTGTCGACCCATTCTGCTTCTGCCTTCAATCTTTCCTAGCATCAGGGTATTTTCCAATGAGGCAGCTCTTTGAGTCAGGTGGCCAAAATATTGGAGCTTCAGCTACAGGATCAGTCCTTCCAATGAATATTCAGGACTGATCTCTTTTAGGATTGAGTGGTTTGATCTCTTTGCAGTCCAAGGAACTCTCAAGAGTCTTCTCCAACACCCCAGTTCAAAAGCATCTGTTCTTTGGCACTCAGTTTTTTTATGGTGACTATAAAAATTTCAGTTTTTTATAGTTACAATACATGACTACTGGAAAATACCTTTGAGTACATGGACCATACACGACTATTGAAAAAACAATAGCTTTGAGTACACGGACATCTGTTGGCAAAGTAATATTTCTGCTTTTTACTATTCTGTCTAGGTTGGTCATAGCGTTTCTTCCAAGGAGCAAGTGCCTTTTAATTTCTTGCATGCAGTCACCATCTGCAGTGATTTTGGAGACCAAGAAGATAAAGTCTGTCACTGTTTCCACTGTTTGCCCCTCTATTTGCCATGAAGTGATGGGACCAGATGCCATGATCTTTGTTTATGAAATGTTGAGTTTTAAGCCAGCTTTTCCACTCTCTTCTTTCACCTTCATCAAGCGGCTGTTTTTGCTCCTCTTCACCTTCTGCCATAAGGGTGGTGTCATCTGCCTATCTGAGGTTATTGATATTTATGTTTGCAATCTTGATTTCAGCTTGTGTTTCATGCAGCCTGGCTTTTCACATTATGAACTCTGCATGTAAGTTAAATAAGGAGGTTGACAATATACAGGCTTGGCGTACTCCTTTCCCAATTTGAAACCAGTCTGTTGTTCCATGTGCAGTTCTAAAGGTTACTTCTTGACCTGCATACAGATTTCTCAGGGGGCAGGTAAGGTGGTCTGGTATTCCCAACACTTGAATAATTTTTCACAGTTTGTTGTTATCCACACAATCAAAGGCTTTGGCATAGTCAATAAAGCAGAAGTAGACGTTTTTCTGGAACTCTCTTGATTGTTATGATGATCCATTAGATGTTGACTATCTGATCTTTGGTTCCTCTGCCCTTTCTAAATCCGGCTTGAACTTCTGGAAGTTCATGGTTCATGTACTATTGAAGCCTGGCTTGGAGAATTTTGAGTATTACTTTGCTAGTGTGTGAGATGAATGCAATTGTGTGTTAGTTTGAATATTCTTTGGCACTGTCTTTCTCTGGGATTGGATGAAAACTGACATTTTCCAGTCCTGGGACCACTGCTGAGTTTTCCAAATTTGCTGGCATATTGCGTACAGCACTTTCACAGCATCGTCTTTTAGGATTTGAAATAGCTCAACTGGAATTCCATCACCTCCTAGCTTTGTTTGTAGTGATGCTTCCTAAGGCCCACTTGACTTCACATTCCAGGATGTTTGACTCTAGGTGAGTGATCACACCATCATGTGTGATCATTTTATATAACATATTATAATGTAGCCAGGACTTCCCAGGTGGTGCTAGTGGCAAAGTACCTGCTTGCTACTGCAAGTTAAACAAGAGACTTAGGTTTGATCCCTGGGTAGGGAAGATCCCCTGGAGTAGCATGGCAACCCACTCCAGTATTCTTTCCTGGAGAATCCCATGGACACAGAACCTGGTGGGCTGCAGCCCATAGGATCACACAGTCAGACATGACTGAAGTGACTTAGCACGCAAGCACAGATAATGTAGTGTGAAGAACACAGCATCCTCTATGGAACATCCTTTTGTAAATTTCAATCAGAATCTGTTCCAAGCCTTATAACTAATTTTCAATTTATGGAAAACATTAGAATGTGAAAAAAGAAATTAGTTTACATCATAAGACAACAAGAGACAAATTCATACTATGGCATACTCTATTTTACTACAACTAACCTTCTCCTTTCAAAATGCCAAGATCGCTAAAAATATATATATATAGTGTGAGAGAGTGGTTGTCAATGCAAAACCGTACCCCCTTCCCTTTACTACTTTCTTATATTTCAGTGTGATTGGCATGTGTGAGCACCTAATAGATTCCTGAGAATTTTTCTTACCACCATGACATACATTGATGCCTTTGATATGAATAAAGCAACAGCTGACCAAAAAGCACAGGAAAATATTCTCAATGTCGCTAATTATTATTAGAGAAATGCAAGTCAAAACTACATTGAGGTATTACCTCACACCAGTCAGAGCAGAATGGCAATCATAAAAAAGTCTACAAATTATAAACACTGGAGAGAGTATAAAGAAAAAATGAACTCTCCTACACTATTAGTAGAAATATAAATTGGTGTTGCTAGTAAGATTTGGGTAAGAGGGAAAGGACTGTTTGCAGTCACACTTCACCTTTATTATTTTAACCAAAGATTTTTAATCCCAAGTGACAAAACACAGCACACGTAAATCAAAACAAATAAACAAACAAACAAAAACACTTATTTTAGGTAGCCTGGAATTTGGGGAGCTAGAAGACTTCTAGCTAGAAGACACAAGTATCTTTTAATATATTTTATGCATATATTCATGAGGAATGTTAACATATCAGGGCCAGCTTCCTGATATAAGTGCTTCAAAAAGTTAAGAAGCATTATCAATTTTTAAAGTCACCATATGAAGAAAACTTAGAAAGTAAATAATACATCATATTCCTTTAGGTCTTGAATTCAAAATACAAGCTCTCTCTCCATACAGAATGAGACTAGTTGGGCTTCAGAGATAGAAGAAGTGCCTTCTTATCTTCACTGGACAGAAATTCTTAACATAATACATCCCTGCTTACCAATACAATGTAGCAACTCAGCATGCTATATGACTATAATTTATCTCATTTTAGTCAAGTATAATGCTACAAATTTATGTGTTGGGAAGGCAAATAATTACACAGGTAACATTTTTTTCACATAAGTTAGTTTTCTAATTACCTTACTTCCCTTAAATGAAATTACATTCTAAAGTGTTCTTTTCAAGGAATCTGGATAAGACATAATCACTCAAGTTTATTTCACAGAGCACCCAAGCAGCACTTCAATTTGAAAATAATTATACTGTTATGAAAGTGAACATGTTACAAGTTCTTCACAGGAAAACTTGTTAGAATGGGAGGAAAAAAATTGAGTTAAACTTTTGTCCTCTCAAAGACATTCTGTGCTGTGCTTGGTCACCCAGTCATGACCGACTCTTTTCAACCCTATGGATTGTAGCCTGCCAGGCTCCTCTGTACATAGAACTCTCCAGGCAAGAAAACTGGAGTGGTTTGCCATCCCTCCTCCAAAGAATCTTCCCAACCCAAGGATCAAGCCCAGGTCTCCTGCAAAATGCAATGTAATGTAATTACAAATTCTTTACCATCTGAGCCACTGGGGAAGCCCCTAAAAGACATATCAAGGTGTATTCCCTACAACAATGTTTGTATGTATTAATAAATACCTATATCTATAGCTAGATGGATTTTGCTTGCAAATTAAACCAAAACGTCTTCAGATATTAGGAAAATGGTTTGCCATTGTCTTTATTTCACTGCTTTGCCGTATATTAAGCACTACTTATTTTGATTATAAGTATCTAAAATTGTATTTTAACTATAATATTCCCAGAAACCTTCCTGACCTCTCTCATACAGTATTGTGTGTTTCTGTATATTTATTACACCAGAAAATTTACATCATTTTTATAATTGTTTGATTAATATTGTTTGATTTTATAATTGTATAATTGTTTGATTTTATAATTGTTTGATTAGTATCACTGTGCCTATTAAGTTAAGGACTATATTTTGTGACTATTTTATCTTTACTACCTCATACCTGTGCCTAGTATATGAGACATGTTCAAAAATTTCTTGGTAAATAAATGAATGTATGACTTTACTTTTGAAATGTGTCCTTTAAATGTGCTTTACCAGTTTAATAAAATTCTAAAACATTAAATATTATGCTTAGTACAGGACAGTTTTGATCCAAGTAAGAATTTAGTTTATCATGGCATGCTTGCTAGATTTGGCTATAGTAAACAAAACAAAATAAAAGTCTCTAATAATGGCAATAAACATTTATGCAGTACTTAGTATTTATTAGGAGCTTTGAGCTTTGGTATGCATTGACAAAGTATATTGTCTGTTCCTCACAGTAACTTTATGACATTGGAATTCTGATAGCCATTTAAATGATGAATATATTGAAACATTAATTTTCCTATTGTTATAAAGCATGTGGAGATTAAATTCAAACTCAGAAAGGTTTTGCTACAAAACTAAACTCTCTTTAATTCACTATGANACAGTGAGTGAAAAGCTAATTGGCTCCTAACTCCTTCATACCTGTCAATTTTCCCACTTGTTAGGTTCTGCTTAAAATTTCTTCCCACATAATCAAAATGAACAAAGCGAATGTATTGTGAATCATTCTAGAATTGTGTATTGCTTATATCCCTAATTATAGGCATTGTAATAATTGCACTTTCTCTAATAACCTCTTTTTCTTGGAGGAAAAAGAAAACAATGACTTTCACTTTGCACAGCTACAAATCAGAGACCAAAAATAACCTTTCACAATATTCCGGGCACTGTCTTCTAATTTGTAAATGGGGGTCATGAATCATCTAATCAGACAGGCTTCATTTGAAATGACACACACTACACAGCATCCACAATGCAGATCCTGGGTGTACAGGTTCACAGGCCAATTGATTTTTCTAGTTGCTATTGTTCATGTCAGTCAGTGGATTTTCAGATTTAAAAAAGAAAGTAGGGATTATTCCAGCTTTATAATGTTTCTAGCCACATGTATTTATTGATAAATATCAAATTAAAACCTAAGAAAAAACTGCTACTTTTATGGAATTTGAAGGGCAAAGAGAGGGAAAGGTATAGTAAAGAGAATGAATGTCTATAATGAATGTCAATACCTCCTGGAGCTTTACCACCCTGCTTGTTGTTGTTTGCTTTTTTTAATTAAGCATTTTTATTGATTGAAGCATCATTCTTTCTTCTCCAGTAGCTTTACTTTATTAATGAGTAGTTACCCAGCTGGTTTCAACATCGTATTAGTACAACCATTATTGAATCCTCATGTGGTCTTTGCCTCATGATATAGTCAACACCATCCTAAATAAATCAGTATTGATTTTATACTTGTGTTTTGGATTTATTTTTTTCAGAATCTTAGGCCATTTTTAAAACGATGGTGATCATGCTGATGGATGTCTACCCTGTCACGGTGAATTATAGCGAGAGTTGTAAATGTATTTAGAGGAGTGTGTTTCTCTCTTTTCCTGTAGAAAATATTTATTCAGGATGTTAAATTTGGACTTTTTGCAAATCTCCACAATGGAAAAATAAATGTAATAAAGATTAAATAATAAAGCTATATTCTAAAATACTATGCAGGAAATCCTAAAGATTAGAGAGAGAGAGAATGAATGGAAGAAAGAGTAAGTAGCTTATTTTTTATCATTTTCTCCTTGTCTTTGTCTACAAGGGGCTCAGGACTGAGAAGATGTTGAAAGGGAAAGTAGAATGTAAAGAAAATGAAAATGTTGTCATATCATTCTGCATTGTTGTAGCTCTCCTACCTTTCTCATTCATCTTGAAGAACCCTAATTTGACATCAGTCAAGCAGATAGATTAAGGATGCATATAATAGACCACAGTCACTTCCTGCCACTCCACTATCTCATACTATGTAAACTCTTAAGGCTAAGAGGGAAATAAGCTCTAATATATTGCTGGTATGTTATAATAACTAGAATATCTGCAATATTCACATATGAAAGGGACTTTAAAAGTTACATAGTACATATGAAGTTTCATGTGGGAAGAAAGTAGGATCTTGGGAAAGAACAAGTCAAGAAAAGAGATTCAAAGGTGAAAAAAATGTAGAAAAAAATAAACATGCTGTTTTCTATTACCTACTGTACATAGCTTGTTCAAAAGTATTTTTTTTCTGTGTGTGTAAGGAATGATTTTCTGTTGTTTCTATATTGTTTAACATATGTTTAATTCAAGATTAAACTTGACAGAAGACTCAACATTTTTGTTTATTGATTTATCAATTAATATATCCATTTATCAGCTGTTTCCACTTTTTGGTTACTATGATTAATGTTATCAGGAACATTTCTGTACAAGTTTATCTTGAGTGCATACCTACAAGTGGGATTGTTGTGTCATAAGGTAACTCTTAGGCTTAACATTTTGAGGACTTGCTAGTTTTTCAAAGAGGCTGCATTGTTACATATTACTGGTAATGGGTAAAGATTTCCATACTGTGATACCCTGGGCAACACCTGTTACTGTATTTTTAAAACTTAATTATACTAGTGGTAGCAAAGCACTATTACACTGTGGTGTTGATTTTTCATTCCCTAATATCTAATGGTGTTGAACATACATGTGATTGTTGGCCACTTGTAAATGGTTTCAGTGAAATGTTTATTAAATTGTTTGCTCTTTTTAAAATTGAGTTTTTGTCTTATTTTATTATTACTATCTGTTTTTTAATATATTGTGGACACAAGTCCCTTAACAGAATAATGACTTGTAAATATTTTTACCTATATTGTGAGTTGTCTTTTATCTTTCTTGATACCATCTGTAGCAAAATCTCTAATCTAATGCAGTCTTTTATATGTTCTTTCCTTTGTTGTCTGGGCTTTTAATATCAAATCCAATACATCGTTACTTACTCCAAAGTCACTAAGATTTATCTCTAAGTGTTCTCTAAGAGTTTTACATTTTAACTCTTAATTTAGATCTACAATTACTTTCTACTTTGTTTTTGTGTATGTGGTGAGATAGAGGCCCTTATTCTTTTTTTTTTTTTTTCTGCTTGTGGATAATGCAGTTGTGCCCATCTCATTTCTGGAAAATGCAACTATTTCACCCATTTTTCACAGTTTTACTGAGAAATAACTCACATGCATCACCATATAAGCTTAAGGGATACAGCATCATGGTTTGATTTACATATATTGTGATATGATTACCACACTATGCTTAGTTAATATCCTTATAAATACTATAAAAGAAAGTTAAAATTCTTCTTGTGGTGAGAATTCTTAGGATCTACTTTCATAAGAACTTTCCTATATATCATGTAGCAATGTTAACTACATTCACCATCTTATATATTACATCCTTAGTATTTATTTTATAACTGGAATTTTATACCTTTTGACAGCTTCTTCCAGTTTTCTCTTCTCCGCACTCCAAACCCACCTCCAGTAACCACAAATTTAATCTTTCATTTTCTGTGAGTTTGGTATTGTATTAGTGAGATCATATAGTTTTTGTTTTCTGTTTCACTTATTTCTCTTACCATAATGCCTTCATTCATGTCGTCACAAATGGGAGGATTTTTTGATGAAATAATATTCTGTTGTATACATGTAACCACAATTTCTTTATCCGTTCATCCATCTGTGGATACTTAGGTCTTGGTTATTGTAAATAACCAAGTTGCTATAAAACTGAGGGTGCAGAAATGTTTTCAAATCAGTGTTTTCATTTTCTTTGACAATATTTTCAGAGGTTTTCACTCATGTAATTACCTTGGCACCCGTGTCAACAGCAACTCACCCTAAACAACGTTTTATTTCAGGACTCTCAATTCCATTCTTTTAAACCTCATGTGTATCTTTATATCAATATCTTACTGTCATGATTATTGAAGATTTCTAAAACTTTGTTTTAAAGTTTCAAGATTGTTTTCGCTCCCTTGATTTCAATATGAATTATGGGATCAGCTTATCAATTTCTGCAAAGAAATCAGGTGGAATTTTGTTTGCATTGAATCTGTAGATCCATTGAGTAAGTGTTGCCATATAAACAATAGAAAGTCTTCCAATCCATGAACACAAGATATCTTTCCATTTATTTGGGTCTTCTTTAATTTATTAAATATTTTTTGAGATTTTAAGTGTAGAATTCTTGAACTCCTTTTGTTAAATTATACATATTCTACTCTTTTTGATGAGTGAAAAAGTTGGGTTAAAGCACAACATTCAGAAAACTAAGATCATGGCATCTGGTACAATCACTTCATGGCAAATAGATAGGGAAACAGTGGCTGACTTTATTTTAGGGGACTCCAAAATCACTGCAGATGGTGATTGCAGTCATGAAATTAAAAGACGCTTATTCCTTGGAAGGAAACTTATGACCAACCTAGACAGCATATTATAAAGCAGAGACATTACTTTGCCAACAAAGGTCCGTTTAATCAAGGCTAGTCATGTATGGATGTGAGAGGTGGACTATAAAGAAAGCTGAGCCCTGAAGAATTGATGCTTTTGAACTGTGATGTTGGAGATGACTCATGAGATTCCTTGGACTGCAAGAAGATCCAACCAGCCCATCCTAAAGGAGATCAGTCCTGGGTGTTCATTGGAAGGACTGAGGCTGAAGCTGAAACTCCAATACTTTGGCCACCTGATGCAAAGAGCTGACAGATTGAGGGCAGGAGGAAAAGGGAACGACACTTGAAGAAGAGATGATTGGATGGCATCACCAACTCAATGGACATGAGTTTGGGTAAACTCCAGGAGTTAGTGATAGACAGGGAGGCCTGGTGTGCTGCAGTTCATGGGGTCGCAAAGAGTCAGACACGACTGAGTGACTGAACTGACTAACTGACTGACTCTTTCTGATGCTATTTTAAAGGAATTATTATCTAACTTCATTTTCCAATTGTTCACTGATAGTGTATTTAAATACAACTAAATTTTGTATGTCAATCATGTACCCTGAAAAATTCCTGAACTTGTTTGGCTTATAGTATTCTTGAAATCTTCTACATTTTTTGCATACTAGTCTATCTGATATTGAAAGCGGGGCATTTAATTCTCTTACATTTAATAAAATTACGGATTTGGTAGAATTTTATATCTGCTCTGTTACTGGTTTTCATTATATCCTATATCTCTGTTTCTATATTTCTTCATCACTGCTTCATTCATTTAAACTTTTTTATAACATACCTTTTTAAAAATTTTTTTAATTTTACTTTATTTTACAATACTGTATTGGTTTTGCCATACATCAACATGAATCTGTCACGGGTGTACACATGTTCCCAATCCTGAGCCCCCCTCCCACCTCCCTCCCCATAACATACCTTTTTAATTCTTTTGTTTTTCAGGTTATTTTCTTAATTGTTGTCCTGGGGAATACAGCCAGTATATTCTTTTAAAACAATCTAGTTAATATTAACCAATTTTAATAATATACAGAAATTGTATTCTATTATAGCTTTGTTGCTCCACCATTCTTTTGTACTGCCATTTTCACACAAATTATATTTTTGAATTATAAGTGTATCAACACAGTTTTATAGTTACTTACTTCTTTATGCAATTATTCTTTAAAATAGATTGGAATATGAATAGATGG
>SJYQ01005029.1:338577-351153 GCA_006410935.1 Redunca redunca
TATTTGTTTAACTATAGAGATACAGAAGATGTTAAAATAGAAACATAACTTCAAGTTCATTCTTAAGATAACTTTTAGTCTCTCTTCCATTAAAAAAAAATACTATCTTTTTCTGATCCTACCTAGAGTATCTTCCTTGTCTGTCTGTTACTTATGATCATCTTTTTTGTCCCAGTGTCTGTCACATCAATTTATCTTCAGGGAATACTCTCTCATAATGGAGCTGAAAAATAGCAATAGATATTTATTACTACATATCTTAAATTCTGTCCAAATTGAAAAAAAATAAGTTTTATCAATTGTATTTCTTAAAATAACAAATAGCATTAATAAATATTTCTAAATATCTTTGTCCATACTTTCTGATATAAATGATGGTAATAATAATACTTATCCTGAAGAAGTGTAAACACTTAATTGGAAGGAATTTACATCCAATTATTAACTTCTCTATTTAAGGAAGCAGCTTTCCAGGTGACTCAGTGGTAAAGAATCTGCCTGCCAACACAGGAGACTCAGGAGTCATGGGTTTGATCCCTGAGAAGGGAAGATACCCTGGAGAAGGAAATGGCAACCCATTCCACTATTCTTGACTGGAAAATCCAATGGGCAGAGGAGCTTGATGGGCTACAGTCCATGGTATTGCAAAGATTTGCACAGGACTGAGCATGCATGCACACCACACCAATTAAGGAAGAGACTTTGGAATTTCACTCCTCTGTTGAAACAGGTTAAGGAATGTCAGGAAGGTAATATGAATGTCTACCTATTATACTAATGTGAAAAATAAATAATAATAATGACATTTGGGACATTTCAGTCCCAGTGGCAATTCTAATATCTCTTTCAACCAGGAAAATTGTCTTAAGGTATTTTAAAGAATAAATAATTTAAAATTATTCAATTATTGCTTATTCAGATTTCACAGGAAATTTAATTTTAATTTGGGTTATCTTTTAGGTGTGCCAGAAAAGAATTTACCAGTTATGAAAACAAGAAGAGTTTAGTCTCTGTGACCATCATAGCTTGCCTGGGGAAAAACTCAATTGAATCCAAGTTATGCAACAACTTGGTCACTCTGATTCTCATTCTCAAGAATTTAATCCATGAGAATGAGTGAGTTTGGAACGGCATGAGTTGAGTGGTCATACTCTTATGTTCAAAGAGCTATAATCAAGATGACATGACAGGGTCAGACAGGTAGTATATGCTTCAGCATATCTGTAAATATTTATTTATACTTCATTTACAATATGAAGATTGTACTAATTATTAGAAAATAATTTGTGCTGCTTTTGATTCGGCATTTAAATGCTAATCTTGGTTTGTGATAAGACTGGTAAAAACGATCAATAATCTCTACGTTATATTTTAAGCATTTTACAGTTGTAATAACTTGGGACAAACTAGAAATGGCCAAGATATGCTTTCAATTGTTTGTATTTTCTATACCTAGGTAAACTAAGAATCTCTTCTCATATCAGAAGAAATGCCATTAGTAAGTGTGAGCCAAAGGAAATCAAATTCAGGTGCCAACTGATATTTTTGAAGGCTATAGGTTCTTGGAAAATGTTTCGTTAGCAAAATTGTAAAAGATGTCACCACTTGAAGAAAACTTTCCCCAGACTGTATCTGTGCTTAAAATGTCAGTTGGCTTTTATTTTATTTAATTTGGGGGCAGGAACTATGGTAATTTCTACTCAAATGCTAAAATCACCACATTATCTACCTTGCAATTTCTGTCATGTGATACTGATCTGAGAAAAGCAAAACTCACCAAGTTTCAATTTAATGACATTTACCATGGAATCATTTTACTACAGAAAGAACTTTACAGACCAACGAAGACAGAAATCTTGTTACAAGCTATAAGAAGAGCATTTCTGGGGAATTATTCTGGTAGGTTTGACTTGAATTATGAATAATTTCATCCTTAAACCTATCACTGTCACTAAGAACACTCCATACTGTGATTGTCCAGCTTTAGTCATATTCTTACTATTCAGTGTTAGGGGACTATTTCATTGTCAGAACCTGTTAAAATCACATGGTCATAACAAGATAGAAACAATTTCCCATAATAAGTTTACAGTAATGAACATATCATAGGGTAGTTCCCCAAATACATACCTCTTGATATTCATGCCCTCATATACATGCTCGCCTTAAGTACAAACATGACATGTGACTTGTTTCCAAAGAGTAGACTATGGCAAAGATGACAGGATGTACATAGTTTTACACAAAAAACTGTAGGACCTAGACTTTTGGAGTCTCCCTCTCTATTTTACTAGCTTTGAGGAATAAAATGGTCTTGATGGAAAAGCCCACAGCTCACGTAACTATAGGCAAAAACCAGATGTTGCAAAGAACAAACTAAAGTTTAATTCAAGGAACTATATCCTGTGAGCAACCTGAGTGAGCTCAGAAGTAGACCCTTCCTCAGTAGAGATTTAGAGGAGACTATAGCCTTGTCTGACAGCCTGTATGTGAATTTATGTGTCCTTAAGCAGAACACCTTCCATACTGGGATCTTGAACAATAGGAACAACAAATGATAATAAACGTGTGTTGTTTAAATGTATTACTTGTAGCAATATTTTTATGCAAGGGGGCAGCTAAAACAAATACTATAATTTCATAGAAAATGATTAACAATACATACCATGACAGAAATTGACTAGTTGTCATTAAAATTTTCCAGTCTCAGATCCTAACTTTGGGTTTATGTTCATGAATCTGATCTTCTCTTTACCAATTTAATATATATTTAAATTTTATATGTAGGAGAGACCCTCTGTATTTGAACCGCAACTCTTAAAGGATTAATCTGCTGTAAAGCAGTCTTAAGAAATATACCCTTTTCCTCCTTGATAAAGTATTTATTTTCTAGATACTATTTCACTTCATGAAACTGTCAAGTTGTGAACATATTAATGACTCTAACTGCTGTGTTTCAATTACTTTATTTTTTACCAGTTTTCCACTATCAGTGCAAGAGGGAATAAAGGGACTGGTGATCAGGGCAATCACTATTTCATTATGAAATTTTAGGAGTTGTTAATAATGGCTTTCAGCATATCTGTAGTATTTTCTTGCCTCTAAAATTTTTCTTTTCCATAGACCTAAGGAAGAAAATTCTTTCCAGCAGTTCTAAAAATATGAAACCAAGTGTTGAATTAATTAAGCTAAATGTCTTTTGATAAGTGAATGTTCACTCACATAGAAATTATAATGTAAGTTAATTACTTAAAATATAAATAAAGANTTCATACTTAGAATTGCACTTCATAGTACTAAAGTATAAAACTCTATTATAAGAAATCAGTTTAAAAAAATAATGCCATTTTTACTATTATTTAAGAAAAAATAATGCTCAAAGTTAGGATTGAGGTTTGACACCTAAGTTATACAAAATAGAAAGCACTCTCCATCAGTATCCTTAATCAGGTCTTCTTAGAACTAAATAAATATAGAATGAGAGAGAGGTATGTGTGTGTGAGTGTGTTTGTGTGTGTGTTGTCATTGTCCAATGAAGATAGTATATAAAGGATGCCAGAAAACAACAAATAATTGTTACTTGTGATCTCAGTTTTCTAAGACAGGATTGGTATATCCTTTTTGTAAAGAGCAAGACAGAAAATATTTTCACCCTTGCAATCCATAAGATCTCTACTACAACTATTGAACTCTGTCATTGCAACATGAAAACAGCCATAAACAAGATTTAAATGAATGACTATGACTGCATGCCAATAAAACTTCACTGACAAACATCGGAGGAGAACCAGATTTAGCCCTCCAGGCAATAGTTTACTGACCCTTGTTTGAAAGGGATTCAATAGCATGAGTTTTAATAACCAAGAGGTCTGCTGTTTATCTGACTGTCCTGATTAGCCAAAACAGGATAATGAAAGTTGGAGATGCAGAAGAGACAAAAATTAGACTATATAGTTACATTGTGAATATTTTTTCTTTTCTTTTCTTTTTTATTTTTAGCTCCAAATTGATGGGGAAGAATCTAGGAGGACTAAAAACAAGGAGTGGTCCGTGAGCTTTGTGAACAAATAGGAAGAAAACCCATCAGTATGGTGTAGACTAGGGCTTCCCTGATAGTTCAGTTAGTAAAGAATCTGCCTGCAATGCAGGAGACCCCAGTTCAATTCTTGGCATAGGGAGATAGGAATAGGAGAAGGGATAGGCTACCCACTCCAGTATTCTTGGGCTTCCCTTGTGTCTCAGATGGTAAAGAATCTTCCAGCAATGCCAGAGACCTGTGCTCAATCCCTGAATTGGGAAGATCCCCTGGAAAAGGGAAAGGCTACCTACTCCATTATTCTGGCCTAGAAAAATCCATGGACAGTATAGAATATGGGGTCACAAAGAGTCGGACATGACTGAGCAACTTTCACTTTTATGGTGTGGAATAAAAAGTAAATTTAGAGACCAAAATATCTAAGGTGCATTTTTAAAGTCACATGCTTTAATAGGCTTAATATACACTTTCCCATCTTACTCCCAGAACAATCTATGGTAAAGTCTGCATTGTTCACTGAAGTTGTTCTGTGAATAGATTCATTTTGAAGAATTTAAAGCTGCTGAATTCTAGATATACAGGGAGATGTTGTTGTTGTTCAGTCCCTCAATCGTGTCCGACTCTCTGCCACCCTATTGATTGCAGCAGGCCAGGCTTTCTTGTTTGTCACCATCTTCCAGAGTTTGCTCAAACTCATGTCCATTGAGTGCATGATGCCAGCCAACCATCTCGTCCTCTGTCATCCCCTTCTCCTCCTGCCTTCAATCTTTCCCAGCATCAAGGTCTTTTCCAATTGAACTGGCTCTTTGCATCAAATGGCCAAAGTATTGGAGCTTCAGCTTCAGTATCAGTCCTTCCAATGAATATCCAGGACTGATTTCCTTTAGGATGGACTGGCTGGATCTCCTTGCAGTCTAAGAAACTCTCAAGAGCCTTGTCCAGCACCACAGTTCAAAAGAATCAATTCTTCTGGACTCAGTCTCCTTATGGTCCAACTCTCACATCTATACATGACTACTGGTAAAAGCATAGCTTTGACTAGATGGACCTTTGTTGGTGAAGTAATGTCTCTGCTTTTTAATATGCTATCTAGGTTGGTCATAGCTTTTCTTCCAAGGAGAAAGCATCATTTAATTTCATGGTTGCAGTCACCATATGAAGTGATTTTGGAGGCCAAGGAAATAAAGTCTTTCACTGTTTCCATTGTTTCCCCCTCCATATGCCATGAAGTGATGGGACCAGATGCCATGGTCTTAATTTTTTGAGTATTGAGCTTTAAGTTAGCTTCTCACTCACCTCATCCACCTTCATCAAGACGCTCTTTAGTTTCTCTTTACTTTTTGCTATAAGGATGGTGACATCTGCATATCTGAGGTTATTGATATTTCTCCTAGCAATCTTGATTTCAGCTTGTGCTTCATCCAAGCCCTGCATTTCTCATGATGTACTCTGCATAAAGTAATGTACTCATGCTAGTAAAGTAATGCTCAAAATTCTCCAAGCCAGGCTTCAGCAACATGTGGACCGTGAACTTCCAGATATTCAAGCTGGTTTTAGAAAAGGCAGAGGAACCAGAGATCAAATTGCCAACATCTGCTGGATCATGGAAAAAAGCAAGAGTTCCAGAAAAACATCTATTTCTGCTTTATTGACTATGCCAAAGCCTTTGACTGTGTGGATCACAAGAAACTGTGGAAAATTTTGAAAGAGATGGGAATACCAGACCACCTGACATGCCGCTTGAGAAATCTGTATGCAGGTCAGGAAGCAACAGTTAGAACTAGACATGGAACAACAGACTGGTTCCAAATAGGAAAAGGAGTACACCAAGGCTGTATTTTGTCACCCTGCTTATTTAACTTATATGCAGAGTACATCATGAGAAACGCTGGACTGGAAGAAATACACGCTGGAATCAAAATTGCCAGGAGAAATATCAATAACTTCAGATATGCAGATGACACCACCCTTATGGCAGAAAGTGAAGAGGAACTCAAAAGCGTCTTGATGAAAGTGAAAGAGGAGAGTGCAAAAGTTGGCTTAAAGCTCAACATTGAGAAAACGAAAATCATGGCATCTGGTCCCATGACTTCATGGGAAATAGATGGGGAATCAGTGGAAACAGTGTCAGACTTTATTTTGGGGGGCTCCAAAATCACTGTAGATGGTGACTGCAGCCATGAAATTAAAGGACGCTTACTCCTTGGAAGAAAAGTTATGACCAACCTAGATAGCATATTCAAAAGCAGAGACACTCCTTTGCCGACTAAGGTCCGTCTAGTCAAGGCTATGTTTTTTTTTCCTGTGGTCATGTATGGATGTGAGAGTTAGACTGTGAAGAAGGCTGAGCGCTGAAGAATTGATTCTTTTGAAGTGTCATGTTGGAGAAGACTCTTGAGAGTCCCTTGAACTGCAAGGAGATCCAACCAGTCCATTCTGAAGGAGATCAGTCCTTGGATTTCTGTGGAAGGAATGATGCTAAAGCTGAAACTCCAGTAATTTGGCCACCTCATGAGAAGAGTTGACTCATTGGAAAAGAGTCTGATGATGGGAGGGATTGGGGGCAGGAGGAGAAGGGGACAACAGAGGATGAGATGGCTGGATGGCATCATGGACTCAATGGACATGAGTCTGAGTGAATTCTGGGAGTTGATGATGGACAGGGAGGCCTGGTGTGCTGCAATTCATGGGGTCGCAAAGAGTCAGATATGAATGAGCAACTGAACTGAACTCTGCATAAAAGTTAAATATGAAGGCTGAAAATATATAGACTTGACATACTCCTTTCTCAATTTGGAAACAGTTTGCTGCTCTATTTTCATTTCTAACTGTTCCTTTGAGGTGCATACAGCTTTTTTAGGAGGCAAACAAAGTAGTCTGATATTCCCATCTCGTTATGAATTTTCCAGTTTTTTGTGATCCACACAGTTAGACTAGTATAGTCGATAAAGCAGATTTTTTTTTCCTCTGGAATTCTTTCTTTCTCTATGATCCAGCAGAGATTGGCAATATGATCTCTGGTTCCTCTTCCTTTTCTAAATCCAGCTTGTACATCTGCTAGTTCTTGGTACACAGTTACTATTGAAGCCTAGTTTGGAGGCTTTTGAGCATGACCTTGCTAGCATGTGCAATGAGTGCAATTATACAGTAGTTTGAACATTCTTTGGCATTGCACTTTTTGGTATTGGAATGAAACCTGACCTTTTCCAGTCCTGTGGCTACTACTGAGTTTTCCAAATTTGCTGACATATTGAGTGCAGTACTTTAACAATATCATCTTTTAGGATGTGAAATAGTTAAGCTGGTATTAGAAACATAAAAAAGTTCAAAACAGAATGGTTTTAATTTGAATTTTTACTATGTTTTGCTATGAGAGATCTGGGCAGGAGGTTTCTGTCAGTGGAGAAAGTCGAATATTCCTTAGTGAGATCCAGTCTGCTTTTAAAGGCAAAAACAAAACATTACACATGGTTCTTCTTGTTACATTATTCCTCCTAAGAATAGTCAATAAAATGCAGCCAGTTTTGTTAATTTCCACAAGAAATCTGGGATCCAATAATATTTTATTTTTCCATTTTATCCTTGTTTTTCTAGCCTCCCTCATAATTTGAAATGTGGGTTAGTACTTTCCAGGCACACATTACTCTCCTTTTTTTTTCCCTCCAAAATCATGCGACCAAAATACCTCTCATGTGATCCAGATTAAGTATCAGCAAGAGAGCCCTCTTAAGAGGGCATTTATTGTTTGTAGGCTTTTTGATCCTGGCCATTCTAACCACTGTGAAACTTTGATTTGCATTTCTCTAATTAGTAGTGATGTTGAACATCTTTTCATGTGCTTTTTGACCATCTATATGTCTTTCTTTAGAGAAATGTCTATTTAGATATTTTGCCCATTTTTGAAATTAGATTCTTTGTTTTTTATATTGACCTGCGTGGTCAATATAAAAGAGTTGTTTGTGTGTTTTGGAGAATTTTCCCTTGTCGTGTTCATTTGTAAATACTTTTTCCCAGTCTCAAGATTTTCTTTTTGAACACTATTATTGGAATGCAACCTGGTATAGCCACTATACAGTATGGAGGTTCTTTAAAAAACTGAAAACAGAGCTACCATGTGATCCAGCAATCCCACTCCTGGACATATATCTAGAGAAAATCATAATTCAAGAAGATACATGCACCCTAATGTTCACTGCAACTCTAGGCAAAATAGCCAAGACATGGAAGCAACCTAAATGTCCATCAACAGAAGAATGAATAAAGAAGGTGTGGTACATATATATGATGGTAATACTCATATTATCTATAAAAGGAACAAAATAATGTCATTTGCAGAAATAGGGATGGACCTAGATATTTTCATAATGTGTGACAAGCAAGTAAGACAGAGACAAATATCATATAATATCACTTAAGCGTGGAATCTCAAAAAAAGGCTGCAAATTAACTTCTCTACTAAACTGAAATAGAGTTACAGATGTAGAAAATAAATTCATGGTTACTGGAGGATAAGAAGGGAAAGGATAAATTGGAAGACTAATATTGACATATACACACTACTATATATAAAATAGAAAAGTAATTTTGACCTACTCTATAGGACAGGTAACTGTACTCAACATCCTATAGTGGCCTATATGGGAAAATAATCTAAACTGAATGAATATATATATTTATATAACAGATTCACTTTGCTGTACACCTGAAACTAACACAATATTGTAAATCAATAATACTCCAATAAAATTTTAAAAAATTAAATTTCAATTAAAATTTTCAGAAGTAGTAATAAAGAGTATTTTAAATGAGTGCAGAAATAACTCTCCCTTGAAGTCTTCCAACTTTCACTTTTCTTTTGCCAAATAAAAGTCATCAGCAGTCTCTTGACGTCTACTTTCCCACTCTCATATTTTACAGCTCATTGCTATCTAAGAGTTCGAATCAAACTAGGTCCCAATCAAACAATGGCCCTTTGGTTTGTATGTATATGTCAAGATAAAGAGGGTGAGTATAGTACTCCATGGTGTAATATGTACTAAACATCATAAAAAATATCTTAGTTTCCCTGTGTTCCCTTGATAAACAAGAAATTATGTATTTTACTCCTGGAGAAATATAATCAAATCACCCCTCCAGTTCTTGATTCCCCACATCTGTCTACAAGCATATGATACTACTCACATTACTCTAGTAAGTTGAAACAAGACGAAATGAAAACTGGTTAAAAAAGTGCTTGTAAAATCTAAATAGCTATACAGATGTTGAAACAATGATTGCGATTTTAATAGTTTGAAATAGATTAGGCCATAAAGCTAGAGAAATTTTACTGATACTGTGAATAAATATATGAAAATAAATAATTAGAAATTCAGTCTGGTAAATTCAATTAATCAGACTTAACTTGAATTTTAATTTCCTTACTTATCTCTGTAAGATCAGAAGGGTAATGAAAAGAATAAGAAAGACTAAAAGACTAGAAAGTACTGACAAATGTCAAGCAAATACATAGAAAATAATAGGAATGCAGTCTAGCATAGAAACAGGAGTCAGAGTTTTGAGAATTTATATTGTGTTCTGTCCCTGGGTTACATTGCAATGTAAAGAAAAAAAAAATTTTTTTCATTCTCTTCATGCTTCATTATATCCTTTTATGAAGTGAATGCATCACCCACCATACAGAAACCTCAATGTCACTGAAATTCCTTAAATGAATGACAGTGTGTAGCACAGTGTAATAGTATAACCTAAAATAATATCATTTAAAAACTTTAGTTTAAAAAAAAGGAGGAAAATAAATCAAAACTTTTAGATTCTTGGCAAGTTCTAAAATATATTTCCAAAATGGACTTGGATAGATTTAATGAATGGGGTTTGCTCCTATCCTTAATTCATATTTATTGATTACCCATATTATACAGAGAAATGTACATGAGATACTTGTTATATAAAATAAGTTTTCATTACTATCTTCAGTAATGGTCATGGGAGGGAGAATTGTGGAAAGGTGATCAAAGGGTACATACTTCTAGTTTTTAGATAAAGAGGTACAAAGGATGTAATATACAACATGATGACTATAGTTAACCCTACTGTTTGAGATGTGCATGCACACACACACACACACACACAATTATATATATTTGTTCTTAAAAGATTAGATCCTAAGAATTCTTTTACAAACAGAAATATTTTTCTTTTTACTGTATCTAATGAGATGATAGATGCTAATTAAACCTATTGTCATAATCACTTCATAGTATATGTAGATCAAATTGTCATGCTCTATTTCTGAAATTTATGCAGTGATATATGTCAGTAATTCCTCAATAATACTGGAAAAATGTTTTTCAGTGAAATATTTACATATATGTGAACAATGGAAACTTGTTTATTGTGTTTAGATAGGTAAAAAGAAATCAAGTAATCTTTCTCTTTCTCAAATATTCAAGAATATTTCTAAAACAAATGCAGATTAAAAGAAAAGGAAAACAAACTGCAAGATCTGAGACAAAAGAATCATTTGAAGTAGGCCAACGATGGGTTTCCCTGGTGGCTCAGATGGTAAAGAATGTGCCTACAGAGAACTGGGTTCTATCTCTGGGTCAGAAACATCCCCTGGAGAAGGGATTGGCTACCCACCTCAGTATTCTTGCCTGGAAAATTCCATGGAAAGAAGAACCTGGCAGGCCACATTCCATGGAGTCACAAACATAACTGAGCAACCAATACTTTCACTTTTCAATGATGGGAAAACTCTTTTTTTTTTTTCCAAAGCTTTTTATGTTTTATTATTTTTTTTAACCTCTAGGCTTTATACATAGTTCACAAATTCTTTTAAGCCTTTCAAATATCATGAAAAAGTATAATTAGCTGAATGAAATAGTAACAACGTACCTGTTCTAATTGAACCTATGTTATTCCTTTTCTTTTCCATGCTCTTCAATATTGAATCTTAAGTACTCTTATTTTAATTCTGTAGGTCAGGTTGTTATGTTGTTGGAGTACTCATTAGCCTCTAAGATATTGAAGAGTGGAGTATATTTTCCAGTTTATTCTTTTACATTTTTCAGTTTCAAATGAAAATGCAACATGCCTAACATTGGTGTCAATTAACTCTTGCAAGTAGTTTGACATGAACAATCAGTATAAGTCTGACTTTAAAAATAAACAAACAAAAAAAAATGATCAACTGGCATATTTTAATTCTATTACTTTTTCTTATTAATTCAGTTTAAATAGCTTCCTTAGACTGTCATATTTTACTTCTAGTCACTATCAGCTGCAAAAATACTTGCTTATTATGATAATCATAAAATGAATCGCTATAGAAATGTGAAATGATATTGTTTCTTTCTCATTCTGATCTCCCATCAACAATTTACAATTTTGAAGCAGCATTAGCACAGTATAGTATGAAACAGCTGCTTAATTTACCTTAATTGTTAGGCAATATATCATTTTGTCTAGATAGCAATTTCAGCAGATTCTTGCAAGCATGTGTTCATTGTGTTCCTAGTGCTCATAGAAAACCATGCTCTATGTTTTACTCTCACACAACAAAGGTTCCAGAGAAACATGCTTTGCAAGTAAAAACTACAACCACAAAGTTTCTCCAAATAGGCTTAAATAGGCCAAATCCTTAGATCACACAGTGACAGCTGCCTCAAATACAAGCAACTGGAAACAAGAAACAATTCAGTGGACCCTGCAACACTCCTGCTTCCAATGTATGATCAATATTTAAACAGCAATAGAGCTAACTGATCACATTTGTTTCTGTGAATGTGTGTCTCTGGCTATGAGACTCTGTTCTTAGTGAAACAGTAAATTTATTCAGCTTTAATATCCTCTGAATTGATGAACAGACACTGTATTGAAAAATATAACAACAACAACAATAAATTACATTTCAAAACCATCTTCCGTTCCTCCTGCCAGGTAATATTATTTTGTGTTGTGAGAGATAGAGAAGCCTGTTATGGTGGGGATGAAAGGTCATGATGCATAGTTATTTTATTGTTACTATTTAGTGGTAAATAATCTGCCTGACAATGCTGGAACCCCAGAGACAACAGTTTCATCCCTGAATCAGGAAGATCCCCTGGAAGGGGAAATGGCAACCCAGTCCAGTATTCTTGCCTAGAGATTCCCATGGGCAGAGGAGACTGGCAGGGTACAGTCCATGGAATTGCAAAGAGTTCAGCACAACTTAAGCAACTGAGTACATATTTGATTTACTAATGCTTTATTTTTGACATCATTACCTGTGTTCATAAGCACATTGTTATAAAATTTTCTTTTTTCTTCTTGTCCTTGTCAGGACAGCATTACAAAATGAGTTGCATAATAATGGTCCTTCTTTTCTAGGGAACAATTGTAGAGTTTGGATTTGTCTATTTCAGGAAATAGCTGTCCTCTGAATTACTATTAAAACAACTGGGAGGTTTTTTTTTTTTTTGGTGTGCAAGATTTTAAATATATTTAAAACTAGTTTTATGGATTCAGAACTGATAATTTTCAATCTGGGTTTCAGTCAGATA
>SJYQ01005029.1:351841-362519 GCA_006410935.1 Redunca redunca
AGAAGTTTTAATATGTTTATATATGCTTAAAATAATGTATTCTAGAGTTGAAAGACTCATTGAAAACAAGGTCAAAATAAGGTTACTGATAGTATAAATGCATGCTGATGTACAGACCTGTTTTAGATATGATAAAAAATGTGTTTCTTATTGAACATTTTTTATTGTTGTTCATCAACAGGTGATTTCTCAAAGACTTTCTAGGTTTGAAATCTAAACTTTGGTAAAAATTGGTTTCATTTTCCAAAATATTATAAATGAACATCTGGTGTTACTTGTTAATCTCCCACTACCAGTAGCTGGATCAATATCAGTTTTGTTAGAGTAGTGTTACCCTGTAACTATAAAAATCATAGTGAATAATCATTGGATTTAAATACTAAAAATGATAAAACTGTTTCATAAGAACAGTACAATTCCTTTCAGAATAAAAGAACAAAATTGAAGTGAAATACAGACTCAAAGTACACTAGTAGAAATTAACATCAGTTTTTAAAAATATACTAAAATGTCAATCGAAGTTGGGCAGTTTTCCTAAGATATTACAAATAAGATGATATTTCAGCAAATTCAAGCACCCAAAGAGACACTGCCAAGTAAACAGATAACCTGTAAACTACTTGAACATGTTTTTAAAACATTGATTACTTACTTTTAAAATAAACTGTCAAAGTATAAAAAGAAAAAATACTTTGAGCTTTTAAAACTTTTCTAAAGACACTAAATTTCAAAATAGGTGACAAATTCTGCAACGTTTTTCATTACCTGCATTTCATATGTTGAAAATGTAATAGTGGAAGGCAATTTAGGAGATAATGATCATGAATTGGAAGGGAATGAAAGAACCAAGAAAATGGACTTTAAAAATATATGCATCAGCAAGCTCAGACAACTGGTTGGAAAGAATGCATTGACAGAAAGTGTATAGCAAAACTGGAAGCTTGCAGTTTCTAAGATGCAATAATAAGCTCAAGGAAATAAACTATACCCATGAAAATAAAATATGAAAAAGTAAGCTGGAAGATGATTTGAGTAAGGTGTGAATTTTTTTCTAAGAGGATTAGACATGGGAAAATCACAAAGATAAGTTATGTCAGTGTATGCAAGAATTTATGGACAGTATTGGGAGAAGAAATATCAAAATGAATTGCTGCTTAGCACAAGATCTTAAAAGTAAAAAGTAGCAAAAACAAGATGGTAGAGGAGTAGGTACCCATGGAGTACATCTCTCTCCACGGATACATCAGAAATACACCTTAAGATACAGAATTGCATGCAGAATACCAGCTGAGAGTGTACAGGAGTACCTGACCAGTGGAAAAGAATATATAGAACCACACAAAACTCAGTAGGAATGAAGGAACTAGGGGGAAAAACAGGAGTGTTAGTAAGGACTGGACCTGCCCTCAGTGAGTGGGGGAACTGAAGCAGGGGTCTGCTCCCCATATTGGGGCAATTGTCTGAGTCAGAGGAGAAGCATTTAAGGTTGAGAGTGAAACAGCTGATCTGTGGCAGCCTAAATGGAATCAGACAATACTTACCTAAACCATACATACCCTGGACAGGAGCACTGGTCCCCTAGAAGGTGCAGTGGCTAAGAGCTAGAGTTTAGGGATTGTGAAGTAATCCCAGGGCTAGAGCTGCTCTTGACTGTGGAGAGATGGATTGAAGTGATGTGAGGAAGGAGATCATGGTGGGAAATGCCAGTGGAGGAAAGCCAGGCAGCCATGGAAGCAAGGCACTACTGCTGAGTCACATGTAGTGGGTGGACCCGTCACCATAGCCTCTCTTTCCCACATGCTGGCATCAGCAGCTGAGCAATAGAGAGGCTGACCCGTCAAAATGCCTGACGCACTGAACTACAGAGTAGGACCCCACCCAGGGTGCCCCTTTAAGTGCCTGATGTGCAGAACAATAGAGAAGGACCCCAGGCAAAGGATCCCTCTAAGTGCCTGAATGGGCAGAGCTACAGAGAAAGACTGGCCAAAGAGGCCTTCTGATCACCAGCTACAAGAGGCTTGAAAAAAGACTCTGATAGGGCCATAACTCCTGCAGTGGAGGCAGTCCATGTCCCTACAAACTTGGCACTGCCAGTTTCCCCTCAAGCCAAGCAGATGCACCACCTTCAAGCTTAACTCTCACTGGGGCAGAGCTGCCACGGGCAAAAAACATCTCATGTCTATGCACACAGGGTCACTTTGGTCATGTCTGACTCTTTGCAACCTTGTAGACTGTGGCCTGCCAGGCGTCTCTGTCAGAGAGGGATTCTCCAGGCAAGAATACTGGAACGTATTGGCCAATATTGGTTACCATACCCTTCTGGAGCACCATATTTCCTGCTGCCATAGCCGCCAACCTCCCTGAGTACCTGGTGCTGCCAGAACTTCTGCAACCCAAGGAGCTGCACCATCTCCACACCTGAGCCTCACAGGGGCAAAACCAAGTCCTCCAAGGCAGCCTCAGAAGCAAAACCCCAGTGGATGACCCACATGTAGAGGTGGAAATAAAACCACAATTCAGGCACAGTGTGGCTAAGGAAGAAGACCCCAAACCTTCCCACCAGCTGTATAAGTTGCAGATTAAATCCACATGATCAACTAGGCAGATTCTGTGTCTATGGAATATATAAAGGGCCATTGATAGCTCCCACAAAAGACAGATTAATTCTGATAGCTGCAGACGTTGGAGGCAAGAACACACAGGAATAGGACCAGATTAGAATCTGAGCTGTCCCAACAGCAGGTCCAGAGATCAGCACAGTATTGGAGAGCATCCTAGTGTGGACTGTGACTCCCAGTGAGGAAAAGGACTTCGACAGCAGTAACTCAAGAAAAACATTTATTATTCTTATTTTTGGCTTGTTCTGTAGATTCTTCTGGATTTTTTTCTTCCCTCGCTTTTTCCTGCTCTGTTGTAGTTGTCAGTTTTATTGGCACTAAGAAATCCAATTAAGCTTCTGAGCTTTTTTTTTTCCTCATATTTTTTATTTTTTTAATTAGTTTATTTTATTTGGAGGTTAATCACTTTACAATATTGTATTGGATTTGCCATACATCAACATGAATCTGCCACAGGTATACACGTGTTCCCCATCCTGAATCCCCCTCCCTTCTCCCTCCCTGTACCGTCCCTCTGGGTCATCCCAGTGCACCAGCCCCAAGCATCCAATATCATGCATCAAACCTGGACTGGTGATTCGTTTCATATATGATATTACACATGTTTCAGTGCCATTCTCCCAAATCATTCCATCCTCTCCCTCTCCCACAGAGTCCAAAAGACTTCTATATATCTGTGTCTCTTTTGCTGTCTTGCTTACAGGGTTATCGTTACCATCTTTCTAAATTCCATATATATGCGTTAGTAAACTGTATTGGTGTTTTTCTTTCTGGCTTACTTCACTCTGTATAATAGGCTCCAGTTTCATCTACCTCATTAGAACTGATTCAAATGTTAGCAGTGCTAACGGAAAAGTTCATAGCAATACAGACATACCTCAAGAAACAAGAGAAAAGTCAAATAAATAATCTAATTCTACACCTAAAGCAACTGGAAAAGGAAGAAATGAAGAACCCTAGGGTTAGTAGAAGGAAAGAAATCTTAAAAATTAGGGCAGAAATAAATGCAAAAGAAACAAAAGAGACCATAACAAAAATCAACAGAGCCAAAAGCTGGTTCTTTGAAAGGATAAATAAAATTCACAAACCATTAGCCAGACTTATCAAGAAACAAAGGGAGAAAAATCAAATCAATAAAATTAGAGATGAAAATGGAGAGATCACAACAGACAACACAGAAATACAAAGGATCATAAGAGACTACTATCAGCAATTCTATGCCAATAAAATGGACAACGTGGAAGAAATGGACAAATTCTTAGAAAAGTACAACTTTCCAAAATGAACCAGGAAGAAATAGAAAACCTTAACAGACCCATCACAAGCACAGAAATTGAAACTATAATCAGAAATCTTCCAGCAAACAAAAGCCCAGGTCCAGATGGCTTCACAGCTGAATTCTACCAAAAATTTAGAGAAGAGCTAACACCTATCCTACTCAAACTCTTCCAGAAAATTGCAGAGGGAGGTAAACTTCCAAACTCATTCTATGAAGCCACCATCACCCTAATACCAAAATCTGACAAAGATGCCACAACAAAGAAAACTACAGGCCAATATCACTGATGAATATAGATGCAAAAATCCTCACAAAATTCTAGCAATCAGAATCCAACAACACATTAAAAAGATCATACACCATGACCAAGGGGGCTTTATCCCAGGGATGCAAGGATTCTTCAATATCTGCAAATCAATCAATGTAATACACCACATTTTTTATATTGTTGTCATAAACCTCTGCCTCTACATTGGGTTTTTGAGGGTCTGTGGAGTTTTTTCTTTCTTTCTTTCTTTTCTCTTTTTTATAATTTTAATTTTTAAACCTATTATTGTTTTTCTACATTTATTCCTTTGTTTGCTTTTCACCTTGCAGTTAATCTTTAACATATATAAATCTCTTTATCTACCTCTATTTAAGTTTGCATATCTATCCTTTCTCTCCTTTCCTCTCAACATATTTGTTAGTTTTATCTTCATTGCTTTATTCCCCAGTTGGCACCTTGCTTTAGCTTTGTTTTTCAGTTTGTGCTTTAATTAATTTTGTTTTGGTAGATGTAATTTTTGGTTTACTTCGTTCATTAGGTCATTTTATCATACTTTATTTTTGTTGGACTGTTTTGATTTTATTTATTGGTGTATATGTGTATGTGTATATCCAGTCACACTTTCTATTGTTGTTATAAACCTCTGCCTCTCCATTGAGCTTTTGCAGTTCTATGGAGTTTTCCTTTTTTATTTCTTCTGTTTTTTTTTTTCTTTTCTCCTTTTTATAATTTTAATTTTTTAAATGTATTATATATTTTGTACATTTATTCTTTTGTTTGCCTTTCCTACTGTTCCCCCCCCTCCCGGAAGTTAATCTTTAATGTATATACATCTTCTTCATCTACCTCTATTAACTTTGCATAACTATTCTTTCTTTCTTTTCTTTCTCTCCTTTCCTCTCAACATATTTGTTAGTTTTGTTTTCATTGCTTTATTCCCCAGTAGGCACCTTGCTTTAGTTTTGTTTTCCAGTTTGTGCTTTAGTTAGCTTTTTTTTCTTAACTGTAAACATTATTTATGATTTCCTTTGTTTCCCAGGTCACTCTACTGTACTTTATTTTTGTTTGACTGTTTTCACTTTGCTCATGGGTATATATGTATATGTATATGTTCCATTATTTTATTACATGCCTGAGTTTATAACTGCCATTTGTCTGGGATTCATCTTTGGTTTCTCGTTTTTGGATATTTGCTTTACTCTCACTCAATGCCAAAACAAACCATTTGTGGAATCTTCATTCCTGACCAGAGATCAAGCCCTGAGCCTTTGGAGTTGGAGCACTGACTCCAAAATTCTAGACTACCAGAGACCTAACCCTAGGGAGTATCAAATAGTGAGAACTCACACAAAGGAAACCACTTGAATACAAGACCTGGCATCAGCCAACCACCAGTAGCACCCTGTGAAGGAGGCCTCATCTAAACAACAAACAAAGCAAAAATACACACTCAGTCACAAGTAGACAGGATTACCACCTCACTCAGCCTTGCCTATCAGAGGAAAAACAAAAACTCAGCACAAAATCTCACCCTGTATGACCCTCACACAAATCACTGGACCAACCTGAGGAGGGCAGAAAACAAAAGGAAGAAAGAATTCAACCTTCTTCAAGGAAAGAATTTAACTTTCCTTGAAGAGTGGGGAAAGGAAACTTCAAACACAATAAATTTAAAAACAAAAAAAGAGTAATGAAAAGGCAGAAAAATACTGCACAAATGAAGAAACAAACTAGAAACACAGAAGTCCAAATAAATGCAGCAGAAATAGGCAAACTACCTGAAAAATAATTCAGAATAATGATAGTAATGATGATCAAAAACCTTGAAGACAAAATGAAGAAAATGTAAGAATCAATTAACTAAGACCTAGAAGAATTAAAGAATAAATAGACAGCAACAAACAACATAATTACTGAAATTAAAAATGCTCTGAGAAGGCAAAGGCACCCCACTCCAGTACTCTTGCCTGGAAAATCCCATGGATGGAGGAGCCTGGCAGACTGCAGTCCATGGGGTCGCAAAGAGTCGGACACGACTGAATGACTTCATTTTCACTTTTCATTTTCATGCATTGGAGAAGGAAATGGCAACCCACTCCAGTGTTTTTGCCTAGAGAATCCTAGGGATGGGGGAGCCTGGTGGGCTGCCATCTATGAGGTCACACAGAGTTGGACACAACTGAAGCGACTTAGCAGTAGCAGCAGAGGAAGGAATCAACAGCAGAATATCTGAAGCAGAAGAACGAATTGATGAGCTGGAAGATAAAATGTTAGAAATAACTTCTGAAGAGCAGAATAAAGCAAAAAGAATGAAAAGAACTGAGGACGGTCTCAGAGACCTCTGGGACCATATCAAATCTAACATTCAAATTATAGGGTCCCAGAGGAAGATGAGAAAAAGAAAATATGAGAAAAATTTTGAAGCGATTATAGTTGAAAAATTCCCCAACATGGAAAAGAAAATATCAGTCAAGTCCAGGAGGCACAAAGAGTCCCATACAGGATAAACTCAATACAATAAGTAACATACAAAGCAGCAAGGGAGAAGCAATAAGCAACATACATCTTTCAGCAAAAACTCTGCAGACCAAAAGGGAATAGTAGGATATACTTAAAGTACTGAAAGGGGAAAATCTACAACCAGGATTACTGTACCCATCAAGGATCTCATCAAAAATTGATGGAGAAATAAAAAGCTTTTCAGACAAGCAAAATTTAAGAGAATTCAGTACCACAACACTAGCTTTACAAAAAAATGTTAAAGGGACTTATATAGTCAAGAAATACAAGAGAAGGAAAAAGATCTACAAAATCAACCCCAGACAATTAATAAAATGGCAATAGGAACATATATATCAATAATTACCTTAAATGTAAATGGATTAAATGTTCCAACCAAAAGACACAGACTGGCTGAATGGCTACAAACACAAGAACCATATATGTGCTCTAAAGAAACCCACTTCAGATCTAAAGACACATATAGACTGAAAGTGAGAGAATGGAAAAATATATTCCATGCAAATGGGAAGCAAAGGAATGCTGGAGTAGCAATCCTCATATCGGACAAAACAGACCTTAAAATAAAGAAGATTACAAGAGACAAGGAAGAACACTACATAGTGATCAAGGGGTCAATCCAAGAGGAACATATAACAATTGTAAATATGCACCCAACATAAGAGCACCTCAATACATAAGACAAACACTAATAGAAATAAAAAGAGAAATTAATATAAACACAATAATAGTAGGAGACTTTAACACCCCACTCCCACCAATGGACAGATCATCAAAACAGAAAATTAATAAGGAAACACAAGTCTTAAATGATACATTAGATGAGATGGATCTCGTTGATATCTTCAGGACATTCCATCCAAATGCATAAGAATACACCTTCTTCTCAAGTGCACATGGAATATTCTCCAGGATAGACCACATCTTGGGTCACAATCAAACCTCAGTAAATTTAAGAAAATTAAAATCATAGCAAAAAATTTCTCCAACAATAATGCTATGAGACTAGATATCAATTACAAGAAAAAAAAGTGGTGTAAGAAACACAAACACATGGAGATTAAACAATATATTTCTAAATAATCAACAGATTACTGAAGAAATCAAAAGGGAAAAAAACTCTAGAACCAAATGACAATTAAAATAAGACAACTGAAAACTTATAGGATACAGCAAAAGCAGTTCTAATAGTTTTTTAGCGATAAAATCCTACCTCAAGAAACAAGAAAAATGTTGAATAGACAATCTACTTTCTTCTAGACGATTCAGGTATGATCTAAATCAAATCCCTTATGATTATACAATGGAAGTAAGAAATAGATTTAAGGGCCTAGATCTGATAGATAGAGTGCCTGATGAACTATGGACTGAGGTTCGTGACATTGTACAGGAGACAGGGATCAAGACCATCCCCATGGAAAAGAAATGCAAAAAAGCAAAATGGCTGTCTGGGGAGGCCATACACATAGCAGTGAAAAGAAGGGAAGTGAAAAGCAAAGGACAAAAGGAAAGATATAAGCATCTGGAGGCAGAGTTCCAAAGAATAGCAAGAAGAGATAAGAAAGCCTTCCTCAGCTATCAGTGCAAAGAATAGAGGAAAAAAAAAACAGAATGGGAAAGACTAGAGATCTCTTCAAGAAAATTAGAGCTAACAAAGAAAGGTTTCATGCAAAGATGGGCTCGATAAAGGACAGAAATGGTATGGACCTAATAGAAGCAGACGATATTAAGAAGAGGTGGCAAGAATACACAGAAGAACTGTACAAAAAAGATCTTCACAACCCAGATAATCACGATGGTGTAATCACTCACCTAGAACCAGACATCCTGGAATGTGAAGTCAAGTGGGCCTTAGAAAGCATCGCTATGAACAAAGCTAGTAAAGGAGATGGGATTCCAGTTGAGCTATTTCAAATCCTGAAAGATGATGCTGTGAAAGTGCTGCACTCAATATGCCAGCAAATGTGGAAAACTCAGCAGTGGCCACAGGACTGGAAAAGGTCAGTTTTCATTCCAATCCCAAAGAAAGACAATGCCAAAGAATGCTCAAACTACCGCACAATTGCACTCATCTCACACACTAGTAAAGTAATGCTCAAAATTCTCCAAGCCAGGCTACAGCAATATGTGAACTGTGAACTTCCAGATGTTCAAGCTGGTTTTAGGAAAGGTAGAGGAACAAGAGATCAAATTGCCAACATCTGCTGGATCATTGAAAAAGCAAGAGAGTTCCAGAAAAAAATATCTATTTCTGCTTTATTGACTATGCCAAAGCCTTTGACTGTGTGGATCACAATAAATTGTGGAAAATTCTGAAGGAGATGGTAATACCAGACCACCTGAACTGCTCTTAGGAAAGCTATATGCATGTCAGGAAGCAACAGTTAGAACTGGACATGGAACAGCAGACTGGTTCCAAATAGGAAAAGGAGTATGCCAGGGCTGTATATTGTCACCCTGCATATTTAACTTATATGCAGAGTACATCATGAGAAATGCTAGACTGGAAGAAACACAAGCTGGAATCAAGATTGATGGAAGAAATATCACTAACCTCAATATGCAGATGACACCACCCTTATGGCAGAAAGTGAAGAGGAGCTAAAAAGCCTCTTGATGAAAGGGAAAGAGGAGAGTGAAAAAGTTGGCTTAAAGCTCAACATTCAGAAAACGAAGATCATGGCATCTGTTCCCATCACTTCATGGCAAATAGATGGGAAACAGTGGAAACAGTGTCAAACTTTATTCTAGGGGGGCTCCAAAATCACTGCAGATGGTGACTGCAGCCATGAAGTAAAAGACGCTTACTCCTTGGAAGAAAAGTTATGACTTACCTAGATAGCATATTGAAAAGCAGAGACATTACTTTGCCAACAAAGGTCCATCTAGTCAAGGCTATTGTTTTTCCTGTGGTCATGTATGGATGTGAGAGTTGGACTGTGAAGAAAGCTGACCACTGAAGAATTGATGCTTTGCACTGTGGTGTTGGAGAAGACTCTTGAGAGTCCCTTGGACTGCAGGGAGATCAAACCAGTCAATCATAAAGGAAATCAGTGCTAAATATTCATTGAAAGGACTGATACTGAATCTGAAGCTCCAGTATTTTGGCCACCTGATGTGAAGAACTGACTCACTGAAAATACCCTGATGCTGGGAAAGATTGAAGGCAGTAGGAGAAGGGGATGACAGAGGATGATACGGTTGAATGGCATCACCGACTCAACCGATATGAGTTTGAGTAAGATCTGGGAGTTGGCCATGGACAGGGAAGTCTGGTGTGCTGCAGTCCATGGGGTCTCAAAGTGTCAGACAGAACTGAACAACTGAACTGAACTGATAGATAAATCAGACAAGTATGCTGCCTTCCAGAATGCCATCCCTACCGAGGAGATTTTATATTTTGCTTTACTTTTGGATTACCTGTACCTGGAAGTTTACAAAATACTGATATCTAGATCCTGAAAGAAAATATTCTGTTTTAATAGGTTTGGTTTGGCTACCTGGGCACTGAAGTTACTGAAAATACCCTGAGTTATTCAATGAGAAGCCAGGACTGAGGAGTTCTGGTCTCTTCTAAATTTGATTTCCCTGTTACTACGTTTTCACTTACAATGCTACCGTATATTTATCTCATGTCATTGAAATTAGCATGTTGATGGAATCTGTTAGGCATTGGACCCTTGCACCTCTCTCAGAATCTGTTGCTGAAAACATAGGACTTACAAGCATCCCAGGAACTATCTGCTGAATAATATGAATTAAATATTTACTCATCACAAATTATTTTACATGTTATGTTATTCTTTTCTTTTTACACACTTTTTCTAACATATGAAATTCCAGATACAATTGTGTTGCTTCCATTTTTGTATCTCAACAGCCTTGAATTCTAAACTGTCAATGAATATTTAAATGATTAAATAGAGCAGTACCTAGAAAATTGGAACAATGTTAAGAAAAATTAAGAAAATGAAATATTTTAAAGAAATCCAA
>SJYQ01005029.1:362530-375065 GCA_006410935.1 Redunca redunca
TAGAAGCATTTCTTTGGAAATCATTTATTGGCTGGTTACTTGTTAAAGAACATATACATTCATTGCTTGAACATTAAAGGATGTCTGGAGAAAATTGTTTGTAAATATGACTGAGGATTATATTTGGAGTACTTTCAAGTGCAGATTCTTGGGCCACTGAGTACAAACTTCAAGAGGTAGGACCAGGAAAGCTAAACATTGAAAAAAGAAACAAAAAATAAAATTGTTAACCAATTTTTCATAATAGTTTCAAATATGGATATACTTTTTGGAAAAAAAAATCACCTAAGAAACTATATAGGAAAATTTTAACACCAAAATTAGGCTGGAGTGGTTAATTTATTTTAAAAGTATGCATTTGCTTTTTAAAATAACTTTATTTTTACTCATTCTATCTATATTTCACTTCCTACACATGAATTTTAGAATCTTAAGAAATTAACATATCAGTTCAGTTCAGTCGTCTCCAACTCTTTGCAACCCCATGAACCATAGCAAGCCAGTCTTCCCTGTCCATCACCAACTCCCAGAGTTCACCCAAACTCATGGCCATAGAGTCAGTGATGCCATCCAACCATCACATCCTCTGTCATCCCCTTCTCCTCCTGCCCTCAATCTTTCTCAGCATCAGGGTCTTTTCAGATGAGTCAGCTCTTCATATCAGATGGCCAAAGTATTGGAGTTTCAGCTTCAACATCACTCCTACCAATGAACACCCAGTACTGATCTCCTTTACGATGGACTGGTTGGATCTCCTTGCAGTCCAGGGACTCTCAAGAGTCTTCTCCAACACCATACTTCAAAAGCATGAATTCTTTGGCACTCAGCTTTCTTTATAGACCAACTCACATCCATCCACAACTACTGGAAAAACCATAACCTTGACTAGGCAGACCTTGTTGACAAAGTACTGCCTCTACTTTTTAATATGCTGTCTAGGTTGGTCATAACTTTCCTTCCAAGGAGTAAGTGCCTTTTAATTTCATGGCTGCATCACCATCTGCAGTGATTTTGGAGCCTCCCCCCAACCCCACCAAAATGAAGTCAGAGACTCTTTCCACTATTTCTTCATCTATTTGTCATGAAGTGATGGGACTGGATGTCATGATCTAGTTGTCTGAATCTTGAGTTTTAAATTAACTTTTTCACTCTCCTCTTTCAATTTCATTAACAGGCTCTTTAGTTTTTCATCAGTTTCTGCCATAATGGTGGTGTCATTTGCATATCTGATTTTATTGATATTTCTCCTGGCAACCTTGATTACAGCTTGTGCTTCTTCCAGCCCAGTGTTTTGCATGATTTACTCTGCATATAAGTTAAATACGCAGGGTGACAATATACAGCCTTGAGGAACTCCTTTTCCTATTTGGAACCAGTCTGATGTTCCATGTCCAGTTCTAACTGTTGCTTCCTGACCTGCATACAGGTTTCTCAAGAGGCAGGTCAGGTGGTCTGGTATTCCCATCTCTTTCAGAATTTTCCACAGTTTATTGTGATCCACACAGTCAAAGGATTTGGTATAGTCAATAAAGCAGAAATAGATGTTGTCTGGAATTCTCTTGCTTTTTCAATGATACAATGTGTGTTGGAAATTTGATCACTGGTTCTTCTGCCTTTTCTAATACCAGCTTAAACATCAGGAAGTTCACAGTTCATGTATTGCTGAAGCCTTGCTTGAAGAATTTTGAGCATTACTTTACTAGCATGTGAGATGAGCACAATTGTGCAGTAGTTTGAGCATTCTTCAGCATTCTTTTCTTGGGATTGGAATGAAAACTGACCTTTTCCAGTCCTGTGGCCACTGCTGAGTTTTCCAAATTTGCTGACATATTGAGTGCAACACTTTCACAGCATCATCTTTTTGGATTTGAAATAGCTCCACTGGAATTCAATCACCTTCACTAGCTTTGTTTGTAGTGATGCTTCCTAAGGCCCACTTGACTTCACATTCCAGGATGTCTGGCTCTAGATGAGTGATCACACCATCAAGATCATCTTGGTCTTTAAGATCTTTTTTGTACAGTTCTTCTGTGTATTCTTGCCACCTCTTCTTAATAGCTTCTTCTTCTGTCAGGTCCATACCATTTCTGTCCTTTATTGAGCCCATCTTTGCATGAAATATTCCCTTGTTAACTCTAAATTTCTTGAAGTGCTCTCTAGTTTCCCCATTCGTTTATTTTCCTCTATTTCTTTGCATTGAACGCTGAGGAAGGCTTTCTTATCTCTCCTTGCTATTCTTTGGAACTCTACATTCAGATTCTTATGTCTTTCCTTTTTGCCTTTATTTTTTGCTTCTCTTCTTTTCACATCTATTTGTAAGGCCTCCTCAGACAACCATTTTGCCTTTTTGCATTTTTTTTTTTCTTGGAGATGGTGTTGATCCCTGTCTCCTGTACAATGTGATGAACCACTGTGCATAGTTTATCAGGCACTCTGTCTATCAGATCTAGCCACTTCCACTCTGTATACATAAAGGATTTGATTTAGGTCATAACTGAATGGTCTAATGGTTTTCCCCACTTTCTTTACTGTAAGTCTGATTTTGGCAATAAAGTGTTCGTGATCTGAGCCACAGTCAGGTCCCGGTCTTGTTTTTGCTTACTATATAGAGCTTCTCCATCTTTGGCTGCAAAGAATATAATCAATCTGATTTTGGTGTTGGCCATCTGGTGATGTCCATATGTAGAGTCTTCTCTTGTTTTCTTGGAAGAGGGTGTTTGCTATGACCAGTGTGTTCTCTTGGCAAAACTCTATTAGCCTTTGCCCAGCTTCATTCCGTATTCTAAGGCTAAATTTGCCTGTTACTCCAGGTGTTTCTTAACTTCCTACTTTTGCATTCCAGTCCCCTATAATGAGAAGGACATCTTTTTTGGGTGTTAGTTCTAAAAGGTCTTGTAGGTCTTCACAGAACAGTTCAACTTCAGCTTCTTCAGCATTACTGATTGGGACATAGACTTGGATTACTGTGATATTGAATGGTTTTTCTTGGAAACGAACAGAGATCACTCTATCATTTTTTAAATTGTATCCAAGCACTGCATTTCAGACTTTTTTGTTGACTATGATGGCTACTCCATTTATTCTAAGGGATTCCTGCCCATAGTAGTAGATATAATGGTCATCAAGTTTCTAATATGATGGTTTTATTTTGATATCAAGCTTTCACATCTAAAGGATATGAGAATTGGGTTTTAAAAAATTGAGTTTTCTTAAGACAGAAAAAAAAAAGAAAAGAAAGAAAGAAATATTTCCCTACTGGAGAGCAAAGGCTTAATTGTCTGGCATTATCTATCTACCTATCAACTATTTATAGATATAGGTCTGTGTGCCTGCTCAGTCACTTAGTCATGCTCAGGGTTGTCCAACTGTTTGCAACCTTATAGACTGTAGCTTGCCAGTCTCCTCTGTCCTTGGAATTTTTCAGGCAAGTATGCTAGAGTGAGTAGTCATTTGCTTCTCCAGGAGCTCTTCCTGATCCAGGGATTGTAATGATGTCTCCTGTCTCCTGCAGTGCATAGTGATTCATTACCTTCTGAGCCACCAAGGAAGCCCCAATTTAATACTAGCTTGATCAAAATAAAAATTGCATCATATTTTCTTCAAAGGACTAATTAATTTTATTAGAGCATAAGTAAATTCAGCCAGTGAATGTTTGAGAATCTAATGACTTCCTGATTCAGAATGAATTCAGCAATAAAAACTAATTAGAAGGGAAATAAATGACTAAAATATCCCATGTGCATAAAAGAAAAGTATAAAGTTTATCAATTGAAATTAAAATTTAACATTGTACTAATGTAACACAACATAAAATTCCATCTGTTACATGGTATCACAAAAACAAAAATGCATAGGGAATAATTCATCTTTCTTAGGTTCTGAATTGTTAATTGTTGGTAAATAAGAATATGTTTGTGTAAAAATTGCTGCTGATAATGAGAATTCCAATATACACTGTTATAGATTTTTTGTCTTGTCCAAGCCTAGTCTCTTTTGGGAAAGGAAATACTGTTGTTAATATGACAGAAAGTTAGATGAAAAGGAATTTTATTATCAGAAATTCATGCTCCCTACATAACATAATATGTACATATAAATAATAAAATGTATGCATATATTCATTCATATTATAGATAATAATATTGGAGACAAAAGTGAAATTAAAATATTGTCAAAAAGGAAAGTATGATACTATTTCTTCTGTTTATACAACATACATAGATTATTCTACATTTTTTTTCAAGTCAACATGGCATTTTTGACATGTTAACCTAAAACACAGAGATTCCCAGATATTTCTCTGGCAAATACAGGCTATTTGGGATCAACAGAGAATTACAATTTGGGGTCTTCAACCATAGTGATTCATATGCAAGTTCTCTCATAACAAGGGGAGGAGAACACTTTTATAAATATAAAAAAAGAAATTGGGAGAGCTATAGTAAACAGAGTCCTTGGTTTGGTTTGTCTGGCTCCATGTCATACCAACAATTATTTCTTTACATAAGCCATTAATGGAAAAATAATCATAGTTAGATTCAATAAGAAATTGCTATGAGATCTGATGTTACCATGAAGCATTCACACTGCATTTATTTAAGGAGTATAAATAATCTTTGCAATCCCATCATTTTCATATACAAAGTACATGTTTTAAAATATTAGGTCATATAAACTAGCACTTGTTTAAAAAAAACATGGCATGAAGCTTGGGAATCAATGATTCAAAAGAAGGGCATATGAAACCAATATGTTAGTTTCAGGATTACATATAGTGGCTAAAATAAATAAATAAATAAATAAAAAGAACCAGAACAATAGAAGCCGACCTAAATTTCCAGACACAGGAAGGAAATCACCTGTATTATTATGCAGCATTTGAAATACTAAAAAATACAATTTTTTTTTCTGGTAGGAGAAAAAATTAAGCTCTATTATACTGACTTTTTAAAAAGCAACGAACAAAGGAAACCATACTATGATTTGAACTGGCATAAGAAATTTAACCAGTATGTCAGAAAACATGATATGGAACGCAGTAAAATAAAGTGTATTTTGGATTCTACCTGCCCCATGGTATTAGACTTATTTTCCTCCCAGTTTGTATTATTGAGTAGTTTTTAAAATGATTCAAACTTTCACTGGCACACAAATCATATTTTTTGCCTTCCATGATGTAAGTCTAGATAACTTTAAAAATATAGATCCCTACACTTTCTCTTTTTGACAGACCATTATCTATTTTAACATTCTTATTTGTTTTTGTTCAGTCATGTCTGAGTCTTTGCAACCCCATGAATTGCATCATGTCAGGCTTCTTGTCCATCCTGACCAATCTCCCTGAGTTTGCTCAATCTCATGTCCAGAGTCAGTGATACCATCCAACCATCTCATCCTTTGTCAACCCCTTCTCCTCATGCCCTCAGTTTTCCCCAGCATCATGGTCTTTTTCAATGATTTGACTCTCTGCATCACGTGGCCAAAGTATTGGAGCTTCAACTTCAGCATCAATCCTTCCAATGAATATTCAGTGTTGATTTCCTTTAGGATTGACTAACTTGATCTCCTTACTATTCTCTTTTTAACCCACCATTAGCTATGTTAACATTCTCAGGCATTAACCCAGCACAGGTCCTGATGGTTCTCAAAATGCAGATAATATAAGTCAGGCTCTCCAGATGGTCTAGTTTCAGCCTGTCTTGGAAGCAGCAGACACCTCTGTACTCTCTGCCTTGGTTGAACATGGACAGCAGGGCTCAAATAAGCTTTCCTTCTGGAGTCCTCCCACCTCTACATCTTGTGTATATCTCACTGGCCTAGCTGTGGGGTGCTAGAGTCAGGTAACTATTTCCTTTATGAATTATGCACATGTGATACAGTCTAGCACCTCACTTTAGTATTCAACAAGAATGTTTTTCAGAGATGCTTCAGAGTACTCATGGAGACATAGTAAAGAGAGACTGATATCTCAAATAACTCTATGTTTTCCAAAAGTAATAAAACTTGAAAAACATCTTGAAAATCACTGGGTATGTCTTAAATACCATACAGTTTTGAGGAATATTAGGTCACCTTTAATTTTTCAAGTGGGATAAAATCCATAAATACACTCTTTTAATTCAAATGTATGCCAGAGAAAACATCGCCTAACTGTCATGAATGAAAAGAATTCTCATGAAGTCTCACAGTGGCACAGTGTGAACAATCATATATGAATAGGAACCCCATTTGTTTTAGAAAATAACTTAAGCTAGACTTTATAAGGACAGAACATTAGACTAGCTATCAGGTGCCATAGACTTAATGTCCTAAATCCAACACACATAAGATGAGGAAAAAGAACAAATTACTAATTGATAACTGTTCTAAATTGTTTATCTACAAGATATGTCTGATAATTACTGTTTTGCCTATCTAAAAGTTTCTTTTACAAATAATAAAAAAATTGTGAACAAATTATCTGTAAATTCATATTAAGGAATCATATCTTTTACATATACACATTTTAAATATTCTCTGTGCACTTATCTGATGTTCTTTTTCCTAATGATAATCAGCTTGTATACCATGCTTTCCATTCTAAATGTATCCTTAATTCTAACAATGGATTAATGGTCACTGTCATCCACTAGCTTTTTATCTTTAGTTCTGTAAAATTTTAAGTTTTGAGGATTTTGAATGATGTTATTGGATTTACTATATTGCAAGTTATGTGAAGGTAATGTAAAAATTAACCATCTACCTTGAACTACCTTGACTGTATTGGTCATCATTTTGCCCCCAACTCATAGTGCAATGTGCACATAAATGTTTAATAAATGTCCATTAAAAGACCTTAAAATCAATAATAACAATTTTTATTAAAAAGTTTCCCTTCATCTGTAATTCTAAGAAGTTTTATATACTGTAGAACAATTTTAATCTAAATTAAAATGTCTTAACTCATGAAAGCATTGAATGTCATACAATATTTCACTAAGACAAAACTGATTTTATTGAAATATTTTCATGGAATGGATTGCAGTAAATCTCCACCCTTTGCCATATGATTTGCACCACATCTCACTAAAGATATGGAGTCTGTTTCTCCTTTCCCTGGATATGTGGTGGCCTGTAAGTTGTATTGGCTTCTGGGATGAATCAGAAGTGGCCAATATCTGGTGCTGAGCCTGGCTCTCATGGGCTTTGTGTTTTCACTTATTTACACATACTCTTGTGCTTCAACATGAGAACATGGTTAGGCTGGCCTGTTGAAAGATGCTGAATCACTCTGGACAATCTAGTCAACAACCGGGCAATAGCCAGCCAACACACACCCCAATATTAAATGTGTGAGAGAGCCCACCTGGGGTCAAAACAACTACCCCTGAGTCAGTGTAAATGACTAACCTACCATCCTGTGTGCTACATACTTATTGCTTTGAGCCATTGATTTTAGAGTAATCATTATATAGTATTGTGACAGTAGCAACTATACACAAACTCTACTATTTAGTTTTATTTCACTCTAATAATCTCTTGATGTTAACTGAAAACAAGGCAATCAAGATATGCATATGTATAAAATTAATATAAGTGAATGGTAAAAAATTATCAAACATCTCTGTATTCCAGGGGAATTAGGAAAGTACCTTGCAATAAAAATTATCTGTTCTAAAAGTAAGATAATGAGCTACAGGGGAGCAGATAGTGTGAAATGGATATTCATATGAAAAAAAGAAATACATGCTGCTGAGTTATTGCTCATTATCTTATTCAAGTTGCAGACATTAATTCAACCTTTACTTTTCACTGCTGTGCTTGGTTTCACTGGGCATAGTGAGGCTCAAATAAATATTCTTTCTGTTTAAAACACTTTAAAGCATTCAACAAACATGCTTTTCAAATTTGGACCTGCAAAGCTTGCAAAACTGTTCTTTGTAAACACACTTCAAAACTTCTTGCAATTTAGTAGGTTATATTAACAGCTTCATTTCTCGAGAGTAATGATTTTTCTTCTATTACACTAATTGAGAAAATCATCTAAAACATCCTTGATGGAGGAAAAAGGCTAGTACTCTTCACCCATTTAAAATGATTTCAATTATTCCTATAATTGACTGACACAATGATCTACCTAAAGATTAAACCTGATTTCATTTCTAACCAAATTCAAAGACGCCATTCTTAGAACTTCCTCTAGACTTTCTGGAAATTTTCAATAATTTTGTCCTATCTTTTACTCTCTGGATTTTCTGGCACACAAACATTTCCAGAGATAATTATTCTAAGAGAGTTTACTAGCCACCATAAAGGAAGATATTGAAGTTATATGAAAGATGAGAGCAACACTAATATGAGGAGGAAAACAATCAGCTACACTGCCATCATACTAATTTATATTTGGAAATGCTAGGACACAGCAACTAAACCTGAAAGTGTAGCAATTATTACAGTTAATGTCTTAGAGGCAACTAGTTGATGTTCAAGCTATGCCTCAAGCCTCTTGGTGGTCCGCCACTTGACCTTTGGGGATCTCAGTTTCTTCATCATTATAATGAGCTGTTTGGACTTAATGATAACTAAAGTCCTTTCAATTATTACGCAGAGAAAATGAGCAGAAAATGTACATTTCAAAAAAAGAAATTTGAATCTTGGTTAATTCACTTAACCAGCTATAAGACCTTGCATATGTTTCTTTTTACTTTGATCCTCAGTTTTGTCATCAGCTAAATAGATCAGAAAGTTGTTAGAACAATTATATAAAGAAAAATGTATATTGAAGCAATGCAACCAGTAAAGTCTCTAAATAAATAGTAATTATTATAATTTCTGTGTTTGAAATAAAACAAAAAGTAGCAAAAATAAATAACGATTTAATGATTGCTATAGATGTATTTCTGATGCCATGAGAAGAAAAGCAAGACAAAAGAATCAAATAGACAGAACTTAGGCAAAACACTCTCTGACATAAATTACAGCAGGATCCTCAATGGCCCACCTCCCAGAATATTGGAAATAAAAGTAAAAATAAACAAATGGGACCTAATTAAAATCAAAACCTTCTGCACAACAAAGGAAACTATAAGCAAGGTGAAAAGACAGCCTTCAGAATGGGAGAAAATAATAGCAAATGAAGCAACTGACAAACAACTAATCTCAAAAATATACAAGCAACTCCTGCAGCTCAATTCCAGAAAAATAAATGACCCAATCAAAAAATGGGCCAAAGAACTAACAAGACATTTCTCCAAAGAAGACATACAGATGGCTAACAAACACATGAAAGATGCTCAACATCACTCATAACAGAGAAATGCACATCAAAACCACAATGAGGTACCATTTCACGCCAGTCAGAATGGCTGTGATCCAAAAGTCTACAAGCAATAAATGCTGGAGTGGATGTGGGGAAAAGGGAACCCTCTTGCACTGTTGGTGGGAATGCAAACTAGTACAGCCACTATGGAGAACAGTGTGGAGATTCCTTAAAAGACTGGAAATAGAACTGTCTAATGACCCAGCAATTCCAGCTGGGCATACACACCGGGGAAACCAGAATGGAAAGAGACACGTGTACCCCAACGTTCATCACAGCACTGTTTATAATAGCCAGGACATGGAAACAACCTAGATGTCCATCAGCAGATGAATGGATAAGAAAGTTGTGGTACATATACACAGTGGAGTATTACTCAGCCTTTAAAGAATACATTTGAATCAGTTCTAATGAGGTGGATGAAACCGGAGCCTATTATACAGAGTGAAGTAAGCCAGAAAGAAAAACACCAATACAGTATACTAACACATATATATGGAATTTAGAAAGATGGTAACGATAATCCCATATGTGAGACAGCAAAAGAGACACAGATGTATAGAAGTCTTTTGGACTCTGTGGGAGAAGGCAAGGGTGGGATGATTTGGGAGAATATCACTGAAACATGTAGAATATCACATAAGAAATGAAAAAAAAAAAAAAAGAACCAAATAGTAAGTTGAATAAAATGAAAAGCTTTACCATGGAAATAGTGGAAGTAGTTATTTTACTTTAGTACTTTTAAAAATAGTGACTTTGAAATAATTATATTTAAACTAGCACTTTCAACATTGTTTTGGTTTAAAATTATATCTTAGCCATTTCATCTCTTTCTGTAAATTATATTCTTAGTGAAATTTAATCAGAGAAGACAATGTCACCCCACTCCGGTACCCTTCCCTGGAAAATCCCATGGACAGAGGAGCCTGGTAGGCTGCAGTCCATGGGGTCGCAAAGAGTCGGACACAACTGAGTGACTTCATGTTCACTTTTCACTTTCATGCATTGGAGAAGGAAATGGCAACCCACTCCAGTGTTCTTGCCTGGATAATTCCAGGGATGGGGGAGCCTGGTGGGCTGCCGTCTATGGTGTCGCACAAAGTTGGACACGACTGAAGCGACTTAGCATCAGCAGTAGTGACATTTAATGGAGTTTTGTTTCTTTCTTTCTTTTTCTTTTTTTTTTTTTTAATTCTACAATGCTGGTAAGTGTTATTCTGACACAATCGTCTAGTCTGTGCATTATAATAAGAAAATCCTGCCTTTTTAATAGACTCCTTAAGTCTCAGGCACAAAGCACTGGAGAAAAATGCTGGTTTTGAGAGATTATTTTTTAGCAATAGAGGTCTAATTGAGTCTTCTCTTGGAAAATGACTTGTCATTTCCAAATAAGCAAATTGGAAAAAAGGAAACACATGCAGAAATTACATAGAGGAACTGGTAAACATATATATTTCAATTAACTTTTTTAAAATTAATTTATTTTAATTGGAGGTTAATTACTTTACAATATTGTATTGGTTTTGCCATACATCAACATGAATCCGCCACAGGTGTACATATGTTCCCAATCCTGAACCCCCCTTCTACTTCCCTCCCCATACCATCCCTCTGCGTCATCCCAGTGCACCAGCCCCAAGCATCCTGTATCCTGCATCAAACCTAGACTGCCGATTCATTTCTTCTATGATATTATACATGTTTCAATGACATTCTCCCAAATCATCCCACCCTCTCCCTCTCCCACAGAGTCCAAAAGACTGTTCTATACATCTGTGTCTCTTTTGCTGTCTCGCATACAGGGTTATCATTACCATCTTTCTAAATTCCATATATATGCATTAGTATTCTCTCAATTAGCTTTTAAATTATCTGAACCCCTTGTAGTGGAGAGTGAGAATGTCATCTGCAAGGTAATTTATGAGTGAGTAAGGTCTCTTAGGGTTATTTGCTTTTGCTCCTCAGTAGGCTGTCCTGTGGAAAGTTGACATCAAGTAAAACCAAAAATATATTGAAACTAATGTCTTTACTTTTTATTTATGGTACCGCTAGATGACAGGAGCTCATGCCAATAGGCCAAATTTACTTATGGTTAAATACTATAAAGCCTTTAGCATACTATACTTGACTATTGAAACACACACAAACATACACACTCCTTCTAGCTGTAATTAAAATTAGGCTTTTAGTCAACTTTATTGCTTTGGGGGTAGTCATTGAGACAATTTTTTTTAGAATGAAATGAATGTGGTGATGGTGGGTGGTGGGTATTCCATGGTATTACCAAAAGTGTTACAGGAAAGACTTCGGTGATAAAGTCACTTAACGAAGAAATGTGGAATGATAGATACTTAGTCCAAAGAGACCTTATCATTTTGGAGGTACAAAATTTAAAATGGGACTTATAATGAGAAATATTCCTCTGTGATGCAAATCCAGTGAGGAAGGATTTTCCTTGAAGACTGAGACAAAAGTAGATGCTTACTTTGAGGGTAAGATGCTGCAGACATACTTTTAAGTGTTCTACATGCTTTTCCCATTTAACATGAGTGACTACTAAGGAGTTATATGCAATGAAAAGACTAGTGAAAAGTTGATACTCCCAGCCATTTCTGCTATGCTTCAATTTGTCTAAGCTACATAGTTTCAGCATGAATGAAAAAACTAGTTTCCCTTTCCCTTACATTTCTTTATCTTTATAAGGCTTATTAAATAATTTTATAAAAAAAAAGATAAAGAAATATTATAAAATAATTTTATTAGGTGGTAGATACCTTCTTTCATAGACCAATCTAAACACACTGCTACTATGAAACTTCTTACTGATGTAATTTAGTTCTGTATTCAGAAACCCAATATACACAGCAGAATAAATTTTCTTCAATAGAGCTTTCCTCTCACATTGATGTTGGCTATGATTTATTTCTTAGCAGTCACGGCAGGGTTGCCAGATACTGACAAGACTTATCAGTATGTCAGTACTCATTAGGTCATTCTAAAGATGATATTATTGTACTTTCTAACCAACGAGTAGGAGAAAAATGACGGATAAACATGTTGGAGATTTTAAATGGAAAACCATAGTGAGAATCTGCAAGATTTGCAAACCTAATCATATTTAAGAAGAAATATGAAAAAAGGGTACAAAAGAATAGGTAAGCATATTTACAAAACACAAAGGAGTTAAAATCCATAAACTAAAGAAAATATGTGTGTATATATATATATATATATATA
>SJYQ01005029.1:375086-386147 GCA_006410935.1 Redunca redunca
TTAAATTATGAGTAGTAAAACTCTTAAATTAACATGTTGAACATTTGGGGAAACATTTGGTCCTCCAGTATTTTTCACATTAGTGAATTCTAATATTTATTGGTTACAAATCCTAGGAGCCCAGCAATAAAGGTTGAACAGGTATATTTTAAATTTACCACTGGAGAAGATCAGGCAAAGAAAATTTCATGAACTTGCTCAATCTTACTCTTCTGAATGATCATGAGCCACCTAAGGTGAGCAAGTCAGATTCCTTTATGATAAGGAATGGCTAAAATAAAAACATGGGTTGAAATTGTTACATTAGACCAAAAATTTAAAGCAGTATCTGTAAGGATGATTTTTCAGAAAATAAATGAGTATTAAACAGGTAGGAAAGACTCTGAGAAAGAAAGGAAAATATGGGACAAGACAGCACTTTAAAATCATTGGTGTGGTGAAGAAATGGACAGAGTTCCAATAGTAACTCCACTCTATTCTACTTGTAAGACCTTAAAATTCCATAATCATTCTTAACTTTGCTTCCTTACTTGAGAGATCCTTGTCTCATAGAATCATGTGAGAATTAATGATATAATTAATTAGCTTTTATTCAGCATACATTCTGACAGACTGTAAATATATAGTAGAAAATAACTTTTATTGTTGAGAAATCAGGTGATTGATTGATTTATACAACCATTTATTCATTCATTTTCTCCCAACAGAATTTGTTGAGCACCATCTATGATGCGTTATTAGTGTTCCAGGTGCTGAAGCTATGATAATTGTAGCTACTTTGTAAACAAAACCTTAAAATTGCTAAATGGAAATGAATATGATTTAATCTTGAGCTGAAGGGGGAAAACATTTGTTTAATCTGATAAAGCTATAACTTGTGTTTATTTTTTAAATCTTTTAACACAATAGAATGTCATTTAATTTAATTATGTTTCTTCCTTAGAATTCTATTGCATCACTAGTTAATAAATGCATTAACTGCTTTGGATATNCCAAACAAAAATTTGGGAGGGAGGTCGTTTTTTAGTGAAATTTAATTAGCATATCAGCCAATCATAAATGATGACTCCTCTGTACACTTCTTCCCGCCTTTGGTTTTCTGCAATATCACAATTACAAAATATTAAACTTGAATGCCATAGTCCCTGCTATGGCATACTTCCCAATCACTTAAGTCTACTGCCAGTGATATATCTAGGCTCTCCAAAAGTAATCAAATTTTACTTAAAGAAGCAAATCATCAATAATTCCTGTTTGCAACACGGTTCCCATATTTATTCAGCTTAGAATCATCTCTGATTTTTTTTTCTCCTTCTTTATTTTTAACTCAGTTTCAATCAGACTTTGGGTTATCTTTGCACCTTAAAAATTCTAGTGCGTGTGTGCCTAGTTGCATAGTTGTGTCCAGCTGTTTGTGACCCCATGGATTGTAGCCTGCCAGGCTCCTCTGTCCATGGAATTCCCCAGATAAGAATACTGGAGTGGGTTGGCATTTCCTTCTCCAAGGAATCTTTCCCACCCAGGTAGCAAATCCAGTCTCTGAATCGGGGTCTCCTGCATTGCAGGTGAATTCTTTACCTTCTGAATCACCAGGGACGCCCAGAATTTTAGTGACAGTATCCAGTTTGGCCTTAGTTCTTGCTTGAATTATTTCAGTAACTCTCTTAACTTGTTGCCCAGTCATCAATTTCTCCTATTCCAATTCGTTTCACTTACAATAGCCTAAAATACAGTTGATGAAATCATCTCTCAAAATGACAAGTATCATTAGTTCTTCATTAATTAGCAAATTGAGAAGAACATCTTCAGTTTGGGGCTTCCCGATGGCTCAGAGGTAAAGAATCTGCCTGTAATGCAGGTGACACAGGAGATGCAGAATCAATCCCTGGGTCAGAAAGAGCCCCAGGAGGAGGAAATTGCCGCCCACTCCAGTATTCTTGACTGAAAAATCCCATGGACAGATAAGCCTGGTGGGCTACAGTCCATGGAGTTGCAAAGAGTCAGACACAACTGAACAACTGAGGATGCACATCTTCAGTTTAGTATTTATGATCTTCCTCTGAAAGATCCAACCTACATTCCAGGCATTCCTTTCATTTGTCTGCTTTATACAGACTAACTTGAGTATTTGTATCTTTGTGAATACACACTACGGACTTTGATCATAAATACTACTTTCTTTCACTCACTTCTTAGTATAACTGCTCTTGACTCAATCCTCATGAATACTGCTGTGTCACTGACCTTGCTATAATGTGAAATATAGTCATTTGTATAAGGGCTTCTCAGTTTTCTCAGTGGGGAAGAATCCACCTGCCACAGCAGGAGCTACAGGAGATGCAGTTTCGACCCCTGAATCAGGAAGGCCCTCTGGAGGAGGAAATAATAACCCTCTCCAGTATTCTTGCTAGGATAATGCCATGGACAGGGGAGCATGTCAGGTCACCCTCCATGGTGTCACAAACGGTCAAAGGTTACTGAGCATGCACACACACACATGCACACAAACACACCTATAACCCACCTCCTCTTTTATTTCTACAGCTCTCTTTTTAATTCTTTTGTCAATTTTCTTCCAATAATTCCTTTTAACATGCTTACGTTGGATTTATTTTAGTCAAATTATTAACTCAGTAACAAGTTAAAAGAAAATTTGAACAACCACAGGACATCATTAAAGGTTTTGTCTTTCTCTTCTCAATCTAAGAATGTGTTGGAAAATTTAGCTACTGGGAGTGAGACAAAGGTGAAGCAGACACTGGCCTGGTTCCTAACCCATGATTTACTCCTGTATGACAGGATTGATGTCATTATGGGTCATCATTAGAAACATTAGGGAGTGCCAAATAGGAAGAGGAGTATGTCAGGGCTGTATATTGTCACCCTGCTTATTTGACTTATATACAGAGTACATCATGAGAAACGCTGGGCTGGAAGAAGCACACGCTGGAATCAAGATCGGATAAATATCAATAACCTCAGATATGCAGATGATACCACTCTTATGGCAGAAAGTGAAGAACTAAAGACCCTCTTGATGAAAGTGAAAGAGGAGAATAAAAAAGTTGGCTTAAACCTCAACATACAGAAAACTAAGATCATGGCATCCAGTCCCATCACTTCATGGCAATTAGATAGGGAAACAGTAGAAACAGTGGCTGACTTTATTTTTGGGACTCTAAAATCACTTCAGATGGTGATTACAGCCATGAAATTAAAAGATGCTTACTCTTTGGAAGGAAAGTTATAACCAACCTACACAGCATATTAAAATGCAACAACATTACTTTGTCAACAAAGGTCTGTCTAGTTGAGGCTATGGTTTTTCCAGTAGTCATGTATGGGTGTGGAGAAGGCAATGGCACCTCACTCCAGTACTCTTGCCTGGAAAATCCCAGAGATGGGGGAACCTGGTGGACTGCTATCTCTTGGGTCGCACAGAGTTGGACACGACTGAAGCAACTTAGCAGCAGCAGAAACAGCAGCAGCAGCAGCAGCAGCAGCAGCAGCAGCAGCGGCATGTATGGGTGTGAGACTTGGACTGTAAAGAAAGCTGCTGCTGCTGCTAAGTCACTTCAGTTGTGTCCGATTCTGTGCGATCCCATAGACGGCAGCCCACCAGGCTCCCCCATCCCTGGGATTCTCCAGGCAAGAACACTGGAATGGGTTGCCATTTCCTTCTCCAATGCACAAAAGTGAAAAGTGAAAGTGAAGTCGCTCAGTGGGGTCTGACTCTTAGTGACCCCATGGACTGCAGCCTACCAGGATGCTGCATCCATGGGATTTTCCAGACAAGAGTACTGGAGAGGGGTGCCACTGCCTTCTCTGAAAGAAAGCTGAGCACTGAAGAATTGATGCTTTTAAAGTGTGGTGTTGAAGAAGACTCTTGAGAGTCCCTTGGACTGCAAGGAGATCCAACAAGTCTATCCTAAAGAAGATCAGTCTTGGGTGTTCATTGGAAGTTCTGATGTTGAAGCTGAAACTCCAATACTCTGGCCACATGATGCAAAGAGCTGACTCATTGGGTGGGAGGTGGGAGGGGGCTCAGGATTGGGAACTCATGTACACCCGTGGCTGATTCATGTCAATGTATGGCAAAACCAATTCAGTATTGTAAAGCAAAATAAAGTAAAAAATAAAATTAAAAAAAAAAAAGACACTGATGCTTGGAAAGATTGGGGGCAGGAGGAAAAGGGAACAGCAGAGAATGAGATGGTTGGATGACATCACTGACTCAATGGACATGAGTTTGGATGAATTCTGGGAGTTTGTGACGGACAGGGAGGCCTGGCGTGGTGCAGTTCATGGGGTCATAAAGAGTTGGACATTACTGAGCGACTGAACTGAACTGAAGTGATGGTAGCTCAAATTAGCTTTGGGGTATAAGTTAATGCAGTGTTTTGTTTAGGAAATCCAAACGAATATGTGTTGTTTAGGAAATCCAACCGAATAAGTCCAGGAGAGCACATGGGATACCTGCTAACAAAAGGTAGAACAAGATATTGTTTTGTGATTCATAGAGTTGACACTAGTTATAACATACGGTACTAACTCTTTTAAGAATCAGGTATATCAGACAAGTTCCTGCTGCTGCTGCTGGTAAGTCGCTTCAGTCGTGTCCAACTCTGTGCAACCCCATAGACAGCAGTCCCCGGTCCGTGGGATTCTCTAGGCAAGAATACTGGAGTGGGTTGCCATTTCCTTCTCCAATGCATGAAAGCGGAAAGTGAAAGGGAAATCGCTCAGTCATGTCCGACTCCTAGCAACCCCATGGACTGCAACCTACCAGGCTCCTCTGTCCATGGGATTTTCCAGGCAAGAGTACTGGAGTGGAGTGTCATTGCCTTCTCATCAGAAAAGTTAGTTGATCATACATGTAGAACGGACACAAAAGTAAGATTTAGAAATGTGTGTGAGTTCACACCACTCTAGTACTCTTGCCTGGAAAATCCCATGGATGGAGGAGCTTGGTGGGCTGCAGTCCATGGGGTCACAAAGAGTCAGACACAACTGAGATAATTCACTTTCACTTTTCATTTTCATGCATTTTAGAAGGAAATGCCAACCCACTCCAGTGTTTTTCCCTGGAGGACGGGGGAGCCTGGTGAGCTGCTGTCTTCGGGTTCGCACAGAGTCAGACATGACTGAAGCGACTTAGCAGCAGCAGCAGCAGCAGTGGATTCACAATTTGAAAAGATAAAGATACTGGACACAGACATTCTATTACCAGAACAATGGACTTCTTGAAGATAAATTGGGCTTAACCCAAGATCTCATTATTACTCTCTGAAAGTTCTCTTCCCAAAAGGTTTACTTAATACAAAGGCATAATGGATTAGATTCTAGGAGACCCTAAACTTCAAACTTTTGTCAGAATTGGTTCAGAGATAAGAACAAATCTGAGACCATAAATGTGAGCTCTTGGCTGAAGAGAAATAAAATAGTGGAATTACACAGAGGGAGGCAAACTACTTATGTGGTTCATCTTCTAATTTCCTTCATGTATTTCCTTTTAAGTATTTAATAAAAACTTGTTCAGTAAATACTATATTATCATCTCATGCCTTTTGGTTTTCCATCTCAGTTTTTCTTTATACTAGTTGGTTCTTATGCATTTTTATGTTTAAAGTTTTATTTTTTCTTTGCATTTGTAAAACTTGCTTTAAATTAGTATAAGTGACAGGATTTCCTGGTCAATAGAAAATTAGAAATTTTACTCACAGATGCACATGCATCTTATGCCTATGAATTTCAGTTGAGAATCAGGAGACCTCAACATTTATACACAGTTCCTTAAGAATAAGTGTATCAATGACATTATTCATTTTTCTGGAGTTGATAAAATATTAAGTATAAGAGGTTTCTATTATGGTGAAACCGTTGTTTTTCTCAGCCTTAGCAGAACTCTGTTTTGGGGAAAATGCCACTGATAGCTTTTGGCGGGAGCAAGAGAACCAAGAGTCAAGATAAAGTAGTATTCAGATATGCTACTGCTGCTCTTACCTTGTGGAGACACCAGGTGTTTACATCTAGCCAAGTCAATTGGGAAGGTAAAGTGTGATATAAAAGATCTTCACAACCCAGATAATCATGATGGTGTGATCAATCACCTAGAGCCAGACATTCTGGAAAGTGAAGTCAAGTGGGCCTTAGAAAGTATCACTATGAACAAAGCTAGTGGAGGTGATGGAATTCCAGTAGAGCTATTTCAAATCCTGAAAGATGATGCTGTGAAAGTGCTGCACTCAATATGCCAGCAAATGTGGAAAACTCAGCAGTGGCCACAGGACTGGAAAAGGTCAGTTTTCATTCCAATCCCAAAGAAAGGTAATGCCAAAGAATGCTTAAACTGCCACACATTTGTACTCATCTGACACACTAGTAAAGTAATGTTCAAAATTCTCTAAGCCACGCTTTAGCAATATGTGAACCGTGAACTTCCAGATATTCAAGCTGGTTTTAGAAAAGGAAGAGGAACCAGAGATCAAATTGCCAACATCTGCTGGATCATGGGGGAAAAAAAAAAAGAGTTTCCAGAAAAACGTCTATTTTTGCTTCATTGACTATGCCAAAGCCTTTGACTGTGTTGGTCACAAGAAACTGTGGAAAATTCTGAAAGAGATGGGCATACCAGACCACCTGACCTGCCCCTTGAGAAACCTGTATGCAGGTTCAGGAAGCAACAGTTAGAACTGGACATGGAAAAACAGACTGGTTCCAAATAGGAAAAGGAGTACGTCAAGGCTGTATATTGTCACCCTGCTTATTTAACTTCTATGCAGAGTACATCATGAGAAACGATGGACTGGAAGAAACACAAGCTGGAATCAAGATTGCTGGGAGAAATATCAGTAACCTCAGATATAGAGATGACACGACCCTTATGGCAGAAAGTGAAGAGGAACTACAAAGCCTCTTGATGAAAGTGAAGGTGGAGAGTGAAAAAGTTGGCTTAAACCTCAACATTCAGAAAACGAAGATCATGGTATCTGGTCCAATCACTTCATGGCAAATAGACGGGGAAACAGTGGAAACAGTGGCTGACTTTATTTTTCTGGGATCCAAAATCACTGCAGATGGTGACAGCAGCCGTGAAATTAAAAGACACTTACTCCTTGGCAGGAAAGTTATGACCAACCTAGATAACATATTCAAAATCAGAGACATTACTTTGCCAACAAAGGTCCATCTAGTCAAACTATGGTTTTACCAGTGGTCATGTATGTATGTGAGAGTTGGACTGTGAAGAAAGCTGAGCAATGAAGAATTGATGCTTTTGAACTGTGGTGTTGGAGAAGACTCTTGAGAGTCCCATGGACTGCAAGGAGATGCAACCAGTCCATCCTAAAGGAGACCAGTCCTGGGTGTTCATTGGAAGGACTGATGCTAAAGCTGAAACTCCAGTACCTTGGCCACCTCATGCGAAAAGTTGACTCACTGGAAAAGACTGTGATTCTGGGAGGAATTGGGAGCAGGAGGAGAAGGGGACGACAGAGGAAGAGATGGCTGGATGGCATCACTGACTTTATGGACAAGAGTTTGTGTAAACTCTGGGAGTTCGTGATGGACAGAGAGGCCTGGCATGCTGCAATTCATGGGGTCGCAAAGAGTCAAACATGACAGCTACTGAACTGAACTGAACTGAACTGAAAGTGGTCTATGGGCTATCTGAAAAAAATAAATCTCACTAATATCTTATAACCTTAACAGATATTTTTATATACACACAAAGACACTTGAAGCACATACACACACATGAGATTCAGTATATACAAATATGGTTCTCTATGATTTTAATCTCTATAATCTATTACTTGAATCTAGTAAAAATACTTGATTCTGTGGAATAAAGTACATCTATATTTATGTATGTATATATATATATATAATACATTAATGTATATTATATACTTTCTGGGTTGAACAAATTCTGAGTGGCGTGATTAGAATGTAACATATATTCAATATAAATTATATTGATGTCAGAATTAGTTTAGAATATTGATTACATATCATAATTACAAAAATAGCTTTCTAAATAGTTAAAGTGATTTCTTTGCTTAGCAGAATGTATTGGTTGTATTTAACTGCATACATTTTGTTTTCAGTTGTGTTTCAGTTCAGTTCAGTTCGGTTCAGTCACTCAGTTGTGTCTGACTCTTTGTGACCCCATGAATCGCAGCACACCAGGCCTTACTGTCCATCACCAACTCCCGGAGTTCACTCAGACTCACGTCCATTGAGTCAGTAATGCCATCCAGCCATCTCATCCTCTGTCATCCCCTTCTCCTCCTGGCCCCAATCCCTCCCAGCATCACAGTCTTTTCCAATGAGTCAACTCTTCGCATGATGTGGTCTAGCCTAGTATAAATATATGAAAAGTTGTGCAATGCCTTCTGACTTAATTTTTTTGTCATTGATTAATTTAGGCAATCCTCACTTGGGGAAGAACTTTAAGTCTAATACTCATGATCCCCTCACAGTATACTTCTTTGCCAGAGCAGAACTCTCAAACTATAGCCAGCTGGGCAAATCAGGTTTTAGTCTATTTTTGTAGATAGAGTTTTAGTGCAGCACAGACATGTCCTTAATTTTACCTGTTGTCTATGCAGTCTGTAAGGGCAGAATTGAGTGGTTGTAACAGAAACCAGATAGTCTGCAAAGAATAAAATATTTGCTATATGGTCATTTACAGAAAAAGAAGAAAATCCAGACTTTGCTCTGCTGCTGCTGCTAGATCACTTCAGTCATGTCCGACTCTGTGTGACCCCATAGATGGCAGCCCACCAGGCTCCCCCATCCCTGGGATTCTCCAGGCAAGAACACTGGAGTGGGTTGCCATTTCCTTCTCCAATGCATGAAAGTGAAAAGGGAAAGTGAAGTCGCTCAGTCGTGTCCAACTCTTAACAACCCCATGGACTACAGCCTACCAGGCTCCTCTGTCCATGGGATTTTCCAGGCAAGATTACTGAAGTGGGGTGCCATTGCCTTCTCCGGACTTTGCTCTAGAGAGGTCAATATGGGAAGTAAAATTTTGTAAACTAGGATTTATGGATGTATATAATTCTCTTAAACAAAATATTTCTCTCAAATATTCTCTTTGGAGATACTTAAATATCTTGCACTAATAGTCTTGATTTGAGTGTTCAGTTTAGTTCAGCTCAGTTCAGTCGCTCAGTCGTGTCCAACACATTGTGACCCCATGAACTGCAGCATGCCAGGCCTCCCTACCATCACCAACTCCCGGAGTTCACTCAAACTCATGTCCATCGAGTTGGTGATGCCATCCAGCCATCTCATCCTCTGTCATCCCCTTCTCCTCCTGCTGCCATCCCTCCCAGCATCAGAGTCTTTTCCAATGAGTCAACTCTTCGCATGAGGTGGCCAAAGTACTGGAGTTTCAGCTTTAGCATCAGTCCTTCAAAAGCAATCCCAGGGCTGATCTCCATCAGTAGAGATTGGCTGGATCTCCTTGCAGTCCAAGAGACTCCCAAGAGTCTTCAACACCACAGTTCAAAACCATCAATTCTTCAGTGCTCAGCCTTCTTCATAGTCCAACTCTCACATCCATACATGACTACTGGAAAAACCATAGCCTTGACTAGATGGACCTTTGTTGGCAAAGTAATGTCTCTGCTTTTCAATATGCTATCTAGGTTGGTCATACCTTTCCTTCCAAGGAGTAAGCGTCTTTTAATTCATGGCTGCAATCGCCATCTGCAGTGATTTCGGAGCCCAAAAAAATAAAGACAGCTACTGTTTCCCCATCTATTTCCCATGAAGTGATGGGACCATATGCCATAATCTTCGTTTTCTGAATGTTGAGCTTAATCAATCTTTTCCACTCTCCTCTTTCACTTTCATCAAGAGGTTTTTTAGTTCCTCTTCACTTTCTGCCTTAAGGATGGTGTCATCTGCATATCTGAGGTTATTGATATTTCTCCTGGCAATATGGATTCCAGCTTGTACTGCTTCCAGCCCAGCATTTCTCATGATGTACTCTGCATATAAGTGAAATAAGCAGGGTGACAGTATACAGCCTTGACGTACTCCTTTTCCTATTTGGAACCCGTCTGTTGTTTCATATCCAGTTCTAACTGTTGCTTTCTGCCCTGCATATAGGTTTCTGAAGAGGCAGTTCAGGTGATCTGGTATTCCCCTCTCAGAATTTTCCACAGTTTATTGTGATTCACACAGTCAAAGGCTTTGGCATAATCAATAAAGCAGAAATAGATGTTTTTTCTGGAACTCGCTTGTTTTTTCCATGATCCAGCAGATGTTGGCAATTTGATCTCTGGTTCATCTGCCTTGTCTAAAACCAGCTTGAACATCAGGAAGTTCACGGTTCACGTATTGCTGAAGCCTGGCTTGGAGAATTTTGGGCATTACTTTACTATCATGTGAGATGAGTGCAATTGTGCGGTAGTTTGAGTATTCTTTGGCATTGCCTTTCTTTAGGATTGGAATGAAAACTGACCTTTTCCAGTGTTACTATTACAGAACTAAGAATACATTCTACAGAATTAATTTAAAAAATGCAATGTTAGAGAACATATGTAATTCAAATTCAATGTACTTTGGGGCAGGAGAACTCACTATATAATTTATCATACATGTTACTAACACTTTCAATGACTTAAAATGTACCATTTTAAAATATAATCATTCAGTAGATGACATTTCTCTCTGCTACTAAATTGATATAGAACATTCTACAATTCTGTGAGAATTTATACTGATTATGCCAATAAATTTTATTTTATTTTTGCTTCTAAATTTAATTTCTTCCAACTGTATATAAAAATTACTATAATATGAGGCACAGAATGTGGTATAAATCCTCTTTGAGGATCAAGCTGACAGGTGGGCAATTCACAAACTGGAGAACAATTATACCAAAGAAGTTCCCCGGGGAACCTGAGTTTGAAGGTCAGCAGGATTTGATTGCAAAACTTCCACAGGACAGAGGAAACAGAGATTCTTGGAGAGAACAAACAAATTTAATTAATAATATATCATTAATATTTAATATATTTTAAAATAAGAAAGCAACAAAAGTTC
>SJYQ01005029.1:386528-409029 GCA_006410935.1 Redunca redunca
GATATTCGTTCACTTTAGTTTGTTCTCAGTGTTTTGAGATTGTGTTTTAATTTTACATTTTGAATATTAACTATATGATTCCAAGGTAAAATATGCATCAAAATGCATTTGGAGATGTCAAACTTCAATTATTTTCCCTTCTGCTCTGTTTCTTTTCTTTTGATAAGTAGCCATTTGTTAAAGTATTTTTATTACCTTATAATTTTTCTGTAAGTAAAATAAACACACATATTTTTAAGCATATATATTCACAGTGCTACCACTGTTCTTAAAAATAGTCAAATATTATGCATACTATTATACATAAAAATAGTAAAATATTATACATACACCAAATTAAAATATAAATTGCTCTCTACACAAATATATATGTGAGGTTATTCCATATTATCATGTAAATATCACCCTTGTTCCTTATTACAGACAGAATGTTCCATTGTATTGATGTACCAGCTATCTAATGATGTAAACTACTTATAAACAAAAAGTTCAGTTAAAATCATCTGCTATGAAAAGAAATGATAAAGCATTGTTAGATGCCTAATACACAACTTGGTAATCAGTAACTAATGGTTTAAAATTCTTACGGGATAAAGATTCTTGGGAGTATAACTAAAGATACTATAAGTAATACTATGATCTCGTCATGTTATTTTCATTAGTGATTAAATATTGATGCCCTTTGTTCAGCTCAGTTCAGTCGCTCAGTCTTGTCTGACTCTTTGCGACCCCATGAATCACAGCACGCCAGGCCTCCCTGTCCATCACCAACTCCCAGAGTTCACTCAGATTCGCATCCATCGAGTCAGTGATGCCATCCAGCCATCTCATCCTCGGTCGTCCCCTTCTCCTCCTGCTCCCAATCCCTCCCAGCATCAGAGTCTTTTCCAATGAGTCAACTCTTCTCATGAGGTGGCCAAAGTACTGGAGTTTCAGCTTTAGCATCATTCCTTCCAAAGAACACCCAGGGCTGATCTCCTTCAGAATGGACTGGTTGATTCTCTTTGCAGTCCAAGGGACTCTCAAGAGTCTTCTCCAACACCACACTTCAAAAGCATCAATTCTTCAGCACTCAGCCTTCTTCACAGTCCAACTCTCACATCCATACATGACCACAGGAAAAATCATAGCCTTGACTAGATGGACCTTAGTCGGCAAAGTAATGTCTCTGCTTTTCAATATGCTATCTAGGTTGGTCATAAAACTTCTTCCAAGGAGTAAGTGTCTTTTAATTTCATGGCTGCAGTCACCATCTGAAGTGATTTTGGAGCCCCCAAAAATAAGGTCTGACACTGTTTCCCCATCTATTTCCCATGAAGTGATGGGACCGGATGCTACAATCTTCGTTTTCTGAATGTTGAGCTTTAAGCCAACTTTTTCACTCTCCTCTTTCACTTTCATCAAGAGGCTTTGTTGTTCCTCTTCACTTTCTGCCATAAGGGTGGTGTCATCTGCATATCTGAGGTTATGGATATTTCTCCCGGCAATCTTTTTTCCAGCTTGTGCTTCTTCCAGTCCAGCGTTTCTCATGATGTATTCTGCATATAAGTTAAATAAGCAGGGTGACAATATACAGCCTTGACGTACTCCTTTTCCTATTTGGAACCAGTCTGTTTTTCCATGTCCAGTTCTAACTGTTGCTTCCTGACCTGCATACAGATTTCTCAAGAGGCAGCATGAATTTAATAAATGTTGCTTTACTATGTAATGGGTGGTATATTAGGCCTTGGGATTCAAAAGTGAAATGTTTGCACTTGGTTAAGCTAGCATTTGTCGTGGAAAACATATGAAGATATTTTTCACTGGATGAAGAAATGGCAACCCACTCCAATATATTTGTTGGAAAAATTCCAAGGACAGAAGCTCCTGGCAAGCTGCAGTCTATGGGGTCACAAAGAGTCCAACAGAACTGAGTGACTAAGCACACATGCACACATGAAGATATTTTTACTAAGAAATTCAACTCAAGTGAAAATTGTTTACTCTATGAATCTTGCAAACTGGTATAGAATTTAGAAACATGAACAGAAGATTAAAATATGTATTGGTGAATACTGTGATTAAAGAATTTTAAAAGATCTATCTGAGCAAAATAAAGTGGTGTTTGTTTTCACTAAAAATGTTGATATTTGATAAATGAGTAGTTTAGGCAAGAGATTTCCAGCAAACATTAGTTATCTATACTTCCTTTGCAACCACCCTTAATTAAAAGCACCTAATATCCATTGAGTAATTTTTCAGATCTATTCCCCAATGGTTCACTAGAAGTCAACACTGTTGTTCATACTTCTCCATGCTTCTCTCAACTCCAACATTGGACACTTTTCATTTTCTTCTGGTAATTCCTTCTCTCCAAGCAACACTGCTATTTTCCTGTAGACAATTTACATATGTAACTAAAGAAAAAAAAATAACAACAATAATTGGAGGAGGTCAGGAATTAACTTTATATAACAGGTATAGTTAACTTATATCTTAGATAACCATTATGGATGCAAAACTAACCCTTAGAAAAATCTTTGTGAGTTTTGAAGACATAGCCTCATGAAAGATGCTGAGTGAAATAATTTCAGTGAAACCAGGGGAAAAATTTGTCCAGCAGGAGTTGAAATCAATAATTGAATTGCAGGAAGGGGAGGAAAGTAATATATTTTATTATTTTAAGGATTTTTTTTGTTAAGGGGAATAGGAATGAATAGCAGCCTATTGTAGACTGATAATAATATTTAAACAATTTATTAACTTAATTTATTCTATCTCTGATAAATGGAAATTTGACAAGGGGGAAAAGTTAATGTGTTTCTTTTGCTTGTTTGTTTGTTTGTTTTAACCACTATAATCTCAGTGCCCAGTATAGCAAATGCATGATACCATACAAGTGACTGAAAAATATTTGTTAAATGAGTGAATAAATTGATCATCTAAGATACCATTGCAGCAATTACAATGTCGTTTGATCCATAAAGCACTAGCCAGATACAAAATACCATAGTATTCTGCACTGCAAGAATATATATATTTGTATATCCATGTTTACTTTCTGCTCAAAATATTGAATTTGTATGCATTTTGTTGCTATTAAACAAAAGTTAATTCGTTATGAAGAGATGTTTCTGTAAAGAAATTCCCACCTAATAATTATGTTATATATTGCAAAAAGAATTGAAAAATGCTTATATTTGCAGGTCTGAGTATAGTATTTACTTTGGCTTTGGTTATTTTTTTCTTTTTCTTCCCTCCAACTTAAGCTTTACCAATAAAAGGAAAAGGTCAACATAACCAAAATAATATTTTCTTTTAGCAGTTTTCTACATTTAGGGCTCAACCTTAATCGCATTTTACTGCTCTATTGGGCTTTCTTTTGGCAAGGCAGAATGTGCCACTGATATTAGAAACTGTACATTAATATAATAAATGATTTTTTTAGAAAAGTAAAATTATACTGAAAATTAGAAGACAAGGAATTTTATCAAACAAAATATTCTTGGTTTTTGCACTAGATCATATTTATGAAACTCTTTAAAAATGCAAAAAAAAAAGAAATAAAAATAACCAAGTTTGTTTCTGTTCAGTACCCTCAGTACTCTGAACTGAAAACTACTACCCACTTCTAATAAAATTGGCTTACTGATATTTCTCATAGCCTACTCCTGCTGCCACATGTAAATTATCATGTATACAATTGCCTTGGAAACAAAAATAATAATAAATTTTCTTAAAATATGTTTAGCTGTTGCTATTATCGTGAACAACTGTAACAAGTGTGAAATTTGGGAAAATTGATATCTGAGCATTTTCAAGTTTCAATATGGTTTGCCTTCCTATTTTAATAATGATTGGAAGTAATATTTATTTTCTTTTTTTCACTGTTCTTTTTCACTTGAGTTGTCTAGATGCATGTCCATTATTTTCTAACACTTCATTAAATATGCAGTACACACCAAGCATAGAGGAAAGCAAAGTGACACCACAGTGGTAGCTGGACTAGTGCTGAGCATGACATTAGGAATACTCAGAGAGAGCTCATCTACTCCCATCAAGAGAATTTATGTCTCTTGTTTGTGTCTAAAAAAACTATTTAGATTGTCATTGGCTGCTCATGTTCTCAAATAAGAGTTACTTTTGTTAATAGCTTCATCATGAATGAGTTCATGGAAAGACATGAGGGAGGCAAGATAATATTGTCTTCAAAGAAGTTGTGAGTGTAGTGGTTGAACTGTTCTAATGTAGTAACAAGTTTTTGGTGTTTTGTTGTTGTTTGATGTGCATGTGTGTGCGCGCGCTCAGTCATGCCTGACTGTTTGTGACCCTATGGACTATAGCCTGTCAGGCTCCTCTGTCCCTGGGATTTTTTCAGCAGGAATACTGGAGTGGGTTACCATTCCCTTCTCCAGGGGTTCTTCTTGACCCAGGGATCGAACCCATGTCTCTTTCATCTCCTGCATTAGAAGCTAGGCTCTTTACTACTAGCACCACCTGGTAAGCCCTCTCATTGTCTAGTAGGTACAAACAATACCTCAAAACTTCCTTCACTTTACTTTTCCTCTTTTTGTGTTATATTTTTTTAGATATGATTCTTGTTCATAAGGGCTTCCCAAGTGGCTCAAGGAAATAATCTGCCTGCAATACAAGAAACTGAGCTTCAGTCCCTGGGTGGTGAAAATCCCCTGGAGATCTGAGAATGGCAATCCACTTCAGTGGATTCCACTTACCTAGGAAACCTCATGCACAGAGGAACCTGGAAGGCTATAATAGTCCATAGAGTCACAAGAGTTAGACATGACTTAGTGACTAAACCAACATCACCACTTGTTAATAAATATGGCCTAAATTTATTTTCTATTTCTTTTTAATTAAGCTTGATATTTTTTTGTATTTTAGTGGACAAGGTTAGTCCATTTAAAATTTGTGATCAGAGAATTGTTCAAAGTTGTTCTCAAAGTTTATTTAGTGTTTCCTATTTGATCTGTCTAATCTGCAGTTTGACCATTATTTTTTAATTAGTAATTTTAAAAATATACATAGTTTCTTTTTCATTAAAAAATTCTATGTGATTCTATTGCCCACTGAGTCTTCAAGAAGTGAATATTACTGACATAAACTTTTAACTATTTCAGAGGTTAATTAGGTATCATCATCTGTGAGAAAAGGGAGTTCAGTTCAGTTCAGTTCAGTCACTCAGTCGTGTCTGACTCCATGCGACCTGATGAATCGCAGCACCGCCAGGCCTCCCTGTCCATCAACAACTTCCAGAGTTCACTCAGATTCACATCCATCGAGTCACTGATGCCATCCAGCCATCTCATCCTCTGTCGTCCCCTTCTTCTCCAGCCCCAGTACTTTCCAGCATCAGAGTCTTTTCCCATGAGTCAACTCTTTGCATGAGGTGGCCAAAGTACTGGAGTTTCAGCTTTAGCATCATTCCTTCCAAAGAAATCCCAGGGCTGATCTCCTTCAGAATGGACTGGTTGGATCTCCTTGCAGTCCAAGGGGCTCTCAAGAGTTTTCTCCAACACCACAGTTCAAAAGCATCAATTCTTCAGGGCTCAGCTTTCTTCACAGTTTCAATTCAGTCACTCAGTCATGTCTGACTCTTTACGACCCCATGAATCACAGCACGCCAGGCCTCCCTGTCCATCACCAACTCCCGGAGTTCACTCAGACTCACGTCCATCGAGTCAGTGATGCCATCCAGCCATCTCATCCTCTGTCATCCCCTTCTCATCCTGCCCCCAATCCCTTCCAGCATCAGAGGCTTTTCCAAAGAGTCAACACTTTGCATGAGGCGGCAAAGTACTGGAGTTTCAGCTTTAGCATCATTCCTTCCAAAGAACGCCCAAGACTGATCTCCTTCAGAATGGACTGGTTGGATCTCCTTGCAGTCCATGGGACGCTCAAGAGTCTTCTCCAACACCACAGTTCAAAAGCATCAATTATTCGGCGCTCAGCCTTCTCACAGTCCAACTCTCACATCCATACATGACCACAGGAAAAACCATAGCCTTGACTAGATGGACCTTAGTCTGCAAAGTAATGTCTCTGCTTTTGAATTTGCTATCTAGGTTGGTCATAAATTTTCTTCCAAGGAGTAAGCGTCTCTTAATTTCATGGCTGCAATCACCATCTGCAATGATTTTGGAGCCCCCCAAAAATAAAGTCTGACACTGTTTCCACTGTTTCCCCATCTAATTCCCATGAAGTGATGGGACCAGATGCCATGATCTTCATTATCTGAATGTTGAGCTTTAAGGCAACTTTTTCACTCTCCACTTTCACTTTCATCAAGAGGCTTTGTAGTTCCTCTTCACTTTCTGCCATAAGGGTGGTGTCATCTGCATATCTGAGGTTATTGATATTTCTTCCATCAATATTGATTCCAGCTTGTGTTTCTTCCAGTCTAGCATTTCTCATGATGTACTCGGCATATAAGTTAAATAAGCAGGGTGACAATATACAGCCTTGACGGACTCCTTTTCCTATTTGAAACTAGTCTGTTGTTCCATGTCCAGTGGCATGGAACTGTTGCTTCCTCTCCTGCACACAGATTTCTCAGGAAGCAGGTCAGGTGGTCTGGTATTCCCATCTCTTTCAGAATTTTCCACAGTTTCTTGTGATCCACACAATCAAAGTCATTGGCATAGTCAATAAAGCAGAAATAGATGTTTTTCTGGAACTCTCTTGCTTTTTCCATGATCCAGCAGATGCTGGCAATTTGATCTTTGGTTCCTCTGCCTATATTAAAACCAGCTTGAACATCAGGAAGTTCACGGTTCACATATTGCTGAAGCCTGGCTTGGAGAATTTTGAGCATTACTTTACTAGTGTGTGAGATGAGTGCTATTGTGTGGTAGTTTGAGCATTCTTTGGCATTTTCTTTCTTTGGAATTGGAATGAAAACTGACCTTTTCCAGTCCTGTGGCAACTGCTGAGTTTTCCATATTTGCTGGCACTATCACAGCATCATCTTTCAGGATTTGAAAAAGTTCTCTGGAATTCCATCACCTCTACTAGCTTTGTTCATTGTGATGCTTTCTAAGGCCCACTTGACTTCACATTCTAGGATGTCTTGCTCTAGATGAATGATCACATCACCCTGATTATCTTGCTCTTGAAGATCTTTGTTGTACAGCTCTTCTGTGTATTCTTGCCATCTCTTCTTAATATCTTCTGCTTCTGTTAGGTCCAGACCATTTCTGTCCTTTATCAAGCTCATCTTTGCATGAAATGTTCCCTTGGTATATCTAATTTTCTTGAAGAGATCTCTAGTCTTTCCCATTTTGTTCTTTTCCTCTATTTCTTTGCACTGATCGCTGAAGAAGGCTTTCTTATCTCTTCTTGCTATTCTTTGGAACTCTGCATTCAGATGCTTATATCTTTCCTTCTCTCCTTTGCTTTTCACCTCTCTTCTTTTCACTGTTATTTGTAAGGCCTCCTCAGACTGCCATTTTGCTTTTTTGCATTTCTTTTCCATGGGGATGGTCTTGATCCCTGTCTCCTGTACAATGTCACAAACCTCATTCCATAGTTCATCAGGCACTCTATCTATCAGACCTAGGCCCTCAAATCTATTTCTCACTTCCACTGCACAATCATAAGGAATCTGATTTAGATCATACCTGAATGGTCTAGCAGTTTTCCCTACTTTCTTCAATTTCAGTCTGAATTTGGTAATAAGGAGTTCATGATCTGAGCCACAGTCAGCTCCTGGTCTTGTTTTTGTTGACGTATAGAGCTTCTCCATCTTTGGCTGCAAAGAATATAATCAATCTGATTTCGGTGTTGACCATCTGGTAATGTCCATTTGTAGAGTATTCTCTTGTGTTGTTGGAAGAGGATGTTTTCTATGAGGAGCTATCCCACGTCCGAGGTCAGGGGAAGAAGCCGAGGAGGACCCCATGCCCAAAGGGCAGCGGCCAAGAGGAGTTACCCCGCATCTGAGGCCAGGGGCGGCGGCTGGGAGGAGCAACCCCATGTCCACGGAGAGGTGGCTTCTTGGGTGCAGGAGGGCTTAGAGTAACTATTCCACATTGAAGGTCAGGAAGGGCAATGATGACGAGATACCCTTCGTCCGAGGTAAGGAGCAGCAGCTGCACTTTGATGGAGCAGCCGTGAAGAGATACCCCACGCCCAAGGTAGAGAAACCCAAGTAAGACGGTTGGTGTTGCAAGAGGGTATCAGAGGGCAGATACACTGAAACCATACTAACAGAAAACTAGTCAACCTAATCACACTAGGACCACAGCCTTGTCTAACTCAATGAAACTAAGCCATGCCCACGGGGCAACCCAAGATGGACGGATCATGGTGGAGAGGTCTGACACAATGTTGTTCACTGGAGAAGGGAATGGCAAACCACTTCAGTGTTCTTGCCTTGAGAACTTCATGAACAGTATGAAAAGGCAAAATGATAGGATACTGAAAGAGGTACTCCCCAGGTCAGTAGGTACACAACATGCTACAGGAGATCAGTGGAGAAATAACTCCAGAAAGAATGAAGGGATGGAGCCAAAGCAAAAACAATACCCAGTTGTGGATGTGACTGGTGGTAGAAGCAAGGTCCAATGCTGTAAAGAGCAATATTGCATAGGAACCTGGAATGTCAGGTCCATGAATCAAGGCAAATTGGAAGTGGTCAAACAAGAGATGGCAAGAGTGAATGTCAACATTCTAGGAATCAGCAAACTAAAATAGACTGAAATGGGTGAATTTAACTCAAATGACCATTATATCTACTACTGTGGGCAGAAATCCTTTAGAATAAATGGAGTAGCAATCATGGTCAACAAAAGAGTGTAATGCAGTACTTGGATGCAATCTCAAAAACGACAGAATGATCTCTCTTCATTTCCAAGGCAAACCATTCAATATCACAGTAATCCAAGTCTATGCCCCAACCAGTAATGCTGAAGAAGCTGAAGTTGAACAGTTCTATGAAGACCTACAAGACCTTTTAGAACTAACACCCACAAAAATGTCCTTTTCATTATAGGGGATTGGAATACAAAAGTAGAAAGTCAAGAAACACCTGGAGTAACAGGCAAATTTGGCCTTGGAATGTGGAAGGAAGCAGCACAAAGACTAATAGAGTTTTGCCAAGAAAATGCACTGGTCATAGCAAACAACTTCTTCACAGTTTAGGACTACTTAATTTTGTTCCTAGAGTCTTTTGTGGGGAGTAGGTGGACATCTAGGTAAAGTGGGTACAACCGAAGATATTTGAGTGTGATTTGGAAATCCTCAGAGAAGATTTTTGAACTTTTGACTTTCTAGCTTCACCCAGAAAAAGAAGACACAGTCTAGTACATATTTCCAAAGTTCTTCTTATGAGACAGCTTTTTTTTTTCATTCACACCTATAGAGTTTTTACGCTTTTTGGGTCCTGATATCCAACTATGCTCATCACACATCTCATGCCTAGACTTTGTCTATTATAAAATATTTCTTTTATTATCTATACCATAAATACTAAGTCAGGCTTTGTGTAATGTTCTTGTATTTCACAACTGCATACAGCATTCTCCTTTAATATAATATTATAAATCTTATGAAGTATTCACTGAAGAATTTAAAATATTTGTATACCAGAACAGAGAAAATGTTTACATAAAATATAAGTTCAAGAGTAAAAATATCAATATGCCTCATCTGTGCCAATCTCTGCCTTAATAGAGAAAATTATGGTAAAAATTAATATCTCTAGGATGGATCTAGCTTTAGAATCCTGTTGTTTCAGACTCTTGTTCCTTCAGAGCATGGTCTGAGTTCTAGAAAAATGAACTTTAAAAATTAAATAACTTGACCTCAAATTTCCACAGTATAATTGAAATTTTTATTTTATACTGCATTATTTATTTTATATAACAGTGAGGGTATTGTAAAGTAAGAGTTTAAAATCCTGCCTTAGTCAATGTGGGCCATGTGACCTATTCAACTGGCTTAACTTTCTAAGCCTCAGTTTCCTCATCTTAAAAAGACTGCCTATCATCTATTAATGTTCAGCTTCAAAAAATGGTAGAAGAATCAGGTATGTAAAAAATTTATGAAGGAAGGTATGTACAACTGTAGCAGGAAAACAAATTATGAGACAATCATAGCCATAGGTTTAGTAAATCACATCAAGTTTCCACTCAGCTACATGTCTTTTGAGGAAAACAAAGTTTTTATAAGATACAGATTTCAATCTTTCTTTAGGTTTCCTCCTTCAAGAAAATTTATGTTCCTTAGAATGCTATCAGAATTTTAAACATTTGCAATAACTGTCATAACAGGTACACATAAATAATTTATCCTCTTTGTTCCTAATCATGTGATAGGGAGTAGTTAAACTATAGTTATTAATGTAGTTAATCCATTAGAATGTATTGTTCAACATTTTATTAGCTTTTTTGTCTTATATTTTGATGTTTATATCCTTATTTTATAGTTCTCAGTTTGGGTTTATTTACCAGGAAAGTAACATACATAAATCATGCAAGTTGTATTATTTTCATAAATAATAATATATATGTAAGTTAGAAGTTAGTTTATTATTAATCTATCATACACATAACTGACAGNAATGTCTCTGCTTTTGAATATACTATCTAGATTGGTCATAACTTTTCTTCCAAGGAGTAAGCATCTTTTAATTTCATGGCTGCAATCACCATCTGCAGTGATTTTGGAGCCCCCAAAAATAAAGTCTGACACTGTTTCCACTGTTTCCTCATATATTTGCCATGAAGTGATGGGACCGGATGCCATGATCTTCGTTTTCTGAATGTTGAGCTTTAAGCCAACTTTTTCACTCTCCTCTTTCACTTTCACCAAGAGGCTTTTTAGCTCCTCTTCACTTTCTGCCATAAGGGTGGTGTCATCTGCATATCTGAGGTTATTGATATTTCTTCCATCAATCTTGATTCTAGCTTGTGTTTCTTCCAGTCTAGCATTTCTCATGATGTACTCTGCATATAAGTTAAATACGCAGGGTGACAATATGCAGCCTTGACAGACTCCTTTTCCTATTTGGAACCAGTCTGTTGTTCCATGTCCAGTTCTAACTGTTGCTTCCTGACCTGCATACATATTTGTAAAGAGGCTGGAAAGGTGGTCTGGTATTCCCATCTCTTTCAGAATTTTCCAGGTTCTTGTGATCCACACAGTCAAAGGCTTTGGCATAGTCAATAAAGCAGAAATAGATGTTTTTCTGGAACTCTCTTGCTTTTTTAATGATCCAGAAGATGTTGGCAATTTGATCTCTGGTTCCTCTGCCACTTCTAAAACCAGCTTGAACATCAGGAAGTTTACGGTTCATGTATTGCTGAAGCCTGGCTTGGAGAATTTTGAGCATTACTTTACTAGCATGTGAGATGAGTGCAATTGTGTGGTAGTTTGAGCATTCCTTGACATTGCCTTTCTTTGGGATTGGAATGAAAACTGACCTTTTCCAGTCCTGTGGCCACTGCTGAGTTTTCCAAACTTGCTGGCATATTGAGTGCAGCACTTTCACAGCATCATCTTTCAAGATTCGAAATAGCTCTACTGGAATTCCATCACCTCCACTAGCTTTGTTCGTAGTGATGCTTTCTAAGGCCTTCTTGACTTCACATTCCAGGATGTTTGGCTCTAGATGAGTGATCACACCATCGTGATTATCCGGGTCGTGAAGATCCTTTTTGTACAGTTCTTCTGTGTATTCTCCCATCTCTTCTTAATATCTTCTGCTTCTGCTAGGTCCATACCATTTCTGTCCTTTATCGAGCCCATCTTTGCATGAAATGTTCCCTTGGTATTTCTAATTTTCTTGAAGAAATCTCTAGTCTTTCCCATTCTGTTGTTTTCCTCTGTTTCTTTGTGCTGATCACTGAAGAAGGCTTTCTTATCTCTTCTTGCTATTCTTTGAAACTCTGCATTTAGATGCTTATATCTTTCCTTGTCTCCTTGGCTTTTTGCTTCTCTTCTTTTCACAGCTATTTGTAAGGCCTCCTTAGACAGCCATTTTGCTTTTTTGCATTTCTTTCCATGGGGATGGTCTTGACCCCTGTCTCCTGTACAATGTCACGAACCTACATTGATAGTTAATCAGGCACTCTATCTATTCCTAGATCTAGGCCCTTAAATCTATTTCCCACTTCCACTGTAGAGTCATAAGGGATTTGATTGAGGTCATACCTGAATGGTCTAGCAGTTTTCCCTGTTTTCTTCAATTTCAGTCTGAATTTGGTAATAAGGAGTTCATGATCTGAGCCACAGTCAGCTCCTGGTCTTGTTTTTTTTTGACTGTATAGAGCTTCTCCATCTTTGACTACAGAGAATATAATCAATCTGATTTTAGTGTTGACCGTCTGGTGATGTCCATGTGTAGAGTTTTCTCTTGTGTTGTTGGAAGAGGGTGTTTGCTATGACCAGTGCATTTTCTTGGCAAAATTCTATTAGTCTTTGTCCTGCTTCATTCCACATTCCAAGGTCAAATTTGCCTGTTACTCCAGGTGTTTCTTGACTTCTTACTTTTGCATTCCAGTCCCCTATAGTGAAAAATACATCTTTTTGGGGTGTTCTAAAAGGTCTTGTAGGTCTTCATAGAACTGTTCAGCTTCAGCTTCTTCAGCATTACTGGTTGGGGCATAGACTTGGATTACTCTGATATTGCCTTGGAAACGAACAGAGATCATTCTGTCGTTTTTGAGATTGCATCAAAGTACTGCATTTCAGACTCTTTGTTGACCATGATGGCCACTCCATTTCTTCTGACGGATTCCTGCCTGCATATAGATCTTTATTTATAAGTAAGAAAACAATGGTTCCTTGTTTTACCATCACCTGCATTATATATACCACAGAAATGATTAAGCCTTTAATTTTAATAAATATAAGTATACTAGACATTATATATTGGCTTCTCAGGTGGTGTCAGTGGTAAGGAATATGCTTTCCCATACAAGAGACATAAGAGACTTGGGTTTGATCTCTGGGTCTGGAAGATACCCTGGAGGAGGAAATGGAAACCCACTCTAGTATTCTCACCTGGGAAATCCTATGGACAAAGGAGCTTTGTGGACTACAGTCCTTGGGGTTGCATAGAGTCAGACACGGTAGAGCACAGCAGAGCAGACATTATATATTTAAAACAGAAGTGGAATGAAGTCCTACACTCTTCTAGAAATCTCCCCAATTCAGTAAAAGCTAATCCTCCAAAACTTTATTAAAAAGAAAAAGCTTGTAAAAAAGAAGATTTCCAGGAGGAAAATAAAAACAATAAAGGTTTCTCACCTGCATTATTGAATTCCCTTTTTTACTACTCTGTTTTAGAATAAAATAAGTATATTCATTATATCATATAACATTATAATAATTCTGGCATTCAAGACTTTCCAATGCAATTTTTGTTATGGATATCAAGAGACTGAAATTAGAATTGTTCAGGCTTTTTAAAAGATTTATATGGAAGATTATATGCCAATTGAGGGGCATTTCATGAAATATTCAGAAAATTTTCTAAAAATAAGAAAGCTGTAGTATATGGGTTCCTTTGATACAACAAGTGGGTTTACTTGAAGAATCACTCGCATCCAACCTTCACTCCTCCTCTTGTTAATCTATACACTGCCTTAAGATTTAAAAACCCTAAAATGAAATGGGATGTGATAGGGTTTTTGTCTATCTCGATACTTAGACCTACCCTGCTGTCAAAAGATGGGAAGGGCTGATGAGAAGGCTAGGAAATCTCCTCACCCCTCTTCCAATTCAGAGTCTCTAGTTGCTCTGGGGTGGGAGTGGAATAGGAACAGATGGTTCCAGCTTAATTGGTGCTGTAATAGTCTATCAATTGCTGCTGATCTGAACATCATCTAGTCACTCATGCCTGTTTCATAGTACCATCAAAACGTCAGCTGTCTCAGGGATGTGTCTTCTGCAGATCTTCAAAGGACTATCATTGTACTGTGTCTCAATTTGAGAGAGTACAAATCCTCTGTTTTTCACTCAGTAGTTCTCTTTCAGTAACCTCTTGCTGCTGAAGGCCCCTTTTGGCAGATATTTCTCTAGATTGAGAATGACAAGAGTACTCTAGCACAGTTGTCTTACATTTGGTTCTTTTAATCCTTAGGAAACTAACTTGTTACTCTAAACAGCAGGAGTTCAGACTGTTTACCTGCCACCCTTTTCCTATTCTCGTCATGTTTCCTCAGTTCTCTCTCCTTTGCCCAGGTAAGCACACAAAAATCAACAGATTTGTTTTCTAGAAACTGTCTAACTAGAGAAATGTGAGATACGCCAGACTGATACTCAGAGCCTTATTCACCTGGATTTGAGTAGAGGGAAAAGAAGTGCCACCTTGTCTGTCATACAGAAAATTCACAGCCTAACCATCCAACTTCATGATAGTTAGACAAATAACACACACACACAAAGAGAGAGGGAGATTTTACCTGGCAAGTCTTCTCTGGCATATATTTAGCTTTACTTTTGATCTGATCAATTAAAGATGTTCTACCACGATAATGTAAATAATGCTTTCTTGATTCTTATGAGTGTCCCACGTAAGACCAAAAAAGCCTTAACACTCGATCTATCACTATGAAATTGAATAAACACATTCTCACTCACAGTGTTTACCCCACAACAAGATCATTTTAAATCTTACCTCTGTCATAGATCAAGAAGCAGGAAAAATCAGCAGAAAATTATTGTTCTTCTGTATCCTCTCCAAAGAAGCCTTCTCATTATTTTTTCTACCCCTAGGAAATAAATTTATATTTAAAGCATTTTGTAGATAAAGGAAGATAAATTAGTGAACTTAAATAAATGTGGCTTAGATTTTAAAAAATGCATATTGTTACCAGAGCAAACAGTAGTAAGCTACTAGCTTTATGGCTTTATTCGTTTGATAAATATGTCATTATAAATGATGTTCTACTAAACTGAAATTTACTCACTATAGAAGTTTAACTTTATAATATCTATAAATTGCATTTTAAATTTTTAAAAAAACTTATATCTTATGTGAACTGATTAAGAATGAGCAGTAAAACATAATATTTTCATAAATCCAATTTTCAAGTCTATCAGTAAAATATTCCACATCAAATTTCACATAACATCTTCAACATTATAAGATGAAATAAGACCGCTTTCCTATATCTTATGCTTTCCTACAACATAGGCAACTTAATTTTCTAAATCTATAAGAGGAGGAAAGCCATTATAATAAGGGTAATTAGATGTTCCAAATCTGTAGAACAGCCTTCATAAATCTTCCTGTTTGGTACAAAGAACAGTTGGTCCCATACCAGCTTCTGTCATGTCTACTTTTGTATAAGGAAATATGTTTCATAAATAATTTCTGAACTTGTAAAAAAAATGGTAAAGCTATCTTTAGAATATTCTGAGCAAGATTTATTGTCTTAGATCATGATGAAGAAAATAAGAATGAATATTGTACTCAAATGTAAGTCTACTATTTACTATATTAATTGATAAATGAATTAATCTGCTGCCTCTCAAAATACAGGCCAAGATCACCTTTATTGAAATAGTCTGTGATATATGTTAACATTCAGATTCTTCCCTGTGTCCCACAACAGGCCTGCAGGATCGCAATTCCTGGGGATGAGTTCTCTGAAATAATGTGTATGTCTGAAAGCATTCAGGTGATCCTTATGTTCTCATTTTAGATTCAGGAATGAAGCCCACTTACAGATTCTTAATGAGAACAAAATAATGTCAGTAAAGTGATTAGTAGGGAAAAAACCCACAATAATATAAACATCATTTATTTACTTTTATCTCCTTGTTGAATACTGTGTTATACATGCATATATGTGTGTGTGTATGTGTGTGTGTGTGCATGTGTGTGCTCAGTCATGTCTGATTCTTTGTGACCCCATCTACTGTAGCCCACCAGACTCCCTGTCCATGGAATTTCCCAGGTAAGAGTACTTGAGTGGGTTGCCATTTCCTTTTCTACAGGATCTTCCTGACCCAGGGATGGAACCTGGGCCTCCTGCACCTCCTGCATTGACAGGTAGATTCTTTACCACTGTACCTCCTGGGAAGCAAGTCATGCAGTATATTTGGAGTACTTCTCAGCTCAATTATCTGATTTCATAGACAATGTTTTCCACATATAACCATGACAGTGTAAGTCTAGAGGGCAGAAATGATTATGAGATAATTGCACTCATTCTTCCTAATTCACAAAAGAATGGTTAAATTACTTTGTTAGACAAAAATTTGGATGACACATAGCAAAAAAAAAAAAAAAAAAAAAAGACATTAGTGTAGAAACAACAGCCAGTAGTTTAAATTATACTGATATTGGTAGGCCCAAATAAGCAATTCCCGTAGGATCAGATTGTAATTTGGGTGAAAATAACCAATCACATTGGATTGGGAAGAGAGGTTGGGAAGTTTGAAGTAAGGAGTATGTGTGCGTTTTCTAACTTGTCTTTCCAAGTTCTACTTTGGAGGGGGATTATAAGATCATTTTCAATCCTGTCAATTCCTTTTCGGTTACAAATTTTCTAACCATATCTTATTACTTCTAGGGTCTCCAGTATGCCCACAAACAAACTGGTTTTATTTTGCCTAACTGATCCTTTTGCATCAGATAAAATTTGCTATTTGTGAACCTGGGAAAATTCCATTTATTCCTCAATATATTTTAAGGATCTCTTACATAGAAAACCATTCCCATTATTTCCCAAATTTAGAACTAAGCATGCCTTCCTCTCTGCCTGTTTCTTTTATACTTACATTGTATTAACCATGGGTTTTACTTTCTGTATTCTGATGCTGTGACACCTGGGACCTTGCAGATTCTAGAGGGACTTCCCCTCCCAGGGTAAGCCAGTTCATACAGACAACAAAAACCTTGCCCACAAACACACTTTTCAGATACAAATCAACTAATCCAGAGGCTCTTGCAATCTTAGTCACTCTTTTTCTGCCCTAATTTCCTCAAGGCCACCTATTAAACAAGTAAGTGGTAGTCACTAAGTTGTGTCTGACTCCTGTGACCCCATGAACTGCATCCCACCAGACTCCTCTTTCCATGAGAATTCCCAGGCAAGAATACTGGAGAGGGTTTGCCATTTCCTTCTCCAGGGGATAGTCAAACCATGGAATTGAACCCACATCTCCTGCATCACAGGCAGATTCTTTACTACAGAGCCACCAGAGAAGCCCTATCAAACAATTAGAGACAGCACCTAACCCCCATAGCCTGCTGAAACCATTCAACTGAGCCAAACCTAAGCTTCTCTGGCTGCTGTTCTACTTGCAGAAGCCAGAATAAAGGATTTTGTCCACAATTCTCCCTTTTTCTTCTGCCTCCTGACTCAACTTTGGGCTTTCCTGTCACCCATCCTCTTCAAACTGAATAATAAACTTTCAACGACAATAGTCTTCTGATCTGTGGGCCTTACTGTACCTCAGAATTTCTATTAATACATTATATTTAAAACGGAAAATTTACAGAGTTGGCACTTCTCTTGCTGAATGAATCCAAAGCCAGTGTTTCAGGGTTTCCCTAAAGTTTAATATATTCTCACTTAGATAGTCATTCTCAAAACCGTATTTCTCCCATTTGATCTCTAGAGACTTTGAGTAATGCTTGTTTACATTCTATTCTTTGATTATTCCCCTGTACACACTCTACCGTTTTGCTAATAAAAGGGTTATCTTGTAACAAGTAGCAGCCCCTCATCTTCTGAGAGCTTATTAAAAATATAGGATAAGAGTCTCTGAATCAAAATTGACATTTTAACAGGATGCCAAGTGATCCATATGCACATTAAATTTTGGATTGCAATTCCTTTATTCTTGTATTTTCAAAGACCCTGATGCTGGGAAAGATTGAAGGCGGGAGTAGGAGACGACAGAGGATGAAATTGTGGGATGCCATCACCGACTCAATGGACAGAAGTTTGAGTAAGCTCCGGAAGTTGGTGTTGGACAGGGAAGCTTGGTGTGTTGTAATCCATGGGGTCACAAAGTGTCATACATGACTGAGCAACTGAACTGAACTGAACTGAGGAAACCTTGACTTTCAAAGATTTCCTTTGTAAAACTCGACATTTTCCTCCTCACACACAAAATTATAAAGCCTTTTACATTCTTATTGTGTTTTATTCTGCTTCTGGATAAATTGGATTGCTAGAGTCAGAATATCTTAAGTGTATATTCTGTCAATTTTATTATTTATCCTTGGAACTGTGAAGATCTAGAAAACTTATTTTATCTCTCCACAAGGCTATAATACAGCCATTGCAGCTGCAGAACCTTATTTATTTATTGTGTGATGAACTGTTACTTCTCTATAGAATAACCCATGATCTTGCTCTCTGATCATTCACAAGCATGACTCAAATAGACATAATATCTCCAGCTCTATCTAAGAACACAGGCTGGTATTATTCCTGAGATATTGTGGAAAAGTCACACAAGCACTCAAAGGTTAGCTGTTCTATGTATTGGCAGTTCCAAACATTCTAGGCAGGATGCATATAGAGGTAACTGGCTTGTTGAAAGCATAGATTAGAGAATCTTCCTTAAAGAGAAGAATGCACGAGAAATGTACTTTTTTCTCCTAAGGTTTTTACAATTATTTGGGGATATTTTGAGTGACTGATGACAGTGATTAATATAAAGCTGCATTGGGGAACAAGTTGCTTGTTATTGCTTGAAATTTGTGTGCATATAAAAGTGGAAAAGTTTCCCTGAGTCATACAGCAAATATAAAGTAGATAACCAGTGGGAATTTGCTGTATGACTCAGGGAACACAAAGTGGGGCTCTATGACAACCTAGATGGGATGGGGTGGAAGATGTAAGGAAGGTTCAAGAGGGAGGGGACAAATGTTTACCAATGGCTCATTCATGTTTATTTATGGCAGAAACCAACACAATATATAATGCAATTATCCTTCAATTAAAAATAAATATTTATTTTATTTTTATTTTAATTTTTATTTTAACTTTATTTTACTTTACAATACTGTATTGGTTTTGCCATACATTGACATGAATCCACCACGGGTGTACATGCGTTCCCAAACATGAACCCCCCTCCCACCTCCCACCCCACAACATCTCTCTGGGTCATCCCCGTGCTCCAGCCCCAAGCATCCTGCATCCTGCATCAGACATAGACTGGCAATTCATTTCTTACATGATAGTATACATGTTTCAATGCCATTCTCCCATCTCATCCCACCCTCTCCCTCTCCCCCAAAGTCCAAAAGTCCGCTCTACACATCTGGGTCTCTTTTGTTGTCTCGCATACAGGGTCATCATCACCATCTTTCTAAATTCCATATATATGTGTTAGTATACTGTATTGGTGTTTTTCTTTCTGGCTTACTTCACTCTGCATAATCGGCTCCAGTTCCATCCATCTCCTTAGAACTGATTCAAATGTATTCTTTTTAATGGATGAGTAATACTCCATTGTGTATATGTACCACAGCTTTCTTATCCATTCATCTGCTGATGGACATCTAGGTTTTTTCCATGTCCTGGCTATTACAAACAGTGCTGCGATGAACATTGGGGTACATATGTCTCTTTCTATTCTGGTTTCCTCGGTGTGTATGCCCAGCAGTGGGATTGCTGGGTTGTAAGGCAGTTCTATTTGCAATTTTTAAAGGAATCTCCACACTGTTCTCCATAGTGGTTGTACTAGTTTGCATTCCCACCATCAGTGTAGGAGGGTTCCCTTTTCTCCACACCCTCTCCAGCATTTATTGCTTGCAGACTTTTGGATCGCAGCCGTTCTGACTGGAGTGACAGATAAACTAAACAGAAAATTAACAAGGAAACACAAACTTTAAATGATACAATAGACCAGTTAGACCTAATTGATATCTATAGGACATTTCACCCCAAAACAAGGGATTTCACCTTTTTCTCAAGTGCTCACGGAACCTTCTCCAGGATAGATCACATCCTGGGCCATAAATCCAACCTTGATAAATTCAAAAAAATCAAAATCATTCCAAGCATCTTTTCTGACCATAATGCATTAAGATTAGATCTCAATTACAGGAGAAAAACTATTAACAATTCAAACATATGGAGGCTGAACAACACACTTCTGAATAACCAACAAATCACAGAAGAAATCAAAAAAGAAATCAAATTATGCGTAGAAACTAATGAAAATGAAAACACAACAATCTAAAACCTGTGGGACACTTTAAAAGCAGTGCTAAGAGGAAAGTTCATAGCAATACAGGCACACCTCAAGAAACAAGAAAAACGTCAAATAAATAACCTAACTCTATACCTAAAGCAACTAGAAAAGGAAGAAATGGAGAACACCAGAGTAAATAGAAGGAAAGAAATCTTAAAAATTGGGGCAGAAATAAATGCAAAAGAAACAAAAGAGACCATAGCAAAAACCAACAAAGCCAAAAGCTGGTTCTTTGAAAGAATAAATAAAATTGACAAACCATTAGCCAGACTTATCAAGAAACAAAGAGAGAAAAATCAAATCAATAAAATTAGAAACGAAAATGGAGAGATCACAACAGACAACACAGAAATACAAAGGATCATAAGAGACTACTATGAGCAATTCTATGCCAATAAAATGGACAACGTGGAAGAAGTGGACAAATTCTTAGAAAAGTACAACTTTCCAAAACTGAACCAGGAAGAAATAGAAAACCTTAACAGACCCATCACAAGCGTGGAAATTGAAACCATAATCAGAAATCTCCCAGCAAACAAAAGCCCAGGTCCAGACGGCTTCACAGCTGAATTCTACCAAAAATTTAGAGAAGAGCTAACACCTATCCTAATCAAACTCTTCCAGAAAATTGCAGAGGAAGGTCAACTTCCAAACTCATTCTATGAGGCCACCATCACCCTAATAGCAAAACCTGCACAAAGATGCCACAAAAAAAGAAAACTACAGGCCAATATCATTGATGAACATAGATGCAAAAATCCTCAACAAAATACTAGCAATCAGAATCCACCAACACATTAAAAAGATCATACACCATGACCAAGTGGGCTTTGTCCCAGGGATACAAGTATTCTTCAATATGCGCAAATCAATCAATATAATTCACCACATTAACAAATTGAAAAATAAAAGCCATATGATTATCTCAATAGATGCAGAGAAGGCCTTTGACAAAATTCGACATCCATTTATGATAAAAACTCTCCAGAAAGCAGGAATAGAGGAACATACCTTAACATAATAAAAGCTATATATGACAAACCCACAGCAAACATTATCCTCAATGGTGAAAAATTAAAAGCATTTCCCCTAAAGTCAGGAACAAGACAAGGGTGCCCACTTTCACTGCTACTATTCAACATAGTTCTGGAACTTTTGGCCACAGCAATCAGAGCAGAAAAAGAAATAAAAGGAATCCAAACTGGAAAATAAGAAGTAAAAATAAATTTTTAAAAAGTGGAAAGGGCTTCAGGAACATGGATAAAGATTACTGTAGAAACAGATTAAGAGTTTGCTGAAGTTAAGTGAGGTGGTCAAGAAAACAACAAGAGGAATGGACTTGGAAATTAACTACCTCCTGCCTGATAATACCCATCCAAAAACCCAAATAGGACATAATATTTTTGTTTCTGTTTTGTACTGAATTTAGATCAATTTATGTAGGATTTTGTGACTTGTAAATTCAAGTTCCAAATGGGTTTGTCCTGGTCTTCATAGGATATCCATTACTATACTTTAACTTGTGGTAGTCTTGCTTTTAAAGTTTTAAATTCTATAGAAGTCTTACAAAGAAGAAAACCTATTTTTATTTCTTGGGGATTTCCCACCAAAGTCTACTTGCATGTTCCTTTAGTTATTCACACGTCTTGAAATTCGGACTGTGACTGGAATAACTATTAATGCTATGAATCCAGGAATACCTGGTCCTGTAGTTAAGTATCTATTCAACTAACTACACAAGATAAAGCAATTAGTTATTAAGAAGATATTATTTCCAGTTCCCAAGGTGGAAGCCAAGTGTATATAGCTAACAACCTGGAAGAATTTTTGCCTGGTTTGTCTAGGCCCAAATGACATAGAATAATAACAAACGGAGTACATTTTTAAATTTAAACTGTTCATTTACTCATATTTAGCATTCTCACTTGAAGAAAGCTACTCCAGAAACACCTGCCATTAAGTCAGAGTCTCACCAGCTACTTGCCAGCACTACCAAAGGCATGGGAGAAAAGAGAACAGTCAGTACACATACCGCTCCTGTCTTCTTAGAGAACAAATGGTTTACCTCATAATTCAACTCATTTGTAGGTTTCACCCACTAAAACAACATCTTGGTCTCTCAATTCTGGTAAACAGAAGAAAAGTAAGATAAAAGAATATCTTCAGTCATTCCTGAAAAGTTCTAACATTTATGCCTTATTTAAATTAACCTATAGAAAAGTTCAGTATATTTTTGCAGATTTGAAGTAATTAATATTATCCATTATGCTTATGAGGAAAAACATAATGCACTGACAATTTTGCTTCCTTGTGTCTTTATTTAATAAGTTTA
>SJYQ01005038.1:14747-50634 GCA_006410935.1 Redunca redunca
TCATTTTTGTTTTTAGAATCACCTAATCATATACATATATGATTTTGTGTCAGTTTTATATAATATCTGATGTAGTTTGAGGGAATATACTTAAGAAAGGGAGACTGATTAAGAGTTATAATTATATGATGATCTTTAGGATTTGAACTACTTGTGAATCTAGGTCAGAACAGCAATAAGAATTTACTAGATATATAAGAAACTCATCTTTTATAGATATTGGGTTAGTGCCAAAGAAAGGAGAGTAAAAAGAAACAGCGATATATAGTAAGAATATATATACATGTGCCAGTTAAATACTCTCACCAATATAAACAGTAAATATATATATATACACACACATACATATTTGTAAGTCGTCACTCAGTTATGTCTGACTCTTTGTGACCCCATGGACTATATAGTCCATGGAATTCCCCAGGCCAGAATACTGTATTGGGTAACCTTTCCCTTCTCCAGGGGATCTTCCCAACCCAGGGATCACACCCAGATCTCCCGCATTGCAAGCTAATTCTTTATCAGCTGAGCCACGTGGAAGCCCAAGAATACTGGAGTTGGTAGCCTATCCCTTCTCTAGCGGATCTTCCTGACCCAGCAATGGAACCGGGGCCTCTTGCATTGCAGGCAGATTCTTTACCAAGTGAGGTGCTAGGGAAACCCATCTATAAAATGGGTATATAGGCTCTAACCTAGCAACCTAATGGCAGCCTGGCCAGCTCACAGAACAAAGGATTGGGGGAATATCAAAGGAGAGCTAGCCTGCTGTGTACCAGTCCCTCCCTGCCCAGAGGGAGAGAGGCAGGCTTCTGAAGCCCAGAGCCAGAAAGCAAGGGGATGCTACAATTGCACCCCCAGAAAGGGCATCTTCCACCAAACTGTGAGCAGGCTCCCAGTAGCTGACCATGTCTTCTTGAGATCCTGGATGGTTGCCATCTGCCAGGAGGCAGGAGTCGATCTGAGATCAACTCTCCAGAGGAGACACATGGCACACCTGAGATGGTACTCTTGTGGTGCACCTGGGAAACTATGCAGCTGTGACCAGGGAGGTGATTGACTCACGGCCCACCTGGGACAGGGAGCTCCCCAAGCACCTGGTCTCCTGAGTTTCTCAGACCTGGGAAGGGCACAAAACACACTCCCAACCCACAGATACTGAGCCAGAACAATGTCTGAGTGTCTCCTGTGGAAGTATGGGCCAGCAGTGGCCTGCCACAGGGGCTCTGGCTGAGGTAGACCTGGGTATGGCATAAGCCTTCTTGAAGGAAGTCATCACTAACCCCACCATAGAGCCCAAGAACTTACACAGGACTGGGGAAACAGACTCTAGGAGGGTACGAACGGAACTCTGTGCACACCAGGACCCAGGAGAAAGGAGCAGTGACCCCACAGGAGACTGACCCAGACTTGCCCATGAGTGTGCGGGAGCCTTTGGGGGAGGAATGGGTTGGTGGTGCTTCAGGGTCTGAGGCCCTGAGCGCAGCAGTGCATGCATGGGACCTTTTGAAGGAGGTTGCCACCATCTTCATTACCTCCACCATAGTTTGGCCTCAGGTCAAGCAACAGAGAAGGAACACAGCCCAGCCCATCAACAGAAAATTGGATTAAAGATTTACTGAACACAGCCCATCAGAACAAGACCCAGTTTCCCCCTCAATCAGTCTCTCCCATCAGGAGGCTCCCAAAGCCTCTTATCCTTATCCATCAGAGGGCAGACAGACTGAAAACCAAAATCACAGAAAACTAACCGAAGTGATCAAGTGGGCCACAGCCTTGGCTAACTCAGTGAAACTATGAGCCATTCGTGTGGGGCCACCCAAGATGGGCAGGTCATGGCAGAGAGTTCTGACAAAATGTGCTCCACTGGAAAAGGGAATGGCAAACCACTTCAGTATTCTTGCCTTGAGAACCCCATGAAAGTGAAGTCGCTCAGTCGTGTCCGACTCTTTGCGACCCCGTGGACTGTAGCCCACCAGGCTTCTCCATCCATGGGATTCTCTAGGCAAGAATACTGGAGTGGGTTGCCATTTCCTTCCCCAGGGGATCTTCCTGACCCAGGGATCGAACCCAGGTCACCCACTTTGCAGGCAGATGCTTTAACCTCTGAGCCACCAGAGAAGCCCAAGAACCCCATGAACAGTATGAAAAGGCAAAAAGCTATGACACTGAAAGATGAACTCCTCAGGTCGGTAGGTGCCCAATATTCTACTGGAAAAATGATTCCAGAAAGACTTAAAAGACAGAGCCAAAGCAAAAACAACACCCAGTTATGGTTGTGACTGGTGATGGAAGTTAAATCTGATGCTGTAAAGAGCAATATTGCATAAGAACCTGGAATATTAGGTTCACAAATCAAGACAAATTGGAAGTGGTCAAACAGGAGATGGCAAGAGTGAACACTGACATTTTAGGAATCAGTGAACTAAAATGGACTGGAATGGGTGAATTTAACTCAGATGACCATTATATCTACTACTGTGGGCAAGAATCCCTCAGAAGAAATGGGGTAGCCATCATGGTCAACAAAAGAGTCTGAAATGCAGTACTTGGATGCAATTTCAAAAACCACAGAATGATCTCTGTTCGTTTCCAAGGCAAACCATTCAGTATCACAGTAATCCAAGCCTATGCCCCAAACAGTAACGCTGAAGAAGCTAAAGTTGAACGGTTCTATGAAGACCTACAAGACCTTTTACAACTAACACCCCAAAAAAGATGTCCTTTTCATTATAAGGGACTGGAATGCAAAAGTAGGAAGTCAAGAAACACCTGGCAGGAAAATTTGGCCTTGGGATACGGAATGAAGCAGGGCAAAGGCTAATAGAGTTTTGCCATGAGAACGCACTGGTCATAGCAAATACCCTCTTCCAACAACACAAGAGAAGATTCTACACATGGACATCACCAGGTGGACAACACCAAAATCAAATTGATTATATTCTTTGCAGTCAAAGATGGAGAAGCTCTATACAGTCAGCAAAAACAAGATTGGGAGCTGACTGTGGCTCAGACCATGAACTTCTTATTGTCAAATTCAGACTTCAATTGAAGAAAGTAGGGAAAACCACTAGACTATTCAGGTATGACCTAAATCAAATCCCTTACAATTATACAGTGAAAGTGACAAATAGATTCAAAGGATTAGACTTGATAGACTGCTGGAAGAACTATGGATGGAGATTCATGATACTGTACAGGAGGCATTGATCAAGACCATCCCCAGGAAAAAGAAATGCCAAAAGGCAAAATGGTTGTCTGACAAAGCCTTACAAATAGCTGAGAAATGAAGAGATGCTAAAGGCAAGGAGAAAAGGAAAGATATACTGAATGCAGAGTTCCAAAGAATAGCAAGGAGAAGTAAAAATACTGCCATCAGTGATTGATGCAAAGAAATAGAGGAAAACAATAGAATGTGAAAAACTAGAGATCTCTTCAAGAAAATTAGAGATACCAAGGGAGCATTTCATGCAAAAATGAGCACAATAAATGACAGATATGGAATGGGCCTAACAGAAGTAGAAGGTATTAACAAGATGTGGCAAGAATATACAGAACTACACAAAAAAGATCTTCATGATTCAGATAATCATGATGGTATGATCACTCACCCAGAGCCAGATATTCTGGATATGAAGTCAAGTGGGCCTTAGGAAGCAACACTAAGAAAAAAAGCTAGTAGAGGGGATGGAATTCCAGTTATTTCAAATTCTAAAAGATGATTCCATGACAGTGCTGCACTCAATATGCCAGCGAATCTGGAAAACTCAGCAGTGGTCATGGGACTGGAAAAGGCCAGTTTTCATTCCAATCCCAAAGAAAGGTAATTCCAAAGAATGTTCAAACTACCACACAACTGCACTCATCTCACAACTAGTAAAGTAATGCTCAAAATTCTCCAAGCCAGGCTTCAACAGTATGTGAACTGTGAAATTTCAGATGTTCAAGCTGGTTTTAGAAAAAGCAGAGGAACCAGAGTTCAAATTTCCAACATCCATTGAATCATTGAAAAAGCAAGAAAGTTCCAGAAAAGCATCTAGTTTTGTTTATTGAGTAAGCCAAATCCTTTGACTGTGTGGATCACAATAAGCTGTGGAAAATTCTGAAAGAGATGGGAATACCAGACCACCTGGCCTGCTTCCTGAGAAATCTGTATGTGGTCAAGAAGCAACAGCTAGGACATGGAACAACAGACTGGTTCTAAATAGGGAAAGGAGTACGTCAAGGCTATATATTGTCACCCTGATTATTTAACTTATATGCAGAGTACAGCATGCAAAATGCCAGGTTAGATGAAGGAAAAGCTGGAATCAAGATTGCCAGGAGAAATATCAATAATCTTAGATATGCAGATGACACCACCCTTATGGCAGAAAGTGAGCATCCTAGCATATTACAAAGCAGAGACATTACTTTGCCAACAAAGGTCCGTTTAGTGAAAGTTATGGTGTTTCCTTTAGTCATGTATGGATTATAGTTGGACTATTAAGAAAGCTGAACCCTGAAGAATTGATGTTTTTGAAATATGGTGTTGGAGAATACTCTTGAGAGTCCCTTGGACTTCAAGGATATCCAACCAGTCAATCCTAAAGGAAATCAGTCCTGAATATTCATTGGAATGACTGATAGTGAAGATGAATCTCCAATACTTTGGCCACCTGATGCAAAAAAACAACTCATTGGAAAAGACCCTGATGCTGGGAAAGATTGAGGGTGGGAGGATAAGGGGACTACAGAGGATGAGATTGTTGGATGGCATCACTGCCGTGATGGATGTGAGTTTGAGTAAGCTCTCGGTATTGGTGATGGACAGGGAGGCCTGGCATGCTGCAGTCAATGAGGTTGCAAAGACTCAGACATGCCTGAGTAACTGAAGTGGACTGAACTGAAATATGTCTTTAAAATTTTTGTTATGCATAATAAGATGGAATTTTTTTCTCAGTTGACTGAGGAAATTATGATTTTCCATATTTCTATTAAGATCAGAAAAATTTCCTCTTTATTTTGATGGACTACACTGTATTTTTACAATATACAATTATTAGTAAAAATGTATTTTACCATCTCTGTAGGAAGTTTCAAAAATACAATATTAAAAAAATTGAAAGGTAATGGAAGGTTTAGAGTTCTATGTAACTTACTCTATTGATCAAATTGTTAATTGGGTAGCAGAGATCTGAAAGCCTGAGCTATTTAAAGATGGGTTTGAAAAATATCAATTAGACTAAGTTTGAAGAAGTCCAGTAGATTTTTAATCTATTAATTATTTTATCAAATAATATCTATGCTATCTAGTATAATTCAATTCTTTTGATCTGATTTTATTATATAGTTAGTAAGATTCCATTCAACTTTAAATTTGTGTTTAAGGTTGTTGCTTTTATTTCCATTTGCTATACTGATGGTCTGATTTGTCAAAGTTTACTGATTTTATTGATTACATTTTCTTTCTCTTATCACATGAGATACTGACAATAAAAACAAAATGAGCAGGGGGTTTGAGAAATAAACTCAAGGGTATCTGGGGGATGTGATAGAAAATTGGAGTGCAGTGTGCTCTTGGCCTTTAATTTTTATGAGACTGCCTCTGTTCTAGGGTTAAGTCCCTAAGACTTGGCACTGAAGAAGATTGGTGAGTTATGAAATATAAAATACCTTACAAAGGAAGAAAAAACTCAGCTTTAGCCATAGAAATATTTAAGGCATAATTTAACTCCTAAGAATTTAATGAACACACATTCTCTGAATTTTCTGATTGGATAATAATAAACTGGTTTAAATTTATTTTTTATTCTTTTATTAAATTGCATTATAACCTGTATCACTAGTGTATTTGTTTTGAGATTATTTTTACCAGTTGTGTTTAATAGTAAAAGGCTACCAACTGTGAAATTTCAGTTTCACCACTAAATAAATTCTTAACAGAAGACCTTGAAAGATGACATGCAAGGGACATGTTAAAGTTTTTTCCTAGGTATCCTTAAGGTTGATTTGGACTCTGTTCAATTGTTACTTCTAATTCATTCCAAATCCTTTACTGGCCTTCACTAGAAATATCTTAAGTCTTTCCTAATTGCTTGCTCTCATTTACATGTCTGGTTGTTTTCAGACTTGCAAATAGAAATATCAAGGACAGAATTGACCACAATTGACCAGAGTCATGTTGTAGAATTGCTAGTAAGACTGTGCCCATATTCTCCAATAATGACTAGATTTAAGCCTGGAGGATATCTATTGTGGAATTGGTGAATCTAGGTTTGTTTTGTTAAGTGGATTTAATGAAAAGACAGAGAGGCAGAGAAGTTAGCTGAGATAGACAAAAGGTTAACTAAAGAAGGCTCTGTAACGCAAACTTGATAAGGGAGAGTAGAACTAACATGAGAGTTTAGTAGATAGAAATGTATTTAGTCAGAAGATTAAAACTTGGATTCAGGTACATACTTGCTCATTCTGGGCACAGCAAGGTTGGAGGGATTTGCTTTTGAATGAAGAAAAGTTATAACAGACATAGAAGGGGCAGTTGAGTCCAGATATAGATAAGTTTGTAGCTTCATGGAGGAAAGTGACACTCGTTACTCTGATTACTGTCCTGGGTAGAACTTTCTAATTTTTCAGCCACACATGGATTTATTTCAACATATAATGAATGTACATTCTGTGTCAGGCACTAGTCTAGGTTCTGGACATTCATTAATGAATAAAACAGACATGTATCCTCACATTTGAGTAGCTTACATTTCAGTTATGAGAGAGAGAGAGAGAAAGGCCTTCTTAAAAATAAGTATAACTGTAATGAGCTAGATGATGATAAAGTGCTACAAGGAAAAATGAAACATGAAGTGCTTAGACAGAGTAGGAAGATGTGTGTGTGTGTGTGTGTGTGTGTGTTGTATGTATGACAGCATGGACTAAATATGCAAGATTCAGTGAGGACTTCAAAGGGAGAAAACCCTATGTGTGAAGAAGTGAAGAAACCAGGAGAGTCACTCACTGATTTCCTGAAGGAAAGAAAGAACCATGGAGTAAAAGTGAATGCTTTTCTAAGGGAGAGAAAGGGTAGGGGCGGGAGTTGCTGTAATCTTGTAGACTTTTAGGGCTTCTCTGGTGGCTCAGACAGCAAAGAATCTGCCTGCAATATGAAAGACCCAGGTTTAATCCCTGGGTTGGGAAGATCCCCTGGAAAATGGCAACCCACTCCCGGTGTTCTTGCCTGGAGAATTCCATGGCCAGAGACACGTGGTGGGTGACAGTCCATGGGGTCACAAACAGTTGGACATGACTGAGTGACTAACGCTTTCACTTAAATTGTAGACTTTTAGTTTGACTTTTGATTTGATATCACAGAGCACAGAAGTCACTGTAGGGTATTTTGTTTTAATGGTGTCCACTATGGATGCCAGCTCAAGAATGGATGACAGGGTGGCAGAAGCCAAAGGAAGGGATGGAGTTACAAGTTTATGTGAATGAAGTTCAGAAATTCATTTATTGTTTCTTATTGTAGTGGCATGGCATGTTAGTTTTAAGTCATTTCATACATATTTTAAAGAGTATTTGAGAAAAAGGAATTCTGGCTGTTTGATTCACTTTGACTCCCCTCTTCTAAGAAGTATAGTGATAATATGCAATGTTTTCAATAAAGGCTTAACAGAAATATAATTTACTTTTGTTGGTTCTAGGCAGGATGATTGGTTGATGATAAATAAAAAATATTGGTCTTGTCATTTTCAAAACTGTATTTAACAGTATGACAATAATTCACAGCATAAATAATTACCAAGGCAGCAGAGTTTGGATAATGAACAGCAAGCAAAACTTGAATGAAATGAGGAAAGATCATGCTGATGTTGATTTATCATATTTCTTTAAAGCTCCTAGTCCTGCAAGTTGTTTTGATTTAAATATCATTCTCTAGACCTATTTTTCATTTAAAAAGTGATCAAGGATATTTGTCCAGAGTATCAGGTCCTATGAATCAGTTGAATAAGAGATTATTTGAAGAAATTGTCTGAACTATTATGAATATAAAATCAAATGTGTTCAAATATTTAAAATACCCACAAAATTGTGATGTTGCTTTCGTTTGTATGACCAAATCAATTGTATCTGTTTTATACTTTAAGTATATTAAAGTATATATATATTACTTTAAATATATTAAGGCCTTCTCCTAAATGGAGGTAGCTTTCATAAATTGAACTTTTAAAGAACAAATTTTATTCTCCTTCTGTTATGTTTTATGAACTAAGCTTATTCTTCAATCAAGCAAATCAAGTACAGGATCTGAAAAAATGATATTTAGAATTATCATAGAATTGCCAATTTCCTCAGTTTCTTCTTCTCTGAATCCTTTCAATATATATATATAAATTCATATCATCATCACTGCAGCTCCTCTGAAATTTATCTAATTTAAAAAATAATCATTCTAGGGTCAAGTACAGGATAATGGCAATTTTACAGCCTATAGTTTAAAAAGTGATCCCTTTCTCTCAGGCCATCTTATATAATACAACTGTTAGAATTTTATACATACAGATGGAATTAGTACTTCATATAAAATAGGAAAATCCAAAAAGAGACTATAAATATGATCTATGCTATCTCAATATGATCATAAAGAACCTAGTAGTCACTAAACAGTAAGCAACTTAGGATTCCTTGATATCCCCTGCAGGAAACCTTGGCATTTCATTGTTATTAGATGATCCAGTTGTCCAAAACCTTCAGGCCAAAAAAATTTAGCAATCAACCTATTTACATATACACATATATGTGTGTGTTTGTGTGTGTGCATGCGTGCTAAGCCGCTTCAGTTGTGTCCAACCCTTTGTGACACTGTGGACTGTAGTGTACTGGGCTCCTCTGTTTTGGGGATTCTCTGGGCAAGAATACTGGAGTGGGTTGCCATGCCCTCCCCCAAGGGATCCTCCCGACCCAGGGATCAAACCCCCATGTGTCTTATGTCTCCTGCATTGGCAGGCGAGTTCTTTACCACTAGCCCCACCTGGGAAGCTCACATATATTTGTACATATATGTTAGCAATGCATTAGCAGAAGACACTTGATAATTGTCCTCTATATGCTAAACTCTGGGTCACAGGTATTTTATGCATTTACTTGTCCTTTATTTCCATATAATTTTCAAAACTACTTACACTTAATACTCATGAGAACTCTTTTGGTTAGTATGCTTATTTCCTTTTATAGAAGAGAAAAATTGAAGCTCAGGAGGTTAAATTACTTGCCCAAGATTGTTGTTCATGCTCAAGATAAGTAATGTCTGATTACTTGTGACCCCATGGACTGCAGCACACCAGACTTCCCTGTCTTTTACCATCTCCTGGAGTTTGCTCAAACTCATGTCCATTCAGTCTAGCCATCTCATAGTCTATCTCATGAACAGTGGAACCAAGACTTTCACCTCACTGTTGTAAATGTAGACTTGAGAAAGACTCTTTGGGTTCATGTTCATTCTCTACTTTAGTATGTCTTAAGGCAAGAAACTTAAAATCTCTAAGATCAGATTTCCTTATCTGTAACAGTAAATAATCGTTCTTACCTCATAGGATTGCTCTGAGGCTTAAATGAAATAATACATATAAAACACTGGGCATATGCCTGACAATTAGAAAATGCCCACTTTCTCATAAGTTTTTATTCCTTGTCTTTCACTGGCCCTGCAGTATCTCTCTGCCTCACTAAGAATATCTATCAATCAAGGTCATTAATAGTGAACTCCATTTTTTTATGTATTAGTCCAAATTACATTCAATAGCTACTGTCCATAAGTTTCTTGTCACTCTGAAACCTAAAGATTTTCTGCAACTCCAGAGGGCCAGTGATTACTGATCTCCTAGTAGTATAGAAAGTACCCGGTTATCTTAGCGCTTAGTTCAGTTCAGTTCAGTTCAGTCGCTCAGTCGTGTCCGACTCTTTCAAACCCCATGAACTGCAGCACGCCAGGCCTCCCTGTCCAACACCATCTCCCAGAGTTCACTCAACTCATGTCCATCTAGTCAGTGATGCCATCTAGCCATCTCATCCTCTGTTGTCCCCTTCTCCTCCTGCCCCCAATCCTTCCCAGCATCAGAGTCTTTTCCAATGGTCAACTCTTTGCATGAGGTGGCCAAAGTATTGGAGATTCAGCTTTAGCATCATTCCTTCCAAAGAAATCCCAGGGCTGATCTCCTTCAGAGTGGACTGGATGGATCTCCTTGCAGTCCAAGGGACTCTCAAGAGCCTTCTCCAACACTACAGTTTAAAAGCATCAATTCTTCGGTGCTCAGCCTTCTTCACAGACCAACTCTCACATCCATACATGACCACAGGAAAAACCATAGTTGACTAGACGGACCTTTGTTGGCAAAGTAATGTCTCTGCTTTTGAATATGCTATCTAGGTTGGTCATAACTTTTCTTCCAAGGAGCAAGCGTCTTTGAATTTCATGGCTGCAGTCACCATCTGCAGTGATTTTGGAGCCCAAAAAGATAAAGTCTGACACTGTTTCCACTGTTTCCCCATCTATTTCCAATGGAGTGATGGGACCGGATGCCATGATCTTCATTTTCTGAATGTTGAGCTTTAGGCCAACTTTTTCACTCTCCACTTTCACCTTCATCAAGAGGCTTTTTAGTTTGTCTTCACTTTCTGCCATAAGGGTGGTGTCATCTGCATATCTGAGGTTATTGATATTTCTCCCGGCAATCTTGATTCCAGCTTGTGCTTCTTCCAGCCCAGCGTTTCTCATGATGTACTCTGCATATAAGTTAAATAAGCAGGGTGACAATATACAGCCTTGACGTACTCCTTTTCCTATTTGGAACCAGTCTGTTGTTCCATGTCCAGTTCTAACTGTTGCTTCCTGACCTGCATACAGATTTCTCAAGAGGCAGGTCAGGTGGTCTGGTATTCCCATCTCTTTCAGAATTTTCCACAGTTTATTGTGATCCACACAGTCAAAGGCTTTGGCATAGTCAATAAAGCAGAAATAGATGTTTTTCTGGAACTCTCTTGCTTTTTCCATGATCCAGCGGATGTTGGCAATTTGATCTCTGGTTCCTCTGCCTTTTCTAAAACCAGCTTGAACATCAGGAAGTTCACGGTTCACGTATTGCTGAAGCCTGGCTTGGAGAATTTTGAGCATTACTTTACTAGCATGTGAGATGAGTGCAATTGTGCGGTAGTTTGAGCATTCTTTGGCATTGCCTTTCTTTGGGATTGGAATGAAAACTGACCTTTTCCAGTCCTGTGGCCACTGCTGAGTTTTCCAAATTTGCTGGCATATTGAGTGCAGCACTTTCACAGCATCATCTTTCAGGATTTGAAACAGCTCAACTGGAATTCCATCACCCCCACTAGCTTTGTTTGTAGCAATGCTTTCCAAGGCCCACTTGACTTCACATCCCAGGATGTCTGACTCTAGATTAGTGATCACACCATCATGGTTATCTGGGTCATGAAGATCTTTTTTGTACAGTTCTTAGTCAAATCTGGAAGCTCAGTTTGCAAATGTCTTTACCCAGGCCGTTTTCAAAGCTGTGTTTTCTCTTTAAGCATTTGTGTAATATTAGGCAACCAACTTCTTCCAACTTTCCTGGTGCTTTCCGTGCTTTAAAACAGAAATTCCTTTGTCCAGGAAGCCCCTCTGCCCTTGGGAAACCAGGCAAACTATTTCATATAATTTATATTGTATAGTTTATATTAATATCTTATTAACATAGTAATATTCCGAGGGAGTTGGGGGGGGATGTTGGAAACACATTTGATAGTATTGACCTATTATTTGATAGTAATCTTCAGCTCCTTGGAAATCTTGGAATAATTTTTGGGACTGCTTTTTCAGTCTGATTTCTCCAGAGAAACAGAACTACTAGGATATATGGAGATACATAAAAAGGGATTTACTCTAGGAATTTGTTCATGTGATTATGAAACTTGAGAAATTCCTCAATCTGCTATCTGGAAGCTATAGAACCCAGAGAACCAGTGATACAATTCAGGCTGAGTCTAAAGGCCTGAGAACTGGGAGTTCAGTTCAGTTGCGTCTGACTCTTTGTGACCCCATGGACTGCAGCACGCCAGGCCTCCCAATTTGTCACCAACTCCCAGAGATTACCCAAACTCCCGTCCATTGAGTCAGTGATGCCATCAAACCATCTCATCTCTGTTGTCCCTTTCTCCTCCTGCCTTCAATCTTTCCCAGCAACAGGGTCTTTTCAAATGAGTGAGCTCTTCGCATCAGGTGGCCCAAGTATTGCAGTTTCAGTTTCAACATCTGCCCTTCCAATGAACACCCAGGACTTATTTCCTTTAGAATGGACTGGTTGGATCTCCTTGTAGTCCAAGGGACTCTCAAAAGTCTTCTCCAACAACACAGTTCAAAAGCATCAATTATTTGGCACTCAGCTTTATTTATAGTCCAACTCTCACATCCATACATGACTACTGGAAAAACCATAGCCTTGACTTGATGGACATTTGTTGGCAAAGTAATGTCTCTGCTTTTGAATATGCTGTCTAGGTTGGTCATAACTTTTCTTTCAAGGAGTAAGAGGCCTTTTAATTTCATGGCTGCAGTCACCATCTACAGTGATTTTGGAGCCCACATCCCCAAAATAGTCTGCCACTGTTTCCACTGTTTCTCCATCTATTTGCCATGATGTGATGGGACCGGATGCCATGATCTTAGTTTTCTGAATGTTGAGTTTTAAGCCAACTTTTTCACTCTCCTCTTTCACTTTCATCAAGAGGCTCTGTAGTTCTTCTGCACTTTCTCTCATAAGGGTGGTGTCATCTGCATATCTGCGGTTATTGATATTTCTCCTGGCAATCTTGATTTCAGCTTGTGCTTCATCCAGCCCAGCGCTTCTCATGATGTACTCTGCATATAAGTTACATAAGCAGGGTGACAATATCCAGCCTTGACATACTCCTTTTCCTATGTGGAACTAGTCTGTTGTTCCATGTCCAGTTCCATGTCCAGGTTGGGGGCATGGGCAGTAGCTGTATATGCCTGGGATCTTCTGAAGGAGTTCACCATTATCTTCATTACCTCCTCCATTGTTTGACCCCAGGTAAGTAACAGGGAGGGAACACAGCTCCATCCTTCAACAGATAATTGGGTTAAAAATTTACTGAGCATGGCCCCACCCATCAGAACAAGACCCAGTATCCCCCTCAGTCAGTCTACCCCACCAGAAAGCATTCATAAGCTTCTTATTCATCTCCATCAGAGGGCAGACAGACTGAAAACCACCATCACAGAACACAAACCAATCTAATCACATGGACCACAGTTCAGTTCAGTTCAGTTCAGTCACTCAGTCGTGTCCGACTCTTTGCGAATCCATGAATCACAGAACTCCAGGCCTCCCTGTCCATCACCATCTCCCAGAATTTACTCAAACTCATGTCCATCGATTTAGTGATGCCATCCAGCCATCTCATTCTCTGTCATCCCCTTCTCCTCCTGCCCCCAATCCGTCCCAGCATCAGGTTCTTTTCCAATGAGTCAACTCTTCGCATGAGGTGGCCAAAGTACTGGAGTTTCAGCTTTAGCATCATTCCTTCCAAAGAAATCCCAGGGCTGAGCTCCTTCAGAATGGACTGGTTGGATCTCCTTGCAGTCCAAGGGACTCTCAAGAGTCTTCTCCAGCACCACAGTTTGAAATCATCAATTCTTTGGCACTCAGCTTTCTTTACAGTCCAACTCTCACATCCATATATGACCACTGGAAAAACCATAGCCTTGACTAGACAGAACTTTGTTGGCAAAGTAATGTCTCTGCTTTTTAATATGCTATGTAGGTTGGTCAAAACTTTCCTTCCAAGGAGTCATGGTGGAGAGTTCTGACTAAATGTGGTCCACTGGAGAAGTGAATGGCAAACCACTTCTGTATTCTTGCCTTGAGAACCTCATGAACAGTATGAAAAGGCAAAAAGATAGGACGATGAAAAATGAACTCCACAGGTCGGTAGGTGCCCAATATACTACTGAAGATAAGTGAAGAAATAACTCCAGAAAGAATGAAGAGATGGAGCCAAAGCAGAAACAACACCCAGTTGTGGATGTGACTGGTGATGGAAGCAAAGTCTGATGCTGTAAAGAGCAATATAGCATAGGAACCTGGAATGATGGGTCCATGAATCAAGGTAAATTGGAAGTGATCAAATAGGAGATGGCAACAGTGAATGTCACTAAAATGTACTGGAATGGTTGAATTTAACTCAGATGACTATTATATCTACTACTGTGGACAAGAATCCCATAGAAGAAATGGAGTAGCCACCATAGTCAACAAAAAATTCCAAAATGCAGTACTTGGATGAGGTCTCAAAAACGACAGAATGATCTTTGTTCATTTCCAAGGCAAACCNATCCCATAGAAGAAATGGAGTAGCCATCATAGTCAACAAAAAATTCCAAAATGCAGTACTTGGATGAGGTCTCAAAAACGACAGAATGATCTTTGTTCATTTCCAAGGCAAACCATTCAAAATCACAGTAATCCAATCCTATGCCCTGACCAGTAATGCTGAAGAAGCTGAAATTGAATGGTCCTATGAAGACCTACAAGACCTTTTAGAACTAACACACAAAAAAGATGAACTTTCCATTATAAGGGAATGGAATGCAAAAGTAGGAAGTCAAGAAACACCTGGGGTAACGCAAAATTGGCCTTGGAATACGGAATGAAGCAGGGCAAAGGCTAATAGACTTTTGCCAAGAGAACACACTGGTCATAGCAAACACCCTCTTACAACGACACAAGAAAAGACTCTACACATGGACATAACCAGATGGCCACCACTGAAATCAGATTGATTATATTCTTTGCAGCCAAAGATGGAGAAGCTCTATACAGTCAGCAAAAACAAGACCAGGAGCTGACTGTAGCTTAGACCATTAACCCCTTATAGCCAAATTCAGACTTAAATTGAGGAAAGTAGGGAAAACCACTAGACCATTCAGGAATGACCTAAATCAAATCCCTTATGATTATACAGTGGAAGTGAGAAATAGATTTAAGGGATTAGATCTGATAGACAGAGTGCCTGATGAACTACAGACAGAGGTTCCTGACATTGTACAGGAGACAGCAATCAAGACCATTGCATGGAAAAGAAATGCAAAAAAGCAAAATGGCTATCTGGGGAGGCCTTACAAATAGCTGTGAAAAGAAGAGAGGTGAAAAGCCAAGGAGAAAAGGAAAGATATAAGCATCTGAATGCAGAGTTCCAAATAGCAAGAAGAGATAAGAAAGCCTTCTTTAGTGATCAATGCATAGAAATAGAGGAAAACAACAGAATGGGAAAGACTAGAGATCTCTTCAAGAAAATTGGAGATACCAAGGGAACATTTCCTGCAAAGATAGGCTCAATAAAGGACAGAAATGGTATGGGCCTAACAGAAGCAGAAGATACTAAGAAGAGGTGGCAAGAACACGCAGAAGAACTGTACAAAAAAGATCTTCATGACCAACATAATCATGATGGTATGATCACTCACGTAGAGCCAGACATTCTGGAATGTGAAGTCAAGTGGACCTTAGAAAGTATCACTACCAACAAAGCTAGTGGAAGTGATGGAATTTCAGTGGAGCTATTTCAAATCCTGAAAGATGGTGCTGTCAAAGTGCTGCACTCAACAGGCCAGAAAATTAGGAAAACNAAAACTCAGCAGTGGCCACAGGACTGGAAAAGGTCAGTTTTCATTCCAATCCCAAAGAAAGGCAATGCAAAAGAATGCTCAAACTACCACACAATTGCACTCATCTCACATGATAGTAAAGTAATGCTCAAAATTCTCCGAACCAGGCTTCAGCAATACATGAACCATGAGCTTCCAGATGTTCAAGCTGGTTTTAGATAAGGCAGAGGAACCAGAGTTCAAATTGCCAACATCTGCTGGATCATGGAAAAAGCAAGAGAGTTCCAGAAAACATCTATTTCTGCTTTATTGACTATGCCAAAGCCTTTGACTGTGTGGATCACAATAAACTGTGGAAAATTCTGAGAGAGATGGTAATATCAGACCACCTGACCTGCCTCTTGAGAAACCTATATGCAGATCAGGAAGCAACAGTTCCAACTGGACATGGAACAACAGACTGGTTCCAAATAGGAAAAGGAGTACATCAAGGCTGTATATTGTCATCCTGTCTATTTAACTTATGTGCAGAGTACATCGTGAGAAATGCTGGGCTGGAAGAAGCAGAAGCTGGAATCAAGACTGCCAGGAGAAATATCAATCACCTCAGATATGCAGATGACCCCACCCTTATGGCAGAAAGTGAGGAAATAAAAAGCCTCTTGATGAAAGTGAAAGTGGAGAGTGGAAAAATTGGCTTAAAGCTCAACATTCAGAAAATGAAGATCATGGCATCCGGTCCCATCACTTCATGGGAAATAGATGGGGAAACAGTGGAAACAATGTCAGACTTTATTTTGGGGGGCTTCAAAATCACTGCAGATGTTAACTGCAGCCATGAAATTAAAAGACGCTTACTCCTTGGAAGAAAAGTTATGATCAACCTAGATAGCATATTCAAAAGCAGAGACATTACTTTGCCGACTGAGGTCTGTCTAGTCAAGGCTATGGTTTTTCCAGTAGTCACGTATAGATGTGAGAGTTGGACTGTGAAGAAAGCTGAGCGCTGAAGAATTGATGCTTTCGAACTGTAGTGTTGGAGAAGACTCTTGAGAGTCCCTTGGACTGCAAGGAGATCCAACCAGTCCATTCTGAAGGAGATCAGCCCTGGGATTTCTTTGGAGGGAATGATGCTGAAGCTGAAACTCCAGTACTTTGGCCACCTCATGCAAAGAGTTGACTCATTGAAAAAGACTCTGATACTGGGAGGAATTGTGGGCAGGAGGAGAAAGGGATGATAGGGGATGAGATGGCTGGATGGCATCATTGACTTGATGGACGTGAATCTGAGTGAACTCTGGGAGTTGGTGATGGATAGGGAGGCCTAGTGTGCTGCGATTCATGGGGTTGCAAAGAGTCGGACACGACTGAGCGACTGAACTGAACTGAACTGAATGGCAGTCAGTCCAAATAGTGCTTGAGTTAGACCTAGAGAAGAGGTCCTGGTCTGAATCTACATAAGAAATTATTAGAGGGACATTTAAGATGGCTTAGTCATATAAAGATGCACATTGAATCACATATTCAACTTCTTATATTATTTTCTGTTTTATAGGTATATAACTGCTTGTCATGTAATTTTCTGATGGAAGGGAGAAAATATCTCATATTATTTCAAGATGAATTATTTTATGTAAATGTTTTAAAATTTGGCAGTAGAAATTTTCATTTGTAGATGATTATCCACAATCAGTATATGTTCATGACTGAGGTGAAAACTGTATGACTATTACTATGAATTGATGAAAATGTATGTATATACATTTCCCTTTGCTTATTCAAATTAGCAAAATTCAAATCATGTAAAACTAGATATAATTACATTATAGTGACAATATAATTATGTTATACATTTCCATCTATGGATATAACATCAATTTTATTATCTTTTTAATGACTATATATTATGAATTAAGTCTTGTCAGTTTTTTGTCATTAGACTGTGTGTGTACACGTGTATATGAAGACAAAAAGTAAATTAATAGCAGAAATCTTATGCAGAAAGACCACTGGATGAAAGTTTTCTGTGTTAAGTATAATTATTGGCATTCATAGAGCTTCCCTGGTTGCTTAGAGGGTAAAGCGTCTGCCTGTAATGCAGGAGACCCGGGTTCAATCCTTGAGTCAGGAAGATCCCCTGGAGAAGGAAATGGCAACCCACTGCAGTACTCTTGCCTGGAAAATCCCATGGATGGAGGAGCTTGGGAGGCTGCAGGCCATGGGGTCTCAAAGAGTCAGACATGACTGAGTGACTTCACTTCACTAAATAGTCATTCATGAGTGATCAGAAAAGTAGGCAATTCTTAAATTTAATCTGGTATAATAGCTTTATGCCTTTTCATACTGTTCATGATGTTCTTGCTGCAAGCATACTGGAGTGGTTTGCCATTCCCTCCTGCAGTGGACCATGTTTTGTCAGAACTCTTCACTATGATCCATCCATAATGTGTGACCCTGCGTGCCATGGCTCATAGCTTCAGTGAGTTATGCAAGCCCCTTCACCACAACGTGGTTGTGATCCATGAAGAAGATGAGATGTTAGATAGCATCACCAACTCAGTGAACATGAATCTAAGCAAACTCCAGGAGATAGTGAGAGACAGGGAAGCCTGGTATGCTACAGTCCATGGGGTTGCAGAGTCAAACACAATTTAGTGACTGAAAAACAACAATATCTTTAAGTCTGACGTTACTCTTACAAAATGTGATATAGACATTTTTGCCAGAAATATCAATTATTTATTCAGCCATGGATATGGCCATCAAATTTCTGAGGCTTCAAGGACACCCTGAAGTGATAATTCACTTCAATGGGAGAATACGTCCAGTAGTATGATTTACTTTCATAAAAAGAATATTGATAGAAATAGACTAAAAATTTGTCTGAAATTATTTTTGGAAAAAGAATTCAAATATTCTTGGACAAGCTATGTATCAGCCATTTTTAAAGGTATTTTGAAATACTTTAGGGGAATTTTAAATATTGTAGAAAATACATCAAATTATAAAAATGGAATAAAATAAAACATACAATTATGGATTTGACATATTTTTATATTTTAAATCAAAGCCTAAATTAAAGACATATGTATCTAAGGCAAGTGCAGTTCAATTGAGAAATCACTTAGGTTACATAGTTGACTTTTTATTATATAAAGCATATAGTTTTTTTAGGTAAATAAGCATAGAAAACAACAAAATTCCGCTGTTTTTAGCTGATTTCCAACAGGATAAATAAGAAAGCTATTATCTTTACAATAAGTTGACTTAAAGAGATTGAATTTTTCTGAGAATTTGAGCGGAATCCAACAAAATCGACTAAAATTAACACTTTCTATGTGAATGAACTAGAGCAACAAGTTTCCAGCTGCCCATGTATACATGCATTAAAACAGAATTTAACACATGATTGTCTCTACACATTGGGTGTCTGTAACCTGGTAATATCCTTGTACATAGAGAAAACAGATGTTGAATAATGTCCAGTTTTGTTCTTATTTATATTTATATTCATTCTTATTACAAAACAGTTCAACTGTTTGTGATGATATCATCTGAATGAACGCTTTGATAATTAATCTAGTTTTTTTGGTTCATCCTGGAAGCCAAATTTATTCATATCATTTCAGAATTTCCAGGGCCTAGGGATTTCTGTAAGGCTCTGCTAGACCTTAGAAAAATGATAGTGTTTATAACTCCTATAAAGGAAAAGTTTTGACTTGAAATAAATTATGAGATGGTTATAGTAAGAGACAGCAAAACTTTATCTTAATAAGGAAAAATATTATAATCAGCTTTTTGACTCCTACATCCCCTTGAAATTGAACTTCCTCTAAAATTACACATACTTCTCTTCTTTTCAATCTACACTCCCTCACATTACCAACTACTCCAATGGTTTGAACAGTTTGCCTTACCTGTGACTTCCCAATGTTATTTCCAGCTTTCTTCATCTTCTGAGCTCTAGAATCCTACAATCTTTCTCTTAAAACTTATTGTACATCTCTTTCCTATAAGTGTGTTCTTTCTAGTCACTTTCAGATATAGGTTAAAACAATTGATAAAACCCTGCCTTCCAGGCTGTCATCAATTATCATCTAGGGCCTCTCTTACACTTGCCTCTCACAATTTAATTTGTCATAAATTTCTATCAATTTTCACTTTCTCTTGAGTATATGCCTATTTTAACTTAATGCTTTAATTTAGTCCATTGGTACCCTGGGTCTAAATTACCACAAAAACCTCAGAATCAGCAACTATGCCAGTTTCATTTATTTACTGATGTGATTAAAAACAACAACAAATCCTATCCAAAAATTTAGAAGCATCCAGCAACAATCGTTTTATCTCACCATTTTGCTATTCAGGAATTTGGGCAATTCTGTTCCTTGTGGCATCGTCTGGCATTACTTGATGCTATTGGACTAGATATTGAGATATTGGAGAGTCCAGGATTGCTTCACTCATATGCTTGATGTTTGGGACAGCTGGAATAATGGGCTCACTTTGACTACCCTCCCTCTTCAAGGTTAATGCCAAGGATTCCTTTTCCTTATGTGGTCTCAGTAGTAGAGTGGACTACTGACATGACAACTTTGGATCCTCCAAGAGAGAAAGAAGGAAGCAACCAGCCTTTTTGAAGACCAGACTCAGGAATGCCACTGTCACACTGCACTGTCACAGCGTCTGCCACAGTATTTTGGTCAAAGGTCGTTATATGCCAGCTCAGCTTCAGGTGGAGGGGCAATAAACCCCATACTCACAATGGGGAAAGCAGCACAAATGGGCAGCCATCTGAGCCAGCTGTCTTTCCTGTAGTTGTAAGAATCTATGGCCATCTCTATGTCTGATATATCTTACATTTCTCCATCATTTTTTTTTTTTACTTTTCTACAGAATTCTGTCCAAATTGTCTTCCTAAAATGAGTAGTATTCTACTATTGAAAACCCTTCATTAGCATTGTAATTACCCTCCTTTGCAACTAACATTGTAATTACCCTCATTGCATTACCCTCTTTTTTATCAAAAGTATTTACTTTTCTCCTTAATTTATTGTCACAACATATTATGCATCTTATGTTTTGGATTCTATTATAAACTTTCTGATTTAACTAGATAACGATAGCCTGATTTAACTAGATACATGATAGTCTTCTTTAATATTCTCATCAGAAGAAAAGGCTGATTTCTAAGTAGTTATACTAAGGTGGTATATAGGATACTTTCCATTATAAGCCACAGAAAACCTCAATTCAAACACCTTAAAAAATAAGAAATATATTTTCAGCTCACCAAATAAGAACCACTGAATGGTGTGGTTTGAGGAGTACTTTAGTGGATCCATGTCCTCAACAGCCCAAGTTTCGAAGTATGTTGGTTGACATACAACAATTCCGTTGGAGAAATTTCTTCTTGTACGTCTGCACGTGTAGGGTGAGGCCATTGTTAAAACTGGGCTAAATACCGATGCCAGAAAAAAAGAAAAATAGCTCTAAAGAGGTTGGAGACCTAAATGATTGGCTTAACCAAATGAGGATGAACCTCTGAATCTCAGCTAGAGAAAAAAGCAAATGAAAGAGCTTATGTCCTGCCAACATATAAGGAAAACTGAACTACTGGAGGTCTCTCGGCCATAAGTATTAAAGACACAACTCAGAGAAAACGAGGGCTTAATTATTATCAACTTAAAGCCAACATAATTAAACCGAAACACCTTAATCATATTCAAAATTTTAGCATTTCTCATTTTTACAAATTATCTTTGATTTATCAGTTCAGTTCAGTTCAGTCACTCAGTCGTGTCCGACTCTTTGCAACCCCATAAACCACAGCACGCCAGGCCTCCCTGTCCATCACCAACTCACGGAGTTAATTCAGACTTGCGTCCATCGAGTCAGTGATGCCATCTAGCCATCTCATCCTCTGTCATCCCCTTCTTCTCCTGCCCGCAATCCCTCCCAGCATCAAAGTCTTTTTCAATGAGTCAAGTCTTCGCATGAGGTGGCCAAAGTACTGGAGTTTCAGCTTTCGCATCATTCCTTCCAAAGAAATCCCAGGACTGAGCTCCTTCAGAATGGACTGGTTGGATCTCCTTGCAGTCCAAGGGACTCTCAAGAGCCTTCTCCAACACCACAGTTCAAAAACATCAATTCTTTGGCACTCAGCCTTCTTCACAGTACAACTCTCACATCCATACATGACCACAGGAAAAACCATAGCCTTGACTAGATGGACCTTTGTTAGCTAAGGAATGTCTCTGCTGTTGAATATGCTATCTAGGTTGGTCATAACTTTCCTTCCAAGGAGTAAGCATCTTTTAATTTCATGGCTGCAGTCAACATCTGCAGTGATTTTGGAGCCCAAAATAATAAAGTCTGACACTGTTTCCACTGTTTCCCCATCTATTTCCCATGGAGTGATGGGACCAGATGCCATGATCTTCGTTTTCTGAATGTTGAGCTTTAAGCCAACTTTTTCACTCTCCTCTTTTACTTTCATCAAGAGGCTTTTTAGTTCCTTGTCACTTTCTGTCATAAGGGTGGTATCATCTGCATATCTGAGGTTATTGATATTTCTCCCAGAAATCTTGATTCCAGCTTGTGTTTCTTCCAGTCCAGTGTTTCTCCTGATGTACTCTGCATATAAGTTAAATAAGCAGTGTGACAATATACAGCCTTGATGTACTTCTTTTCCTATTTGGGACCAGTCTGTTGTTCCATGTCCAGTTCTAACTGTTGCTTCCTGGCCTGCATACAGATTTCTCAAGAGGCAGGTCAGGTGGTCTGGTATTCCCATCTCTTTCAGAATTTTCCACAGTTTCTTGTGATCCACACAGTCAAAGGCTTTGGCATAGTCAATAAAGCAGAAGTAGATGTTTTTCTGGAACTCTCTTGCTTTTTCCATGATCCAGTGGGTATTGGCAATTTGATCTCTGGTTCCTCTGCCTTTTCTAAAACCAGCTTGAACATCAGAAAGTTCAAGGTTCACCCTCAGATGCGGGGTAGCTCTCGGCCACGCTTAGTGCACCAGCTGCCGCTGCCGCCCGCACTTAATGTGCCGGCCACCATCTTTGATTTATAGAACGTTGTAAAATAAAGATGTCTACAACCTAACCATATTCCCTCTAATCTCTCCTTTTATCCAAACTTAGTTAATTAGGAAATTCCACAGCCCAAGTCTATCTTCTCTTTCTTTCCTCGTTTCCCAAGGGGAGATGAACATAATCATGCTTTTTCAAAATCTCATATGAAGAGCTGCATCAGGCAACTCAGTCTGTCCTTTGGGGTACACCTTGTAGTCTCTGTGCTTTTTTGTGCAATGAAATGGATGCTTTTCCTTTCCTATTAAGTTCCATTTTTGTTTCAAGCCCCAATTCGAACACTGACTTTCTTTAAAATCTTCTCTAAAGAACCAGTTAGAATTAATCTTTCCGTTCATGCTATGTGAACCCCTCTTTACTTCTCCTTCAGGAGAACAGCACAGTGCATGCTCTGGAGGGGAAAAAATATTCAAATCCTAGATCTGGCATTTACCAACTGTGTTACCCTAAACAAGTCAAGTAACCTCTCCTAGTTACTTATTTCTTATTTTTAAAATGTTGGCATCAGAATTCATAAGAATATTTTATCATGAATCATAAAATGATATAAACATGCATATTATTTTTATAATTGCATGAAATTTTATTATTTTTAATTGAGACATTATCATGCTGAACAGTTAAATACTTTGGGTAACAGTTTCCTTGGATATTTCACTGAAACTAAGGACCTCCTCCTACTTATAGCAATCAACATAAATGATTATGCTATTTTTCATGTTTCATGACCTTGGAAACACAAAACCTGACTCACAAATGAGTATCACTTCATATATACTTGGAACTTTCATACTTATTTTTTCTGATGAAGGTAGAATTGTGTCAAATTGTGCCAGAATTCTTCCCATTTTTGAATTAATGTCAGAACGTTTCCTTTTTCCTGTATCCTTAGTGCTAAACTCAATTTGATTAGGGGCTGTATTATGGATGCTGTCTCTATTAGCAAGGCATTATGAATTCACATTTCAATTCCAAAGTCATCTAAAGGAAGTATTTTAAAGTGCTCTTTGTTTTAGGGTACCTGGAGATTTCTGTCCACAGAGAAATTGACAAGACTTTGTAGTTATCAATTCCATCTTGAAGAAGTGCTTTTTCCAGCTTTGCAAAGTTTGCATAATTGAGCTCTGTTTCTCCTCTTCCAGAGTGTCACCATGGAAAAGACCAGATAGCTGTTTTAACAGCATCCATAGTGGTGACCTCAGAGTCTTAAAAAAGGAAAGATGGATCTCATAAATGTGGTTACAAAGATCTAAGACAAAAGAGCACTAAAATAAATCCTTCATCTTGAATTTTTCTGAAATTAAGCAATCTTTTCACAAAACAAGTAATATTTCTGCCCCAAAATAAGTTTTAAGACATATCCTATTGTTTAAAACCCATTGACCATCTGTGTACTAGGCAAGAGCATTCATTTTATATTGTCCTTCAGTTTTTAGAGCTTTCTTTAATACAGACTTTCTCATGACCCTAATTGTGAAGTTGAGATTTCACATCTGTAGGGAAAACGCATTTTTGTCTCATTAGCAGAGGCAATGATGCCAATGGATATTCACATGAAAAGAATGAATCACAAAGCCATCTGGAGTTGTACTCTTCATTCACACAGCGGAATTAGATGTAATACACAACACCACAAGTTTGTCATCTGAGCTCAGAGTGACGAGACTTTTCTTCCAATCAACGTTCTACTTAAGAAAGAAATGATTCATGACTTTGAATATATCAACTGCCTTTGTTGTTTCCAAAATGGCATTCATCACAAGATAGAAATTTTCCTTTAATCCTCAACGTATCCTTAGATGGAAGCTTAGAAACTTGGATACTGAGGAGTACAATACTTCTATGCAGGTATCTGCTGAGAGGAAGTGGCATAGCTGAGATAGGCACCCTCACCTACTTCAAAATATTGAAGAAGGACCAGTGATTCAGAAGTGATGATATCACTTGGCAGAGATAATACTTCCATTTCCTACCTTAATTAAATTATGAAATAGCTAAGTCACCTCCAGGATATATAAATTTACCATCCTCTCTCCAATATCAAGTGACTTCTTTTGATTTGCTATTCAACCAGCTACTCTGAAGGGTAACTCACATAAAAGCTATTGGGTAAAAATTCCAATCTTCTCAAATGGGGCCATTTTCTTCCAGAAAAATTACTTTTTTTTACTAAATTTTCTTTTAGTTTTTTTTAATTACTAAAATTACTAAAATTTTCTTTTAGTTTTTAGTTTCATNGTTAGAAAGAAAAAAGAAAAAAAACATGAATTATGGTCCTAGATCCTGTAAATACAAGATCTGAAATCTGGTTTATTACTTACTGGCTGTCCACTTAGGCAAGTTACTTGAGTGTACCAATTCAGTTTTGTCAAATATAAAATGAGCATAATTATGCCAATCTCATTTTCACAAAAATGAAAAGATATAATTATTTAGAGTGCTTAGCAAATATCCAGTAAAGAGGTACACAATAAAAAATATTCTTTCTTTTCCCCCTGTCTTTCCTTGTACATCAACTTACATTTTCCTCTACATTCTATGTTATTTAAAGTCAGGTGCTTCCTAAAATATTTGACATCCTTCAGTGCTTGCATGTTTTAGATGCTAGGATAGTTTCTGGGTTGTAAACAAGTGTCACAGTCTTTTAAAGGGGTTGTGCTTAATAGCACCATTTATTTTTCTGAGAGATTTACTAATGGTCCATGATCTTCTGCGTCATATTAGATCACCAGCTTCTGTTTACTCATTGGATCCTAGATATTACAAAAGATCGATTTTTTATTTTTTTTAATTGAGTTTTACTGGTCCCTTCTAAGTCTGTCATGCTGTGGTTGAACCTCTGTTATATTCCACACTTCTGACTCAGTGCTCAGTCCTGGGCTTTAGTCTCTAACCTGACTTTGTTCACAGCTCTCTGTAAGTCTTTCTCTGGAAACATACCCAGTGATACTTCACTAACTAGGAACATTTCCATGGGATCCATTTATTTAATGCGTAATGCTTCCTTTACCTTGTTCCCAAATTCTTTTTTAATATTCTATCATATAGTCAATTTTTTAAATCAATTGTTGAATTTTCATATTATTATTTCAGTATCCTTTCTCTTTTTTGTTTCATTCTATCTTTCTATTTCATGATGAATAACTTTAACTTATTCAAGAAAATTGATCCATGTTTATCGCCTTTTCTGCCCAAATAGTTGGATATAAACTGGAAAGAAAAAAAGAATTGTATCTGCTAGTCTATGGAAAAAGGGTGTCAGTCAGCATGTTCTCTTTTTGCATCACACTGCTGCCAAGACTTCAATGGCTGCTCATGGTCTGATTGGTTACATCCACTCTGACTTGGGGAAACATTTCCCTTCCTTTAACAGGAGACGTTAAGACTAATTGAAATTTCTCTAGTTGCTACTCACTTTGCCTTAAACAAAATGCATAAATAATATTCAGTTCAGTTCAGTCGCTCAGTCGTGTCCAACTCTTTGCGACCCCATGAATCGCAGCACGCCAGGCCTCCCTGTCCATCACCAACTCCTGGAGTTCACTTAGATTCACGTCCATCGAGTCAGTAGGGACAAATAATTAGGTATAGGGGTAAAAATGAAACAGAATGTACCATTTAGATGAATTATATGTCTTGGTGCTATCAGGGCACCAGGACTTCTGTATATGTCAAAGAGTTTGGATTTTCAGTGAACAATTGTGTCCTGACCTTTTAATTCCAGAAATTCAAGAAAAAGAATATTGTTGTATATTAGGGAAGCTGTGGTATTCTACTGTGATACCACTCCTCTCTACCTTTCAGAACAAGAGCATAAGCCTCTCTGCATGCTGGGACCATTGACAATTGTACCACACCATTTTCTCCTCTGGTGACTGTCCACTGATGAAGGAATTTGCTTGTTGAATATGATATTCCCTTTTCTGGCTCATCTGTGTCCCAATACAGGGTGTTGTGAAGTATATAAATATCTGGCTATCAAGCTGTAACCGGGGATAATTGTATAAGCCATCCTAGCTTCAGAACTACCAATGTATCAACTGAGGTCTTTGTTGTCAGCATCCGGCACCCCAGTGTCATCCCAGTAGTGCCGCTTTCCTTTCTTCACCTGTGAGTTGATCTTAAGAGCACTACCTATTAAATTTCCAGCACACAAATCTCCATCTCAGAGTCTGTTTCCCAGGGAAACTGACCTGGAACAATACACATATGACATTTTACAGAAATGTAGTGAAGTTTCCTGAATGGTTGTGTCATATGAAGGATTTCAGTATTTCACAGACTTGTACTGGATAAGCTATAATAGGGTTGTTGTGGTGCTAGAATAATTATGATCCAAAACAAAGCACTTAGTAGAAATTAAGGTATGATGTAAAACAAGAGGTGATGTTTCCTTGTTCTTCTGTTTATTGTACAATAATAAATCAAGTTCATGATATGATTTCATGGAACTAACAGTATTTTACTTGAAATACTTCTGGAATTTTATTTGAAATATTTCTTGATATTTTTGGAATTAAAAGGTCAGGATACAATTGTTCACTGAAAATCCAAAATCCATAGAGTATGATTCTCTCTAGTTTGTTATAGATCAATTAAATTTGAAGATAAGAGGGAATAAATGATGTAATCAAAGATAAATCTTGGAAATAAAAGGAGTATACTCTGAGGGGATCTCCAAGAGCAAATGACATGTTCTATTCACTTTTGAGTTAACAGCACCATTTTGTGATGGACCATAGTAAAAGCTAAACAAATATTTACTACACAAGCATAAAGCAGGCCCTGTTCTCTCTCTGCCATTCTAATCTTGTCTAGCACTCTGGTAATACTTATTTATTTGGGTTTTGGGAAAACATTCTTTGATTAAACAAGGTACTATTTTTTGCTGCTCATGATTGCCAACGGGCTCTTAGACAAATAAAAGACTTACATTTAGAGTGATCCCTCTAGCAATGTAAACTCTGGTGAAAGTGAGCAGTTGAAAAATCTGACTGTGACAGTCTCCTGGCCAAGGTCACTGCTGTGGAGAGAAGGGCATGTGACACTGTGGGTTTTAGTGCTTATTTGCTATTATCTCCTGCCTTGAAGATTCATAAAATAGGACTGAGAACACCTCCATCGCAATTATATCCAGTTAAGGTTCCTACTCGATGAAGCACAATTTTTAGAATAAATAGACTATAAAATACAGCAAAATAGGCAGTAAATCATTAAAAATCAGATGCAATAACAAAGTTAAGTATTTGAGGGAAGTTATCTTAGGGAAAAATGAACTGATATTTTAAGTTTTTAAAAGGCAATTCCAAGTTACAGAAAATAGCTTGATGAATTTAACATCCTTTCTGCACTGGATATATTTTTGTAAGAAACAAAAATCCTGTGCCTGGATATGTTTTAAAGTGATCCTTTAATTTTCATTCATGATAGACATCAGTATGCTTTAAGCAGCGTATGGACAAGGGAAGCTCTACTTCAAAGGAAAGAAATCTAAGTCTCATTTGCACTTGAGAGGAGGCACATGAAGGACTTCAGTCAATATAGAGGAGCTCATTGTATTTCTGTGTTAAGTATTTGATATACTGCCTTGGAAGTTTAGTCACATCCTTCATTTGCATGAAGAGTTTTTCTTAAATGTCAGAAGTGAGATATGACAATAAGTATTCTCTTTGATTAACATGTTCAAAATTTTGCTTGACCTTAAATGAAGATATGCAATAATAACTCACTTCAAAAATGTGAATTTGGTCTTTATAAATTGAAACAAAAACCCCATACTGACAGGTAAAATCAGAATGCCTTACTTGCACATATAGATTCAGTGCTAAAATATATATTTTGCCATCTTTCAGACATTTTCTTACACTGCCATTATTGAAATTCATTATTCAAAGTGGAGTGTTGCCTTTTTAAAAATGTCTTTGTACTTTAGTGAATTAATGAGCCATCTTGGTAACATAAGAGACAATTTTCTGGTAGTAATAAAATTTAAAGAATATTTATTTTGTAGAAAGCTATTACATAATGAAGCTTTCTTAACACTGCCATAAAGTATCAAATGCCTGTTGACACATTCATGCACATATCTGAGTGTGTGACTGTGTATACACTTACACATGTACAATTATATTGTAATTATTGATGGCCCCTAAGGTTTTTAGTGGAGTAGGAGGTCTTCCAACTGACAAAGGGCCCATTGTGCTGGAGACCAGGACAGCAAAAAGTGAACTCAGCAGAAAGGTCATGTGGCTCTGACCTCCAGTTAAGGTAGGAGGTCCTCAGTCCTAAGGCTGGAAGGACATGCCAAAAATCTTAATTCCCTTACAATCTCTCATTTATTGTTTCCTTGAAACCCCCGCGAACAGATGGGTGGCAGCAGGCGCAACTGAGGGACTCTGGAGAGGCTACTCTTTGGCATGTCCCAAAGGAACTATCTGCTGGGCCCCAGTAGCTGTTACACAAGCCAGTAGGGGTTCTTCTGTCCTTACTCTTCTCTGTGCCAATAATCAGACCAATGAAAACTGTGAGCACAGGTCAGATATTTCGCAGATTTTCTGGCAGGCAAGAAGGGGACTCCTTAGCACGTTTTTCCCACTGCTTTTTCCTTCTGTCCTTCAACTTTCTCCCGGGACTCAAGCCTGGCCAAGACCCAGAATGCCTGGCTTCAGGACCTAATGAAGCTCAGGCTCTGATGTCTCAATGCAAAAATTCATTGAGAGACAAAGCGATAAGTAAGAGGTGGATTTGTTAGGATTCAGAGAGAAGCCACTCTTTAGAGTGTGGGCCAAGCACTTGCCCTTGGCATATTGGAAGACTGTTCATATTCACATGTTTGATGAGAATTCCAGAGACATGTAAACATATGCTCAGTTTATATAGAAAACGGTCCTCACTGTTATAGAGTATCTAATGATTATCTTTTAATATTCCTATACTCAGGAAATATAAACTAATCTGCTTGTGTCTAAATATATTCAATATGATCTTAAATTTGCTTAATAATTGAAAACTTATATTTATTCCTCATTATGTATAGCTCTATTCCATCCTTAACTGTAAGGCATTACCTCATGTTTCTTACATGTTTAATCTAATTTGAGTGAATTGGCAATTCACTGGTTAGTTATTATCTAGTCACTAAAAAGGATTCTCTCCTTAGTTTTGTGACTGGGACAGTAAACAACTATTCCTATGAGCAGCCTAAGAAGTGAAAGAAAATGCTGACATCAGCCCCCAAATCTATGTCCATAAATTAAGGTCTGAATTGACAACACTTCCCTGGTGGCTCAGATGATAAAGAATCTGCCTGAAACTCAGGAGACCTAGATTCAATCACTGGGTTGGGAAAATCCCATGGAGAAAGGAATGGCTGACCATGCTAGTATTCTTGCCTAGAGAACTCCATGAACAGAGGAACCTGGCGGGGCTACAGTTGGGGTTGCAAAAAGTTGGACAGGGCTGAGTGAATAACACACTTTCAAATATACATTAAGAGAGACAGATAACACCAAACTGTGTTCAAATCTTGTTCTGTTTGCTTCCAGTAGTTCTACCATATCAATTCCCACAGCTGAATAGTGAAGTGCATCTCCCTAGCTTCTCTCTCTGCCTGAAGTAAAAATGATATACATTCCTTTAGTTTTCTTAATAATAGGTTAATTAGGTTCAGTGATTCTTTGTCTCATTAAAAAATGACTTCAAGTCCCACTGGGAACATTATAGCTCTTTAAAGACAGTGAAGAAAGTAAAAATACTCACTATTTTAATTAATAAGAAAGGTATATATTATTTAAATCTGAAGTTATATGTTCTCTTGTCTTTCCTCTTCAGCAACAGAGTAACCTGAATGAACCCGTATTTAGCACACTCCTTCTCCTGAGGTAATCCATCATGCATTTCCTCTTCATTGCTAAATTATACTCATCTTACAAGTCTCTTAAATTACAAGTCTGTTAAATTACTACCTACCTTACAAGTGGTGGCTCAGCTGGTAAAGTATCCACCTACAATGCAGGAGACCTGGGTTCAATCCCCTGGAGAAGGGAACAGCTATCCACTCCAGTATTTTTGCCTGGAGAATTCCATGGACTGTATAGTCCAATGGGTCACAAAGAGTTGGACAGACTGAGTGACTTTCACTTTGCTCAATTTCTCATCCATGAAGTGCTATCATCTAAAACTGCACCCTACCTCATATTTAAAATGTGAGTGGAGGAAGAGTAACAGTATCCTTCCCCAAAATAAGGTAGAAAAAAATCATGAGTAGGGTGAAAATTAGAAGTACATAATATTATAAATGCTAAATTGAAAAGATAACTCTAAAGAGGGAAATACAAAAAAACACAGAAATGTCAAGTCATATAAGAAGTGGGGATGGGGAGCAGGTGGGGCTCTGATTTCTCACTTTCATGAAAAATAACATATTGGCACTTTTATCAGTTTTACACAGCAAATTCCATACAAGGCTACAAACAAAGGTTTGTGAAATAGTCACAAAGTAAAAGAGCATTGTAAAAGTGTTGTGAGATTGGAGTGCTACATTGCAATCATCCTCATTCACAGGCTATTTGATTTTGTGCTTTAATTATATATGTATATATAATGAGGAATTTGAAACAGATTAGCCTTTAGATGTCTTATACTCATAATATAATTTTGATTATATAAGATTCGGCCTAACAGTGGTTAGTTGCGCAGGCTTTGGAGAGAGTCCCTATGTCGTGTCTAACTCTTTTGCAACCCCGTGGACTACAACCTGCCAGTCTCCTCTGTTCATGAAATTCTCCAGGCAAGAATACTGGAGTGGGCTGCCATTTCTTCCTCCAGAGGATCTTCCTGACCCAGGGATCCAATCCATGTCTCCTGTTTGGCAGGCAGATTCTTTACCACCGAGCTACCATGGCAGCCCACCAATATGGTAATATGTAAATGTTTGATTTTAATCATAGCCACATAATTTAAAAATTCAGAGTCCATAGAAAGGCAATATAAACCCCAATGCCAAGGGTTTGAAGAGTGAAGGAAGCTGATTACTACCTCTGTGGATCCTCACATCGTGGGAATCACAATGATACCCTCATATCTATATTTGATGGTAGAAATTCAGCATTAGAGGGAATCTATAAAATCTAATATGAATCAAACCAGTCTTTTACCTTACAACTACCCCTGCCAAGTTCATGCAGACATGCAAGTGAAAGCTTGAGCATAGCCTGGGAGAATTAAATTTCCCAAAGGGACTGAAATACATTTATAGTTACTTTCTTGAACTAGCTGGACCATGAAAGGAAAAGTCTTGAAATAATTTTGTTTTTCCTCCCACCATTCCTTTTCAAGCCTGTGATATTGGATTTCTTGTCTCTGGTGTTGAAGAAAACATGGGGTGGAAGACAAAGCTTTCTAGTCCCTCTCAATCACATTTTCAGAAATTAGCAACCTAGCCCAATGCAAATGAAATATAAATCATTATTCCAGTGAAAATGTCTCCACTCCCCCACTGCTCGCTAATAAATCAATGTTCAGAAATCAGCAGTGGAAAAAGAAGAGATAATTTCTTCCTCTTTCCTTTTTCCCAGCTCAACCCCACTTCCTCTACCCAGGGTCAGGGCAGCACCATTTGGGGCAAGAACATCAAAACTGATTGCTTGACTGTTACTCTTGGAGTCTGATGCTGAAGTTCCCTAATTGGTTGATATCCAAATACTGGCTCCTTCTTTCTTTGGGTGTTTTCTAGATTCTTCAGAGGTGTCCCCTTGTATTGAATTTGACTGGTGTTTGTCACAGGTTCCTAGGAGGTAAGCTCTAAACCCCTGGGATCTAAACTCAAGTAATTAGAATGTCTTTGTTATGCATGGTAGGCCTCTGAGAGATTATCATACTAAATGAAGGAAACAAGAAAAAGACAAACATCATATGATAACACATACATGGAACCTAGAAAATTATACAAGTGAGCTTATTTATTAAAAAAAAAAAAAAATAGACTCACGGACATAGAAAACAAACTTTTGGTTACCAAAAGGAAAAGGAGGGGGGATATATTAGCAGTTTGGGATAACAGATACACATTACTATATATAAAATGATAAATAACAACCCCTACCATGTAGCACAGAGAACTATATTCAGTATCTTGTAGTCACCTATAATGGAAAATAATTTGAAAAAGAATGCATATAAAAGTCACTTTGCTCTATATCTGAAACTAAGACAACGTTGTAAATCTGCTATAGTTCAATTTTTAAAAAGAAGGAGGAGTATAATGGAAGGATATGGAGTAGCTTTCAGAGTCAATGGAGGTATTGAAGAAGCAGAGATGGAAAAGTTGGGAACTAGAGCAGGAAACAGGCTAGCTCTACTCCGAATGCAAATGAATTGTTTCTTCGAGTTTTCAGGTGTAGTCACTGTATAAAGATTCCAGTTTCTGGGAGAAAGAGTTTGGCCTAGACCAGGACTCATTCCCCGTTGTGCACCAGTGGCGTCCTGTGCGCTTTGACTGATGAAATTTCCTCAAAAAGATCATGGAGCTCTAAGTACAGACTGCTCACTGTCTATTGAACATCTTCACTTTTCATTCTTCCTCACCAAAACTGTCACTCACTCTTATAGATGGGTATGGATGGCCATGCAGCTCAAAACAAAATCAATGGTTCTTGAGTGAATGAATGAAAAAATATTTTCTTTGGCCTGTTTCTCAGCTGAAGTATTTTGAGGATCTTCACTATTAAAGATGTTTGCAACCCCTTGGGCTATAGAGTCTATGGAATTCTCCAGGCCAGAATACTGAAGTGGGTAGCCTTTCCCTTCTCCAGGGGATCTTCCCAACCCAGGGATCAAACCCAGGCCTGCTGCATTGCAGGAAGATTCTTTACCAGCTGAGCCACATGGGAAGCCCATTAAAGATTTTATCTTTTCTTAAATGAAATACAGATAGTCATACTTTGGACAAAATAGGGTAGTGTGATATCATCAGATATCTAATTCTGCATAGTCTATATATTGTTTTTAGGGTGGGACAATTCCTCTATCTAGTGGGCTACTAATAATTTCTGCTGCTGCTGCTAAGTCGCTTCAGTCGTGTCCGACTCTGTGCGACCCCATAGATGGCAGCCCACCAGGCTCCCCGGCCCCTGGGATTCTCCAGGCAAGAACACTGGAGTGGGTTGCCATTTCCATCTCCAATGCATGAAAGTGAAAAGTAAAAGTGAAAGTGAAGTTGTGTCCGACTCTTAGCGACCCCATGGACTGCAGCCTACTAGGCTCCTCCTACTAATAATTTCTTTACAAGAACTAAAGAGCCTCTTGATGAAAGTGAAAGAGGAGAGCGAAAAAGTTGACTTAAAACTCAACATTCAGAAAACTAAGATCATGACATCCGGTGCCATCACTTCATGGTAAACAGATGGGGAAAAAAATGGAAACAATGAGAGACTTTATTTTTTTGGGCTCTAAAATCACTGCAGATGTTGACTGTAGCCATGAAATTAAAAGACACTTGCTCCTTGGAAGAAAAGCTATGACCAACCTAGACAGCATATTAAAAAGCAGAGACATTACTTTGCCAACAAAGGCCCATCTAGTCAAAGTTATGGTTTTTCCAGTAGTCATGTATGGATGTGAGAGTTGGACTGTGAAGAAAGCTGAGTGCCAAAGAATTGATGCTTTTGAACTGTGGTGTTGGAGAAGACTCTTGAGAGTCCCTTGGACTTCAAGGAAATCCAGCCAGTCCATCCTAAAGGAAATCAGTCCTGAATATTCACTGGAAGGACTGATGCTGAAGCTGAAACTCCAGTACTTTGGCCACCTGTTGCAAAGAACTGACTCAGTGGAAAAGACCCTGATGCCGGGAAAAATTGAAGGCAGGAGAAGCGGATGACAAAGGTTGAGGTGTTTGGATGGCATCACCAATTCTATGGACATGAGTTTGAGTACATTTGGGCAACTGGTGAAAAACTAGAAAGCCTGGCATGCTGCAGTCCATGGGGTCGCAAAGAATTCGACCCGACTGTGCAATTAAACTGAATTGATTTCAATTTCTAGTTAATAAAAAACACATTAAGTAGAAAACTCTAATCTTTTTATAGACATGGAGCTCTCATTTCTCTTTCATCTTTTCTTGATGCATAGTACTTAGGTCAAGATCACTAATTCAGCAACTGCTTTTGTAGATTGAAAAATACAGAGTCAAATTTATTTCATAGATGAGAAAAAAAAAAAGTGCCAAAATATTAGTTGTCCAAGGCTATTTAACACATCCTGCCTGGTTCAGTGATGTGATATCTCAATAATATATGAGTTTTCATCTTAATTATATTTTATATCTACGACACTGCAGATGGATTCTTTACCACTGAGCCACAAGGGGGGCCATAAAATTTGACCAATTACTAAATACAAACGACGAATGCTGCTTTTAAAAACATAATCATAAATTGAATTATAGATGTGGACAACTGCTAAGTTTATGTTCTCAATAGCTAAATATAAAGAGAATAGAAAGTCAAGGCTTCAAAGGTGTTTACATATTATTTTCATGTATAAATATACAAGTAGAATTATAGTACTGCTTTTAGACCTTGGAGCCTTAAACCATCAACTACATCAATCAACAGAGTGTGTCTAATTCTCAGTATATGCACATACATTGGTTATACAAGTTCAATTATTTGTAGCAGGTTAAAAAAAAGCATTTAATATGCTTGGTAACATCAGTATTAATAATAGATATGTTCTTTTAATCTGCTTCAAGGGTGTGCTCAGTTTTTATAATAAAGCCTTTACTATATTCTGTAGCTATTTCTGTTTGGATTATAAGTAAAGGGTGGATGAAAACATATTCAATTTTTATGTACATGTGGAATCTAAAGGACAGTGTTAATCCTTTTACTAAAAGGTTCAGAATTGTAATGAGTTGTGTGTTCTAGCAAAGGAAAAAATGTAGAAACATATTTATTGTATTTTGAAATATCTTTCAGATACAGAGCTTTATCAATTTTCATCAATATAACTGATTTTTCATGATTACCATGATCAAATAGGATAAGATTCATACCTCTAGAACAGCATGTGTTTTTTTGTTTTAATTTTCATGTTAAACATAATTTTCAGATAATAAAATATTGGTGAGTAAAGCAAAACTTTCATT
>SJYQ01005038.1:50802-75153 GCA_006410935.1 Redunca redunca
AATACTAGGAGGGAGAGGGAACAGAGATAGAACAAGAAAAACATTTGACAAAAAAACTGGAAAAATATATAATTTTAGAAATTCAAAAATTTCAGACACCAAACAGGATGAAATTGAAGGAAACCAACAAAGACTCACCATAATCAGACATCTAAAAACCAAAGATAAGAAGAAAAGAACTTGAAGGCGGATAGAAGAAATAATGTTTTATGTAAAAAAAGGAAAATTATAAATGTTTGATTACAGATGTCTCACCAGACCAAGGAGATCAGTTGACAGTGGAAATCACTTTTAAAGTGCTAAAAGAAGAGAATTCTCAGCTTAGGTTTCTATACTCAGCAAAATTGTATTTCAGGAATAAAGGCATTATAAAGCTATTACAAATTAAAGAAAGCTAGGAAAATTTGTTGTCAGAAGGCCTGCCCTAATAGAATTCTAGAGAATTTAATATCCTTAGGATAAAGGAGTTATTTCTCCACTGATCTCCAGTAGCATATTGAGCACATATACCAAGTTCTGGATGTGACTGGTGATAGAAGCAAGGTCCAATACCGTAAAGAGCAATATTATATAGGAACCTGGAATGTCAGGTCCATGAATCAAGGCAAGTTGGAAGTGGTCAAACAGGAGATGGCAAGAGTGAACATCAACATTCTAGGAATCAGCGAACTAAAATGGAATGGAATGGGTGAATTTAACTCAGATGACCATTATATCTACTACTGTGGGCAGGAATCCCTCAGAAGAAATGGAGTAGCCATCAATTCTTTGGCACTCAGCTTTCTTCACAGTCCAACTCTCACATCCATACATGACCGGATGTTGACATGGTCAACAAAAGAGTCCAAAATCCAGTACTTGGATGCAATCTCAAAAACGACAGAATGATCTCTGTTCATTTCCAAGGCAAAATATTCAATATCACAGTAATCCAAGTCTATGCCCCAACAGTAACACTGAAGAAGCTGAAGTAGAACAGTTCTATGAAGACCTACAAGACCTTTTAGAACTAACACACTAAAAAAGATTTCCTTTTCATTACAGGGGACTGGAATGCAAAAGTAGGAAGTCAAGAAACACCTGGAGTAACAGGCAAATTTGGCCTTGGAGTACGGAATGAATCAGGGAAAAGGCTAACAGAGTATTGCCAAGAGAACACACTGGCCATAGCAAACACCCTCTTACAATGACACAAGAGAAGACTCTACACATGGGCATCACCAGATGGTCAACACTGACATCAGATTGATTATATCCTTTGCAGCTAAAGATGGAGAAGCTCTATGCAGTCAGCAAAAACAAGACCGGGAGCTGACTGTGGCTCAGATCATGAACTCCTTATTGCCAAATTCAGACTTCTATTGAAGAAAATGGGGAAAACCACTAGACCATTCAGATATGACCTAAAGCAAATCCCTTATGATTATACAGTGGAAGTGAGAAATAGATTTAAGGGCCTAGATCTGATAGATAGAGTACCTGATGAACTATGGATGGAGGTTCATGACATTGTATAGGAGACAGCGATAAAGACCATCCTCATGGAAAAGAAATGCAAAAAAAACAAAATGGCTGTTTGGGGAAGCCTTACAAATAGCTGTGAAAAGAAGAGAAGCAAAAAGCAAAGGAGAAAAGGAAAGATATAAGCATCCAAATGCAGAGTTCCAATGCATGGAACTCCAAATGCATGGAGAGACAAGAAAGCCTTCCTCAGTGATCAATGTAAAGAAATAGAGGAAAACAACAGAATGGGAAAGACTAGAGATCTCTTCAAGAAAATTAGAGATACCAAGGGAAGATTTCATGCAAAGATGGGCTCGATAAAGGACAGAAATGGTATGGACCTAACAGAAGCAGAAGATATTAAGAAGAGGTGACAAGAATACACAGAAGAACTGTACAAAAAAGAGCTTCATGACCCAGATAACCATGATGGTGTGATCACTCACCTAGAGCCAGACATCCTGGAATGTGAAGTGAGCCTTAGAAAGCATCACTACGAACAAAGCTAGTGGAGGTGATGGAATTCCAGTGGAGCTATTTCAAATCCTGGAAGATGACATTGTGAAAGTGCTGCACTCAATGTGCCAGCAAATTTGGAAAACTCAGCAGTGGCCACAGGACTGGAAAAGGTCAGTTTTCATTCCAATTCCAAATAAAGGCAATGCCAAAGAATGCTAAACTACCACACAATTGCTCTCATCTCACACACTGCTAAAATAATGCTCAAAATTCTCCAAGCCAGGCTTCTGCAGTACATGAACTGTGAACTTCCAGATGTTCAAACTGGTTTTAGGAAAGGCAAAGGAACCAGAGATCAAATTGCCAACATCCGCTGGATCATAGAAAAAGCAAGAGACTTACAGAAAAACATCTATTTCTGCTTTATTGACTATGCCAAAGCCTTTGACTGTGTGGATCACAAGAAACTGGGGAAAATTCTGAAAGAGATGGGAATGCCAGATCACTTGACCTGCCTCTTGAGAAACCTATATGCAGGTCAGGAAGCAAAAGTTAGAACTGGACATGGAACAACAGACTGGTTCCAAATAGGAAAAGGAGTATGTCAAGGCTGTCTATTGTCACCCTGCTTATTTAACTTCTATGCAGAGTACATCATGAGAAATGCTGGGCTGGAAGAAGCACAAGCTGGAATCAAGATTACTGGGAAAAATATCAATAACGTCAGATATGCAGATGACACCACCCTTATGGCAGAAAGTGAAGATGAACTAAAAGCCTCTTGATGAAACTGAAAGAGGAGAGTGAAAAAGTTGGCTTATAGCTCAACATTCAGAAAACGAAGATCTTGGCATCTGGTCCCATCACTTCATGGGAGATAGATGGGCAAACAGTGGAAACTGTCAGACATTTTTTGGGCTCCAAAATCAATGCAGATGGTGACTGCAGCCATGAAATTAAAAGATGCCTACTCCTTGGAAGGAAAGTTATGTCCATCCTAGACAGGATATTAAGAAGCAGAGACATTCCTTTGCCAACAAAGGTCCGTCTAGTCAAGGCTATGGTCTTTCCTGTGGTCATGTATGGATGTGAGAGTCGGACTGTGAAGAAATTTGAGTGCCAAAAAATTGATGCTTTTGAACTGTGGTATTGGAGAAGACTCTTGAGAGTCCCTTGGACTGCAAGGAGATCCAACCAGTCCATCCTAAAGGAGATCCGTCCTGGGTGTTCATTGGAGGGACTGAAGCTGAAACTCCAATACTTTGGCCACCTCATGTAAAGAGTTGACTCATTGGAAAAGACCCTGATCCTGTGAAGGATTGGGGGAAGAAGGAGAAGGGGATGACAGAGGATGAGATGGCTGGATGGCATCACTGACTCAGTGGACATGAGTTTGAGTGAACTCCAGGAGTTGGAGATGGACAGGGAGGCCTGGCATGCTGTGATTCATGTGGTCACAGAGTCGGACACATACTGAGACACTTAACTGAACTGAGGATAAAGAAAGACAAAAATATAAATCCTCAGAAATGAACAAATAGTAATAGAAATGATTAATGTCTAAGTAAGTTCTAGGAGATCAGCCCTGGGATTTCTTTGGAAGGAATGATGCTAAAGCTGAAACTCCAGTACTTTGGCCACCTCATGTGAAGAGTTGACTCATTGGAAAAGACTTTCATGCTGGGAGTGATTGGGTGCAGGAGGAGAAGGGGACAACAGAGGTTGAGATGGCTGGATGGCATCACTGACTCAATGGATGTGAATCTGAGTGAACTCTGGGAGTTGGTGATGGACAGGGAGGCCTGGCGTGCTGCAATTCATGGGGTCACAAAGAGTCGGACACGACTGAGCGACTGAACTGAACTGAAGTTCTTCAAAAGATAATTTTTGAAAGCAAAAACTATAGTATGTTCTAACAGTGATGAAAGTGAAAGTCACTAAGTTGTGTCCGACTCTTTATAACCCCATGTACTACACAGTCCATGAAATTCTCCAGGCCAGGATACTAGAGTGGGTAACCTTTCCCTTCTCAAAGGGATCTTCCCAACCCAGGGATAGAACCCAGAGCTCCCTTATTGCAGGTGGATTCTTCACCAGCTGAACCACAAGGGATGCAGTGATATATAAATTTACATATAATACATATAATTACACATATAAAATAATTATGACAAATAGTCATGAGAGGTCAATGACACCCATATTTCTAAATTTTATTAGCATGGTTTCTAAATTTTATTCAAAGTGGCATAATTCTAAATCTAGACAGGAAGTGAAAGTTTAGGTATGTCTCTTTTAAGATATAGTGGTGGTTTAGTTGCTAAGTCATATCTGACTCTTGCAATCCCATGGATTGTAGCCTGCCAGACTCCTCTGTCTATGGGTTCTCCAGGTAAGAATACTGGAGTGGGTTGCCATTTCCTTTTCCAGGGAATCTTCCTGACCCAGACATCAAACCCAGGTTTCTTGCATTGCAGGCAGATTCTTTACTGACTGAGCTACAAGGGAAGCCTAATAAAATGCAGAGGAACCACAAAAATTAATGTGATGTAACTAAAAAAATTCTACCAATTAAATAGATTACAAAGATATCCAAACAATTATTAAGGCAGGAAAAGAAGAGCATGATGAAAGTCAAAAGGACATAGAGAAATATAAAATGACAGAGCTAAATTAAACTATAAGAATATTTACTTCAAATGTCAATGGACAGGGGGCATCTAGTTCCAGGTTTTGGTAAAATAAACATACACCATGCTAGTGTTAGCCACTCAGTCATGTCCAACTCTTTACAACCCTGTGGACTGTAGCCTGTCAGGCTCCTCTGTCCATTGAATTCTCTAGGCAAGAACACTGGAATGGATAGCCATTTGCCTCTTCAAAGGATCTTCCTGACTCTGAGATCGAACCCCAGTCTGTATTGCAGGCAGATTCTTTGCTGTCTGAACCACCAGGGAAGCATCCATTAATGACACCTAAAATACCCTGATAATAAACAGAAAACAACCATCTTATAAATCTACAGAAAATAATAATAGGCAGAACTGGGAGGGGTAGTAACTAAGAGGAGTCACACAGCAGAGTTTTCTGGTTTATTTCCCTTCTCTATCTCTAAGTCCCACAGCAGCCCAAATGTCAGAACTGCTAATAAGCAGGAGCAGTGGAAACTCTTCCCACCACCAATGCCCGTGTCTCTCCTGGGCCTGGGAAGTGTTGGGATGTGTCAAATAGGAAGGCACTTGAGAGGATATTGCAAGTTGAATAGTGTCCAGCCCAAATTCATGTCCACCCCGCAGTCAGGCTCTACCCTCTCTCTGAGCAGCTTAGTCCATCATATACTTGCAATTATAAGAGGGGTGATTTCCCTGTACTTTAATCTCATCTTCACTTTGAAAATGCATAGCAGTTAGAATCAGGAACATTGCCCACTGATCTTTTATTTCTATGTATCCTGTTGGCACTTAAAATTCCATATTATTTTGAATTATCAATATCTTTATCTGAAATCTACCTTTCTATGAACTAAGTCCTTTTATCTTCATTAATGGTATCTGGTGCGTTATTCTATCTTGATCCTGTTACTGAAACAGGTTCTTTTGCTTTACATGAAGCAAAGAGAGGATTTATTCATAAGGCACCTAAGGGAGGAAAGAGGAGGATACGCCTAAATGAAGGCAAGGGGCAGAGGTATTTATAAGATAAGGAAGCCTCGTGGTCTGAGGCATTGTAGGGAGCCTGGGGAGGGTGGGGGAAAGTGATTGGAAAACTCATAGTTCTGTGCAGACATAACTAAGCCACATGGCTTCTCCACCTTAAAGATGGTGGCAGCAGCATGAGCTGAGGGCGGAGATTTAAGCCCTCTGCGATCAAAGATCACCCACTCATGCATGTCCAGTTGGAGGGTCGGGGTCCTATCCAGTCAGTTCTAACCAGTGCAGTTCCAGCTACATACAGCTAATTCCAAGTTTCTGGAAAACAACTGAGGCATATTTCTCGTCGTTTAGCTTATGTGATAGAGGACTGGTGAGAGACTTTTGTAACTACAATTACAACCACCTTGGTTCGTGAAGTCAGGTTACAGGTGAAATGGGTTTCACTAATGATTATTTATGGTTTCTCTGTGGAAACTGCAAGATTTTTTCTTGTTGTTTGCTTCTCTTTGTATTTCACGTGGGCACTGGGTTCAGAACTGGTTTCCCCAGTGGCTCAGCAGTAAAGGATCTACCTGCAATATAGGAGACTCGGGAGACAAGGATTTGACCCCTGGGTGAGGAAGATCCCCTGGAGGATGAAGTGGCCACCCACTCCAGTATTCCTGCCTGGAGAAACCCATGGAAGAGGAGCCTGGCAGACTTCAGTCCACGGGTCACAAAGAGTTGGACATGAGGGAGCACGCACGCATGCATCGGGTTCAGAACAGAAGGTAAACCAAACTCCTGTGTTTGTTTTCAAAACTGTTTGCCACTTTTTCGTCATAGTAAAATGAAAACAAATGTGTACGTCCATCTCCCTAACCTTTAATATAAGTCAAAACTACCTAAGCAGTTTTGAGAGGGGAAAACTGCAGTTAAACTCTAGTCGGACACAAGTTTGCCTCTTCTTCCAAGGGACCTGTATCCTTCTCCTAAGCCTCGTTATAAACCTGGTATAGGGAGAACTGAGTTGCATGTGGGCAGAGAGTGATGCAGTCAGTGGTTAATCTAGAGGCTTCTACAAGCATTAAGAAGCACTTCACTGCCCATTCCTGGGGAGCCTTGCTGAAAACCTACTGTTCTATGTCTACAGCACCCTTTACATACAAAGCAGGGGCAAATGAATAGTTGCTGCTCCATAAAGCTTAATATCCAAGTGAGGCAATCCCACGTCTATTTCAGACTCTACGTCCAAGGTGATCTCAGGGAACTGTTGGTTGAATAACTATGGCTTGTTGTATATCATTTTTATGAATGAGGGAGAAGTCATCTATGTGGCATCAGTAGTTTTAAGTGTGAGTTGCTTTAAAACAGGATGCTTTAAAATAATCATAAACATTCAGTGAGATACTTATTCAAATCATTTTCTGGAATATGATGTCCCCTCATCATTATCTACCAACCCTGATGTCAAGAATTATGAAGTTTCTGCATTATTTTTAAACGGTCAGCTCAAATCTGAGAATGATGATAATACTTTTTCAATTTGTCATAGCTGTCTTTGGTAATAAAGGGATTTTCTCTTTCGTTCTTGCTTGAGCTAATACTCTTCTATGGAAATGTTTCAAAATAACATAAGACATGATTTTTTTTTATAAATAATGTAATGTCTTTAATATATAGTTTTTAAATATGCAAATATATCATATCTTTAAATTCCACAGTTTTCTTTGATTTATTCATCAAGGGCATGTGCCAGAAAGTTTTAAATTCTGACTATAAAAAACCCCTTTACTCAGTGGACATATATCCTCATATGGAGAAAGCATAAAATACAAGCAATATCAAGAAGGGATAATTGTTACAGAAAAAAATAGCATGGTAAGGGAAAAAGGTAATTGTGAAACCCTCTTGGAGGGGATGAACAGAGGACAGAAGAAAGTGCGAAAAGTCCATATCCTTGGAAAAGCGTCCTGTAAGAGCATTGAAGAGGAAACAACAGGTACAAATCCCAGAGGCAACCTGGAGACCTGACTTAAGAGAGTCCTACTGAGACCAGAGACAAAGGAGAGATGGCCATTGGTAAGCAATGAGCTTGGAAAGCTACACAGGGGTATCTGTTAGGCATTGCTTCACAACAGGTCAACTCTAAAAGTTTAGTAGTCTAAAAACACCATTATTTCACAGGGATCTGTAGGCCTAGGTCAGTCAGTCTCTGCTGGGCTTGGTCTCTCTTCTGCTGTCACCTGGGGGCTGGTTGGCTCACGGTGGCCTTCCCCAGGATGACTTGTCTCTTTGTGTGATTTCTCATCTTGCTGTGGGCTTGCTCAGGCTGGTGTCTGTGACAGAGGCAGGAGTCCAGAGAGAGCAAAATTTGCAAGGCCTGTCATGTTGTGACACCTTCACACACTCACTCCTGGTGTCTTCTATTTATTGTGCAAATAAGTCATAAGGCCAACTCAGGTTTTTGACATGAGGAAATAGACTATCCCTTTAAGGGAGGATTTGCAAAACATTTTGCCAAAGAAAATAATGCACTAAGGATATTCCTGTCATCAGTTGACCACAGCAGGAGCCAATTCATTATGATCTCATAGGTCATGTGATTAAGATTTTTTAATTCTGTATAAAATGGGAAATTATTATGGTTTTGAATAAATAAGGGAATAATTATATTTCTGTTTTACTCATATTACTCTGGTGGATGAAGAAAGAATTTTATGTGAGGTGGGGTGTGGGTGGGGGAAAATAGATGAGAAACGGGATTTTTGTAGCATTCTATGGGAAAAATAATAGAAGCATAGACTTTGCTGGTAGCAGTGAAGTAGGAGTAAAATTGAAACTGTTTCAGCTTGGTTTGTATATTGATATTATCCCACATGATTTGTTGAATCATTGGAAGAGAATTAGGAATCAAATGGTATCATAGATTTTGGGATTGAGAATTTTTTAAAGTTTTTTTTTTTTTCAGTTTTGGTACATCTATTTCTTAATTATAACAATTTTGCTGCTCACTCCCATCCGTGAGCTGATTCTAATTGAGTTATTCATGCTTTGTGAAGGATAAGCACCTCCATTTTTAGAAAACTGCCTTTTATATAATTAGCATTATAATTTGGTAAAAACCGAGTTTAGAGAAATCTACGTTTTGAAGATGACATTTAATAGCTTTTACATTGATTTTACAGTGAAGAAATAAAATATATAACACTTGACTATTAGGGTAGACCCTAATGAAATCTGACTGGTGTCCTTATTAGAAGAGGAAATTTGGACAAAGAGATACCAGGATGTCAGCTTTAGAACTGTTCCAGCAGTCAAATTTTAACTTAATTACCTCTTTAAAGCATCTCTCCCCACATGCAGTCACATTGTGAGGCTTTGGAGGTCAAGACTTCAGTATATGAACTTGGGGGGGCACACGGTTCAGCCAGTGGCACCACCCCATCTTCAGTCTCCATGTAGCTGTCACTCATCTGCTCCACCCTTTACATTGTGCTTTGCTGCTGCTGCTGCTGCTAAGTGGCTTCAGTCGTGTCCGACTCTGTGCGACCCCATAGACGGCAGCCCACCAGGCTCCTCCCGTCCCTGGGATTCTCCAGGCAAGAACACTGGAGTGGGTTGCCATTTCCTTCTCCAATGCATGAAAGTGAAAAGTGAACGTGAAGTCGCTCAGTCGTGTCCAACTCTTAGCGACCCCATGGACTGCAGCCCACCAGGTGCCTCCATCCATGGGATTTTCCAGTACTGGAGTGGGGTGCCATTACCTTCTCCGTTGTAATGGCATAGGAAACAAGAATAGAGAGATCCCATCACATGTGCAGATGGCATCAACCCGACAGGTCAAAGGGGTGTGAAAGGACAGAGAGCCCAAGTGACTTTTTAGCTGACCAGCAAGGTAGCCACTGTACCATCTCTAGTAAAGAGATCAGACTTTTCAACAGACGGCACAGGACAACCTGTACCAATACGCAGGTGCTTTCTGTCCTAATCCCCTGGGCAGGACAGTCAACTTCTGTGTACTTGGGGGCTGTTGCCATAGCAGATAAGCCTGTCTTTTTGCTTTTGCATCTGGTTTGGACACCTTAACTCTAATAGGAGGAGAAATTAAATGCAGAAATCAAACCAATCCATATTATAAAAACAGGACCTGTGTGGGAAGGACTTACTACTTCTGATTAAAAATAAAAGTTCCTATGTTCAGGAATACTGAAATGGTAAGTAGAGATGAATTAATCAATGTACAAACCAAAATGTCACCCTTTATAAGGATGAGTTTAGCTAAACTTCACACATCATCTTATTTTATTTCTGCAACATCAAAAAAACAGAATTCTTAGGTAAAAAATAAATTTTCTACACTCCACTGCAACTGATATCTGAGTTCTCAGTTTGAACAAATATATTTTTAAAAATCAAATGAGTATCCTTTAGAAAATACACGTTTGTTTCTGTTAATTCTTATTTATTGGGAATAATGATGCCACACTCAAGATTGAGATATGTGTGTTTAAAAAAAAACAACACCACAAGCAAAAAAGAAGAGAGAAAATCTCCCTCTAGTTTTATAATCTACTTAAATTGAGAAAAAGAGCACTCTGATAGCTGTGGCCACCCAGCCAAAAGGCCGTGTCTCAGTTAAAAAGTTAATTCTTTAATAGGTCCAAGAGTTGCCTTCTTGGCATGTGTTTGAGCAGAAAATTTATTACATGAAGTACGAGCTCACTGGGCATGCACGGTAAATGGTCTCATTAAGAATGTTTTATGAAGAAACGTGACTGTTCTAACAAGGTCAAAGGGTGAGCAAGGTATGAGAAAGAGGCAAAAGGCAGTGACCTGGAAACGGACGATGGCACCCAGCTTAATTTACTGTGCTTTCCCCCAGGCCTGGCGTGACCCTCCATAAGCTCAGACCTGAAAGAAGTGGTCAGAAACTGGAGCACATGCCATGCAGAAAACCCACATGGATGGTTCCAAGCAAGCCGTCTCACCTGGCAAGTCAGCTAAGCAGATCTACCTTAAGCAAAATTATATATAGGAAAATAAGGGTTTACCCAACAGATATATTAGGAGGGTATTTACACTGGGTAATACCATTTTCCTTTATAAAAATATCAATGGAAGACTCCTCCCATAAGCTCTCAAAGAACATATAAAATATAATGCACGAATGTTTGTTTGCACATCATTTTTAGGTATTTTTAAAAATTTATTTATTTTTAATTGGAGGATAGTTGCTTTACAATATTGTTTTGGTCTCTGCCATGCATCAGCATGGATTAGCCACAGGTACACAAATGTCCCCTCCCTCCTGAACCTCCCTCCCATCTCCCACCCCATCTCACCCCTCTAGGTTGTCATAAACTGTCTTGTTTTTCTCTGTTGGCATTTGCTGCTACTTCACTGCAGTGGTTTCCTCACCTTGGTCCCCTTAATTGTAGCCTTACACTTGATCTTACAATTTGGAAGTGTCCAAGAATTCTAATGCAACCAAGGAAGTTGCCTAAATTCAGTTTCAGGATTTTTAAAATAATTAGTGTTTGTGTATGTGAGACATAGCAAACCATGAAGTGGAATGAAAAAATATACAGAGGTCAAACAGTTCTATTTCCAGGACCAATTTTTTTCAAAACATTTCATCCCTCTTAGCTTAATATTCTTACTATAAAATAATTACTAAGAGCCACATTACAATTATTCTTTCAAAAACTATTATTTAACAGCATAAAAATCACCTTCAGTTTTTAAATCAAATTATAAGTAATGCCTTACCTTATTTAACTGAAAAGTGAACTGATGAATTTTAGTTGAGACTACTAATGCTGAGATTATAACTGAATGATTAAAAATGATTAAAACTGCCTCAGAAGAACAGGTGAAGCAAATGTAAAATAGTAATCCCATGAATTGATACAAAAACATTTTTCACAGCTGGTATAACACAGAAAATATTCTGCATTTCTAAGTATTATCACTCTAGTATTAAGAACATTTTACAAATGCAAGACAAAGCAGGTCAGCAGAGTCAGAAAAAATCCTCATGTTAAACACGAATATAAAAAAGAATGAGTAGAATGAGGACATGTTAATGAGTTAACAGGCTGCCACTTAAGTTTTGGGGAAAAATGAAATAGGCCTGAGGAAAAAGAAAACAAATGCCAATGTTGCTAGCTCTTATGCATTTTCCAGTAAATATTACTCCACATTCTATTCCCCTGACATTATCAGAATGCATTGACTTTAAGAATTAATAGTAGCCAATGATGTGCAGGCTTGGGAAAAAAAACTATTTTTCTAGGCTAGGATCTCTTCAGGATACAGGCAGAATTGGTTTGGAAACTCCCAGACTAAGCTGAGCCAAACCAAATGGCCTTTTGTGAGTAAGTGATTCTTTTGCATTCGCTTCTCGTGTTTTCAGTCCAGCTTCTCTGTGCACACGGAGCTTGTGCTGGAACATCCAGAGGCCCTTTGATGATGTCTGGTGTTGGCAGGTGCAGGTCACTGCTGGGGAGGAGCCCTCTTAGCTGCCTGGTGTTGAGCAGGGTGGTGCCAGGGTATGGCCGATGCCCAGGTCTGACCTCTTAGCTCTGTTGAAAAGACACACTGCTCTTTTTTCTTCACTTGGTATTCTGCCACAGTGTAAATTCCAAAGCTTTTGGTGACTCTCTCAAACCTAGCTCAGCAGGCTGAGAAAAAGCATTTTTTAGAAGAATATGCTTTCCATTTAGGTTTCACAGGACTCTTTAAATTTACAGCATTTAGCTGTGCTTAAAAACAAAAAAGAGTCCAAGAATTTAAGTTCTGAATATGAAACTAACTCGTTAAAAAGAAACTTTTAGGAGAAGGAAATCTTAAATGTCCTTGTACTTTCAGTGATTTCTTATCTGTATTTTTCCTTCACATAGAAGACTGAACCACAGGCTGGATGGGAGCAAGTGAGCTCTTCTCCATCAAAGCTGGCAGATGAGCTGTCTTCTGGAGATGATAGAAATAGTTCAAGAAGGAGGCATAACCGGGCCATTTCTGCAAGTTTTTCCTAAGTCACTGTTAGTCGCTCAGTCATGTCCGACTCTTTGTGACCTCATTGCCTTTCAGTCCATGGAATTCTCCAGGCCAGAATGCTGGAGTGGGTAGCCTTTCCCTTCTCCAGGGGATCTTCCCAACCCAGGGATCAAACTGGTATAGAATCTGCCTGCGATGCGGGAGACCTGGGTTGGGAAGATCCTGTGGAGAAAGGAAGAGCCACCCACTCCAGTATTCTGGCCTGGAGAATTCCACGGACTGTATAGCCCATGGGGTTGCAAAGAGTCGGACACGATTGAGCGACTTTCACCTTGACTATTAGTAATTTTTAAAGTAACATCACATTTACAGTAGAGAGATTTAACAAAGCACTTAGTTGTTTATTCTCACAAATGGATTCCCCTTCTCCTATTAAAATTCTGCTTCTGTTCCAAAGATAGGTTTCCCTTCCTTTAAAACAGTCTGTTAGCGTGGTGTGATGTCAGCACCCCACACGTAGCTCTGGAGAGCGGATGCTGCCATTAAGGGATTTCACTGATGGCTTTGCTAGTGTTAGAAGAGCCTCCTCTGGAGTCACAGGGTGACCCACGGCTGTCACCCCGAGCAGATGCCTTGACCAGGAGCCAGTTCTTCACTGCTGACTTGGGTTAAGGCCAGTTTTATGCTAAGATTTTCAAATGGATGATGTGGGTCTAAGTCACATATTAGGTAAAATGCAGTTTGTAACCCCCATAATGATTTTTCACTTCTGCAATTGCCAGAGATGACACAAGCCTATGGGCTTTCCCAGTGGCTCAGGGGTAAAGGATAGCCTGCCAAGGAAGGAGACCTGGGTTCGATCCCTTCGGGGGAAGATCCCTGGAGAAGGAAATGGCAACCCACTCCAGTATTCTTGCCTGGAAATCCTCATGGATAGAGGAGCCTGGCGGTACCATCTGTGGGTTCACAGAGTCAGAGATGACTTAGCCACAAACAATAGTGACAACAAAATGCTGAGCTATAGATCTGAAAGCTCTCCTACCGCCTTCATCTTGACAGAAATCACAGGTTTTCCTTCTTAAAAGATACAGCTGTTTTCTAGGTTAAGAGGTACAGATCTCATACATTTTTTTAAATAAGCTAAATAATGTTAAGTTTTAAAATGTGCTTTATTCAGCCACTTTCTTTTATGATAAGCTTTGTCATATATTGAAAATATTTTCTCCCAGCCTATTTTTGAGTTTTGATGGAAAGTTTTAATTTGTATGTACTCAAATCTGTGGCTACTTCTCTTTATGGATTCTGGGCTTCAAAATGTTTTTTAAAATTAATTAATTTTAATTGGAGGATAATTACAATGTTGTGATGGTTTTTGCCATACAGCAACATGAATTGGCCATAGGTATACATGTGTCCCCCATATTGAACCCCCAGCACCTCCCTCTCCACCCAATCTCTCTCTCTTGTCCCAGAGCACTGCTTTGGGTACCCTGCTTCATGCGTCGAACTCGCACTGGCTGTTTTACAAATGGTAATGTACACATGGAATGTTCAATGCTATTCTCTCAAATCATCCCACCCTCCTCTTCTCTGAGTCCAAAAGTCTGTTCTTTATGTCTGTGTCTCCTCACAATGTTCTTAAGTTATCTTCTGTTCTCATAGGTAAACATATATCTCAAATATTCTACTATTATACTTTCTTTGGCATTTAGTTTTAAAAATGTATGATTTATTTATTGTACAGTATTAAATATGATATAATTTATTTTTTCCAGATGGACAGTAATTGAATAAAGTGCACTTTATCCCATATATTATAGAATCATATTTATTATATTTAAAATTCACATGCACTTGGCTAAGTTTTTAACTTAATATTCTATTTGACTATTTCTATGCCACTGGGCATGTGACTAAACAAAAACAATAATGAATCACATACCAGAGGATGGTCCTTAATAAATGACCCAGTCATTGCTATGTATCATTCTAGTAAATTTCAAGAAGACATTGAATTCCTGACTATCAAAGCCTTGTGATTTGAATTCAATACATTAAAACACATAGAATGTCAGACATGAGTTGAAGCCTCTGAAGGAAGAGACCTACAGGGACATAAACATGCAGTCTTTCTAAATGCCAATCAGGATTTAGAGGAAAAGCTCCTACGGAACTTACAACTACCCTCACCATTTTGCCTTTGTGGAAAAAGCACATAGCCTAAACTAATACTTCTTTTGTACATTCTGTATGCATAAGTGTGGGTTAAGAAATCACTAACATGAATTATTTTCAACATTTTCAGCCATAATGTCCATGCTTTTGACTAGTTCACGTGTTTAAAAATATCTTTCAATTTTATTTTAAAAATATTTATTTTTGTTGTTGTTGTTTAGTTGCTAAGTTGTGTCCAACTCTTTTGCAACCCCAAGGACTGTAGCCCACCAGACTCCTCTGCCCATGGGATTTCCCAGGCAAGAATATTGGAGTGGGTTGCCATTGCCTTCGCCAGGGGATCTTCCTGATCTGCTGCGCTGGGTCTTAGTAGATGCACGCAGGATCTTTCCTTGTGGTGCGTGGCCTCTAGTTATGACATGTAGGCTCTAGAGCACATGGAGTTCAGTAGTTGTCTCATATGGGGGCTTAGTTGCTCCCCACCATGTGGGATCTTAGTTCCCTGACCTGCATCCCCTGTATTACAAAGCAAATTCCTAACCACTGGACCACCAGTGAAGTCCCCAAACGAATTTTTAGGGAACCACTATCAACAAGCATCTTACAGGGAAAACATATGGTATAAGACAAAAATAGGGAAGAGATTAGAAATTTGGGGAAAAACTCTAAGATATATTACCCAACTACTTGGATAACTTGTAAGGACCAAATACGATTATGCATGTGTGTGTACTAAGTCCTGTCTGACTCTGGAGACTGCCAGGCTCCTCTGCCCATGGAATTCTGCAGGCAAGAATACTGGAGCAGGTTGCCATTTCCTTCTCCAGGGGATCTTCCCAACTCAAGGATTGAACCTGCATCTCCTGCATTGGTGGGCCAATTCTATACCACTGAGCCACATGGGAAGCCAAATACAATTATACTTTCAACTCTTTATCAATAAATACATTTAAATGTACCTATTTCCCAAAGTTTAAACGTTAAAAGCTATGTATATCTTAAGGGCTTAATCAAAGCAACAGGGTGTAATTGAGAACTTCAACTACTAAAGGATTTAAAAAATGAAGAAAAGAGTAGGGCCAGAGATTATGAAAACAAAGATTATCTTACTACTTCACTGTGGTCCAAGGATGGTCTTTCTTAGAATCACCTGGGAGCTTTTTCAAGATGCAAAATCTTGAGCCATCCCAATTCTGCATGTCAGCATGTCTACAAGTGGGGGCTGGGACTCTTCATTTTTAAATACTCCCATGTGAGTGTATTTCTGTATTCTGAAAATGAGAACTACCAACCTGAATAAGATTAGAGAAAGAAGGAAAAACAGTATCTGCGAAAAGATTCTTTAGAAGAAATACAGGAGGGAGGGAGGAAGGGAAGGATAAACAGGGATAAAAATGCAGCCTATATCAGAGTTCTCAACCTGATGACTATGCATACTATGGACCATATAATTCTTTGTTGTTAGGTTCTCTCTTGTGCAAACATAGAATATTTAGCTGCATCCCAGGCCCTCTAATCCCTAGATGCCAGCAGCATCCTCCCCCTGCAAATTGTGACAACCAAAAATATTTTCAGACTTTTCCAAATATGCCCCTGGGGGTATAATTGCCCAATTGAAAACCACTGGTCTACACTAAGGAAATTGATAAAAACAAGAACAGTAAGCTAGAAAGATAATTAAATCCCTAGACTATATTTAAAAAAAAACAAAACAAAAACAATCAAGTGAGCGCTGAGATGAGAAGCATGCTAACTCATTACACTTCGAAAGTTAGTTTCGTTGATAGCAGAAGTCATAAACCAGAAAGTGAGCTGAAGTTAATTTCAAAACTCCTTTTCATCTTTCAGAATTTGGCATATTTTGCACAAAAGTTTGTATTTCTGATATCTCGAAAAGAAAGGAAAATCTTGCCATATCTGCCCGACCTCCCCTATGGCAACAAATAGCTGAAATGGATAGCTGGACATTCCGTTTGAACGGAGCACTAAAGTTTTCCCCTCATGCTTTACAGAGGTAAATTCCGAATTTCTGATGTAGGTTATGGGGTTTGTAAAAGATGGGAACCTATCCATATGGTTAAAAATCACATTTAGTTTCTTAGAAATACAAATGTTATGATCAGAGCCACACTTTTAAACTACGAACGTAATTTGCAAGCAATACAGGCACACAGCTACAGGACGCCAGAGAGGGTCCTGCAGTTGGGTGTATTCACAGCCAACGGGTGTAGGATTCACAGGCACGGCCACACTACTTGCGTGTGTCCACTGACTGACAAGCACACAACCTGTATGTCATTGCACTCGTTTAAAAAATAAATGAGTAACGGCTCAGCGATTTCGACATTCTTACATTAAAGTTCAAGCTGGGCTTCCTACAAAAGGTGTCCTTACTAACCATCCATTAAAAAGAATATGTGTTCCTGGAATCCAACAACTTCCCCAAACATAATCTTCCTTCAGGCGTGTGGCTAGCACTGTTCCCCATGGATGACTTCCTGCTGACACCAGCTGGAGGGTAAAAGGTCCACATCCCCAGGTTTACAGCTTCTCATTTTGGAAGTTGCACCTTTTCCAGTTGTACCCTACCTGGGAATGGTAGCCCTGTACCCACCAACTTAAGTGCAGAATTAAACATGACTACAGTGTAAAGGGATTTTCAGGTATGGCCTGCCAAGACTGACTTCAATCGCGGGTGAAGTTTCATGCCGTTCAATTATGAAGGCACTCATCTTTCTCAGGAGGAGGGCATGGGAACCCACTCCAGTATTCTTGCCTGGAGAATTCCATGGACAGAGGAGCCTGGCAGGCTACAGTCCATGGGGTCACACGGAGTCAAACATGACTGAAGCAACTTAGCACACACACATCTATCTCAAGAATGAAGGTCTTATGAATGCTCCCTGATAACACTGTCTTTCTTTAGATGATAGACTTATTTCCCAGAAACAGGGCTGAAAGACTGTCTCTGTATTTACAGCTATGGACACAGCATCACTCATTTCCACTTTATTCAACTGGCCCCTCAAATATGGGTGGAGCATTTCTGTTAATCTTGGCTAAGTTCTTGGGGAGACAAATTCTCTTCTGAAACCAGCACTTCCCCCTGACGCTGACCTTGTATCACATCTGAATTCATTCCACTGATTTAGTTAATGATCCTTGGAATATACTCCACTAACCTCCTCAGTCAAATCTTCGTCTTAACCTACTCTTCTTGGGTTTGCCTCACTCTTTTTTGTCTTCTCTTCTTTCCATTCCTTCGCATTCTTGTGTTTTCATTTATTTGGAGGCTCATTCCTCTAGCTCTTTTACCCTAGGTCAATTCATCCTAACTTGCCTTGCCTTTGAATTTAACATGTCACTATGAACTATTGGATCAGAGCTAGAACGCCCACCTTAACAACAATAACAGCTGTCCCCAAATGCCACCCTCCCATGCTCGTGACAAAAACTTTTTCAACAAGCATAATCAAGACATGACTTAAAAATTCTCATCAGGGAATGAAGAGATTTGCCAAGACTTTTTCTTCTTTAAGAAGTTCCTGAGTTAAGGTATATAAGTCAATATAAGCTCAAGATGTAAATTGCACCTTCCTGGTACAAAAATGGAAAAATATTTATACAGAACTTTCTTAAAACACCATCCTTGGAATCTTTGTTATAGTTGTGAGTTTGTTTTAAAATGAAATCCACTGTGCCTTTAGTAACAGTATAACCAAACACGAGTTTTTTTCCCCTAAATTCAGCTTATTAATGTATGGCCACCTGATGTGAAGAACTGACTCATTTGAAAAGACCCTGATGCTGGGAAAGACTGAAGGTGGGAGGAGAAGGGGATGACAGAGGATGAAATGGTTGGATGGCATCACTGACTCAATGGACATGAGTTTCAGTAAACTCCAGGAGTTGGTGATGGACAGGGAGGCCTGATGAGCTGCAGTCCATGGGGTCGCAAAGAGTCGAACACGACTGAGCAACTGAATTGAACTGAGTGTATGAACAAGGTTTGACTTCCTACTCATGTATTCATTCATTCATTCAATAAGCATTTATTAAGAATCTACATGTTAAATGCTCTGGATATGAAGACAAAAGGATAACTCTGTTCCTGAGAAACTCAAAGACTATTTGGCAAGAAATACCTATAAACAATAAGTACAATAAAATATATGAAGTGCTACAATAGAAACTCTGGAAGTACAGAGGAGGCACTAATGAATGTGACCTAAATAAGTCATAAAAGCTTTACAGGAGACATGTTAATACAGTATATACACACAGGGCTTCCCTGGCAGTCCAGTCGCTAAGACTCCACGCTCCCAATGCAGGGGGCCTGGGTTCAATTCCTGGTCAGGGAACTAGATTCCACATGCACAACTAAAGAACCCAAGTGCTGCAACTAAGACCTGGCACAGTCAAATCAATGAGTAAAAGTAAACACTGAAAAACAAATGCATAGATGTACATAACATCTTAGAACTGGCAGGGGTACAATTTAAGTAGAGGTGGAAGTGATGAATGTTTTGAGTTTAGTCTGGAATGGATAACAGGGACTATCAGCGCAAGGGAGGGATATGCAGGCCACGTAAGAACTGTGCAGACAAAGGCACAACCAGAAGGCTGGGAACCAGTGACGCGAGTGGCTTTTCAGAAACGAAGGGAAGTGTCAGGGAATAAGAAGAGACAGGGATGAGGTGGGTGAGCATGTCCAGGGCCAAAATCAGCCCGGCATCCAAAAATTCCAGAGTGATGGGCACCTATCTGGAAAAGACAGAAAATCTAATTCATCCATGTCATTTGCAGCACTGGATGAACTTAAAGTACACTCGTGGTGAATTCATGTCAATGTTTGGCAAAAGCAATACAGTAATGTAAAGTAAACTAAAGTTAAAATAAAAATTTAAAAAAAAAATAAATACTATCCCAAAAAACACTATTAGTATCCAGAAGAAAAAAAATAAATAAATAAAGATAACCATACTGCATAAAGCAAGTCAGAGGAAAAAGAAATACTGTATATTGATATATGTGGAATCTAAAATATAATACAAATGAATCTATACACAAAACAGAAAGCGACTCATAGACACAGAAAACAAACTTCTGGTTACCTAAGGGGAAAGGGAAGTGGGGAGGAAAAATTAAAAATATGGGACTAACTTAACCGATACAAACCACTGTACATAAAATAGATAAGCAACAAGGGTTTACTGTAGAGCAGAGGGAATTATATTTAATATCTTGTAAAAACCTACTGTAGAAAGTAACCTGAAAATCTATATATGTATAACTGAATCACTTTGCTGTACACCTGAAGTTAACCCAATAATGTAAATCAACTATAATTCAATTTTTAAAAATGTTCTTCCCCTAGAGTAAGGAAACACCCTTTTTCTAACTCATGATGTTACAATCTATCATTTTTCACTGACTCTGTGTGTGTATATATCTTCCTTAGGAATAGAAGTCTACATATTTATGAGTAAGCATGTAACTATATGCACATGATAAATAAAAAATAAGATTTAATTACTAAACAACAACAAAAAAAGATACATGTACCTCAATGTGCATAGCAGCACTACTTACCAAGACAGGGAAGCAAATTGAGTTTCCACGGACAGATCAATGGATAAAAAAGATGTGGTACATGTATGCAATGGACTATTACTGAGCCATAAAAGGAATGAAATAACACCATTTTCAGCAACATGGGGAGACCCAGAGATCATCATACTGAGTGAAGTCAGATAGAGAAAGACAAACATTATACGGTGTTACTTATATGTGGAATCTAAAAACTAATATAAACAAATGTATATGCAAAACAGACTCAAAAGGATAGAAAACAAACTTCTGGTTACCAAAGAGGAATTCGCAGAGGGAGGAATAAACTAGGAAGATGGGATTAACTGATACACACAACTAGATACAAAATAGGCAAACAACAAAGATTTACTGTAAAACAGGGAATTATAGTCAGTAGCTTGTAATATATGTCTTACCTATAATGGTTAGAATCTGGGAAAGAGTACATATATCCAAATTTCTTTGCTGTACACTTGAAACTAACATAATATTGTAAGTCAAATACACTTCAATAAAAATAAAAAATTCCAGAGTTTTGTTGGACATAGACCATAACATAGGTGATGGGCAAAATAATGGTCTCCCAAAGATGTTCACTTCATCCCCAGAACCTGTGAACGTGTTACCTTACAGGCAAAAGGACCCTGCAGGCGTAACTAAACCAAGAATTTTAAGATAATTACTCTGAATTGTTGACATGGGCCGAATATAATCACAAGGGCTCTTATAAGTGAGAGACGGAGGAAGGACAGGCAGAGAAGAAGATGTGACAAGAGAGGCAGAGGCAGAATGCACATAATACGGCTTTGAAGATGGAAGCGGGCCAGGAGCCCGGGAATGTGGGCAGCCTCCAGAAGCTGCAAGAGGCAAGGATGTGAATTCTCTCCTTGAGCCTCCACCAAGGAACACTGGCTGCTGCCACACTGATTTTAACTCAATGAGACCCATTTTGGACCTCTGGCCTTCAGAACTGTCAGGTAACAAATTTGCCTTATTTTAAGCTTGTGTTGCTTTGTCACAGCAGCAAGGGGAAACTCACACACCTAGGTACATAAGTGCTTCCCTCTTAGCATTCCTAGGTTTGGTGCCAATGAGAGGCCTTTGTTGGGCCTGAAAAAGGGAGCTGAAAAAACCACAAGAGGGAGTTGGCAGAAACTGTCCACAGCACTGAACCAGAAGGAGGAGTCAGGGTGGAGAAGTCACTGACCATGGGTGGGCACAGCAGGGCAGGTGGCAGGACGAGTCACATAGGACGATGCCCAGAAGTGGCTCAGAACCTTCCAAAGAGCAGGGAAGCAGGTAGAACCAAAGAGGGATGCGTGTGGGGGGAGCGGAGGCAAATCAACATTGCGTACACTGCTTTATGAGTCACGGGATCTCATTCCTGCTGAATTTCAAATAGCCTAAGGAGATTTAGATTTCTTTCTTTTTAAATAAGTCAAATAGATTGAGAAAAATTGACCTACTGGAAAAGAAAGCCTGTTTGGGAACAGAGCAGTTAGTGAGCCTTAGAGTAAATGAATCAAGTAAAGCTAAGCTCTTTTAACTTTTATTTTGAACCTGTTTTCAATTGCAATAAAAGTCTTGCAATAAGAGTATTGCAATAAAGTCTTTTATATCATATTTTGAGCCTGATAAGAACATTTCTTTAGCCACAAAACAGCTGGAAAGCCACAACAGTGTCACCACTAATATTATCTGAAAAAGTTTAATGATGTGGCCCAAACCAACTCTACTGAGTAAAGACAGGGACGTGGGTCACTTACGTGAAGAACAAACATTGGGCAGAGACTCTCCTGAGGGCTCAGAAGACACCAGATACACGGAGGTTTCCTTCTAACCCACTGACCACAGCGTGAGAGAAGGCCCCCAGGGTGGGGCCTGAGAACTATGCACGCGGGGGGTGAGCTGCAGGCCCAGCTTCCTTCTCTCCTCTCCTGCGTCTCCACAATGGATACAGACGTCTGCACACATCGAGGGTGTGCCCAGGTGGGAGCACGTGAGCACAAGTGTGGCGACACGGGCTGGCATTTCTACATTTGTTTCTCCTGTAACAAATCATAAACCTCACCAGGGACCCCTCTGCCCCCCTCCATTTCCTTCCTGGGATTATTCCCACCTTCTTTTTCTTACCTCACTTTTCTCTCCCCGATATGGAAGTCAGATCACTGTTTCAGTACACTTCTCTCTGGGGGTGGTGGCGGGGAGGGCTTACCAGGTGGTGCGAATGGTGAAGAATCTGCCTGCCTATAAGGGATTCACAAGAGATGAGGGTTCAATCCCTGGCTTGGGAAGATCTGCTGGAGTAGGAAACGGCAACCCGCTTCAGTATTCTTGCCTGGAAAATTCCATGGACGGAGGAGCCTGGTGAGCTACAGTCGATGGGGTCACACAACTGAGCGACTGAACACACACACACAACTCTCTGGGAATAAAGAACCTACCTTCATCTTTGAGTTCTGAACAATCTGCCCCAGGGATGTGTAGCATTTAAATGTGCAGCTTATCAAATATGTGTAAAGTTACTGGTTGGTAAGGCATAAAACTAGTAAAGCTAGTGGACTAAAAGCTAACATGGCCCTTTGTAAGTTTTTTGTTTTTTTTGGCAAGAAAATTCAAATATACTAACTTAAGATATTTTTAGGGGCCTTCTCCTAGTGAGGAAATATTTACTAGATGCCAGTTAGTGATCTACTTGAGAAAAACAGAAATAACATTAACTAGGGAAAAGATTAAAGGGTTTAAAAAAATGAAACCAATGAAAGGGTTTTCTTATCCTAAGAAAAATGTTCCCAATGTTATAACAAGCTCTCGAATAGTTGTTCTCAGCTCTGGTGAGATGTGTACACTGTCTAGAGTTTTATAAAGGAAAGATGCTGCCTCTGCTCCATCTAGATTTACTACATGAGAGTCTCCAGGCACAGGGCATGGGTGAGTGTGTTTACAACAAAGACTTGACATGCTAGAGAGGGTGCAGAGAAAAGGGAACCCTCTTACACTGTTGGGGGGACTGTGCATTGGTGCAGCCACCATGGAAACAGTATGGAGTTTTCTCAAAAAAATTAAAAACAGTTGCCATATGATCCAGCAATGTCATTCCTGGGATTGGTTCTATCTAAACCAAAACTATAATTTAAAAAAAAATACATGCACATTTATGTTCATAGCAGCACTGTTTACAGTAGTCAAGACATGGAAGAAACCTGAATGTCTGACACACGAATGGATGAAGATGATGTGGTACACACACACACACACACACACACACACGCAATGGAATATTACTCTGCCATAAAGAGAATGAAATAATGCTATTTGTAGCAACATGGATAGACGTACAGATTATCATACTAAGTGAAGTAAGTCAGAAAAAGACAAATACTGTACGATATCACTTATATACGGAAACTAAAATATGGCACAAATGAACTTATCTATAAAACAGAAACAGACTCATAGACACAGATAATAGACTTGTGGCACCAAGGGGCAGGCAGTGCTTGGGGAGGGAAGGCGCAAGACTTTGGGGTTAACAGATGCAAACTATTATATACAGAAGAGAAAACATCTAGGTCCTACTGTACGGCACAGGGAACTACATTCAGCGTGTGTGCTATGAGCTCAGTCACTTCAGTCGTGTCCAACTCTTTGCGACTCCATGGACTGTAGCCCACCGGGCTCCTCTGTCCACGGGATTCTCCAGGCAAGAATACTGGAGTGGGTTGTCATGCCCTCCTACAAGGTACCTTCCAGTTCCAAGGATTGAACCCCTATCTCTTATGTCTCCTGCATTGGTAGCTGGGTTCTTTACCACGAGTGCCACCTTAGCTTCCCAGGTAAAGAAGCTGCCTGCCAATGCAGGAGACGCAAGGGACACAGGTTCGATCCCTGGGTTGGGAAGATCCCCTGGAGGAGGGCATGGCAACCCACTCCAGTATTCTTGCCTGGAGAATCCCGTGGACAGAGGAGCCTGGTGGGTTACAGCCCA
>SJYQ01005038.1:86154-105079 GCA_006410935.1 Redunca redunca
GTATATGTGTGTGTGTGTGTATATATATAGCGTATGCTAAATCACTTCAGTTGTGTCTGACTCTCTTTGCAACCCTATGGACTACATAGCTTGCCAGGCTCCTCTGGATTCTCCAGACAAGAACACTGGAGAGGGTTGCCATGCCCACCTCCAGGGGATCTTCCTGACCCAGGGATTGAACTGCATCTCTTATGTCTCCTGCATCAGCAGGAGGGTTCTTTACCCCTAGTGCCACCTGGGAAGCCCAATATGCATACATATATAGAATATGTAAATATTAATATATAAGATTTATATAGTTATACAAAAATTACACAGGGATACACAGACTTCAGCAGTGTGTACACTTAAAACTCAGATGGCAGATTTTACAAAAACTGATTTCGAGTTCATTTTCTGACCCACAGCTGTACCCTGGTGCCATTTAGATGTTAAGTTACTGATATCTTGCCAGATTTTCGCTCACAGGCTTCAGAACGTGATCTTTTACACCACATTTGCATTTACTGGGATGTCAGACAAGAGAGCAGAAACTCAGACCTGGAGTCCAGAGATTCAAGATGTAGCTTCATCGTTTCACTGGCTGTGGCATCTTGGGGGATGTTTCTTAATTTCCCTGGATATCACCGACACGTGGGGCAGTCACGTCCCTCAGATCATGCGTGAAAGTACAATGGAACGCACAGTGAGTGATCACTCCAGCGGCATGTACTGAGTGGTAACTACACTGACTTATTGACTTCTCTCTACAGCCTGGGACGTAGGTATGCTAATCAAGGCAAGTTGAAGGAAACAGGGGAATGGAAAGGTGGCAGCCTGCTTTTGAGGTTACAGGTCAGGAAGTGGCAGATCAAGGGGTCTCACCGTGCAGTGTGGCCCCAGAGCCTGCCCTCTGGACCAGCGTGGGCTGCTCTGGCTGAGGTCAGGACACCCAGGAGGCTCTCGCAGGAGCAGTTCTGGTTGGCCACAGCTCATCCTCCTCTTGATTCCCAAGGGTTGCTCTGCTCTACGCGCAGCCACGTTCCTCCCCAGGCCTAACCAGTCAGCCAGTTGGTTCATTCATCAAAGAATGAAGTCTCTTTGTCTTTTTATTTACTGGAATATAATTGCTTTACAATGTTGTATTAATACCCTATACAATGGAGTGAATCAGCTATATGCATCCATATATCCTCTCCCTCCTGAGCCTCCCGTCCACCATCCTTGCCATCCTACACATCTGTGTCATCACAGAGCACTGAGTTGAGCTTCCTGTGCTATACAACATGTTCCCACTAGCTACCTATTTCACACACAATCATGTATATGTTATTGTTGCTGTTCACTTGCCCAGTTGTGTCCGACTCTTTGAGATCCCACGGACTATAGCATGCCAGGCTGTCCTCTCTCTCACCATCTCCCAAAGTTTGCCCAAGTTCATGTCCATTGCATCGGTGATGCCATCCAGCCATCTCATCCTCTGATGCCCTCTTCTTCTTCTCTCCTCAATCTTTCACAGCATCCGGGACTTTTCCAACGAGTCAGCTGTTTGCATCAGGTGACCAAAATACTGGAGCTTCAGCTTCAGCATCAATCTTTCCAATGAGTATTCAGGATTGATTTCTTTTAAGATTGACTGGTTGGATCTCCTTGCAGTCCAAGGAACTCTCAGGAGTCTTCTCCAGCACCACAGTTCAAAAGCATCAATTCTTTGGTACTCTGCCTTCTTTATGGTCCAGCTCTCAGAAACATACATGACCACTGGGAATACCATAGCCTTGACTATATGGACCTTGACTATATGGAGATCAGGTATAGATGTCAATCCTAATCTCCCAATTTGCCCCACCCTCCCCTTTCCCCTGTGTCCACACGTCTGTTATTCATGTCTGCATCACTATTCCTGCCCTGCAAACAGGTTCATCTGTACCAAAAAGACATATGTACCTTGACGTTCACTGCAGCACTATTAAAGCCAGGACATGGAAGCAAGCTAACTGTCCATCAACAGAGGAATGGATAAAAAAGATGTGGTACATATACATAATAGGATATTACTCAGCCATAAAAAGGAATGAAACTGGGTGATTTGTTGTGATGTGGATGGACCTAAAGTCTGTCATATAGAGAGAAGTCAGAAGGAGAAAAACAAATACCATATACTAACACATATCTATGGAATCTAGAAAACTGTGCTTCTTTTTTGGATTACTTTCTTTTAAGAAGGTAACTGGAGTACACAATAGACACATTAATCCAATACTAAATTCAAAAGTGCAGAAGAATAGACAGTGACAATTAATTTTCCCTCCTATCCTTGTCTCCCAGCTATCTGCTCTTTTCCACTAAGCTAACCACCATTTCTGGCTTCTTGTATATCATTCCAGAAATATGCTATACAATATATATGTATTCTTTTTTGAAAGCAAATATACTATGTGTAATATACAAATATTACTATTTTGCAACCTGATTTTTTCACTAAGGAGTATTTTTGATAATCAGTCCATATAGAGCTCCCTTTATTCTTATTAGTGTCTGAAGAGTATTCTGCAATTTATTTAATCAATTTTGAACAGATAAATGGTTAGTGTATGCCTGATATTTAACAAGGCTACACTGGACATATTATGCATATATCACTTCTTAGAACATACTTAGATAACAAACATACTTAGGATAAATTCCTAAAAGTGGAATCGGTGAGTCAAAGGGGTTGTGCCTTTTTAACATTTAATTGAAATGGCTAAATTGCTCTCCATAGGTGTTATATCAATTTCTACTTCCACCTAAAATGCACGAGATTAACATTTATTTTCACTTTTATTGCTATACTCAAATAATATATTAGAAAAATGTTTTCTCTCTGCCATTTGTAAGAAATTATATCTCACATTTTAAATTTACATTTCTCTTACTGGGTGTAGATTGAGAATCTATTCATGTGTTTCAAGAACCAACTGCATTTCTTTTATTATTCTTTTACCTAAGAATACTTTATTCATATTCTTATTCAGTCTCATTTTTCTAATGAGTTGGTTTCTTTATCTTATGAAATTACAGAAGTGCTTTATCTATGTGAGAAACTAACCCTTTGTCTATAAGCTGCAAGTATTTTCCCCCAGTTTTTTTTTATTTGTCTTTGTGGTGACATTTGGTTTGTAAGTAGGGTTTATTTTCTCAATTCTTTTCTCTTATAGCTTCTGGGTTATTTCATACTTTAAAAGTATAAAATTATATTCCACTTGCAGAATATTAAAAAAATCCTTTACCACTTCTGTGTTATATTTCAAAGTTTAAATCTTTGAAAGAGCAGAATTTATCTTGGAGGAATTTTAGGAATTCGGATTAACTTTCTTGTTTCCTAGCTGTCACAATAATTCCTATCAACTAATCTATCCTTTCCCCACTGATCTGAAATGGCAACTTTATCATGAGCAAGCTTCTCACATTATCTGAATTCATTTCTTGACTTTCTGCTGATCTGACAATCAATAAGCAAATACATAGACCATTTTAATTACTGTAGTTCTCACATGCTTTACTATGTGGCAGAGCTAGTTGTCCTCATTATATACCGCCTTTCCAGAATTTTGCTGGCTGTTTCTTAAGAACTTAGAATCACCAAGTGGTATTTTTGTTAGACTTATATTATATTCATAAATTAACTTAGAGAAAACTGACACCTTCAGGATGTTGAATCTTCCCATCCATGGACATTGTATACTTCTGTGTTACAAGTCCTTACCTCTCCCACTCTTTTGGTGAACTTCTGTAACACTAAAATTGTTTTTCATATAGTCTTTACTACATTTACTCCTAGAGTTAGCAATATATTCCTATCTGGCTAATGTTAGCACAAATAGGTCTTATTTCTTAGGGCTGGTGCATGGAGAGGACCCAGAGAGATGTTATGGGGTGGGAGGTGGGAGGGGATTCATGTTTGGGAACGCATGTACACTCGTGGTGAATTCATGTCAATGTTTGGCAAAACCAATACAGTAATGTAAAGTAAACGAACGTTAAAATAAAAATTAAAAAATAAATAAATAAACACACATGGTAATGAAAACTATTAGCTACAGTTTTGTACAAAATGTCATTCATTTCTGTTTTGGTTTTGTTTATGTACCCAGTTCTTGAAACCTTAGCAAACTCAAGAGTTGAAAACTTCACTATGACCACAGCCACATAACATACTTGTTTTTAACTCCTTCTAAGAAATACTTTTCTCCTAAAATGTTTTAGCATGAATATAGAATTTACTAGATTTTTAAAAATCCTTGCTTCATGTTAGCTTCACCTTCAATTTTGGGAGTACATAGAGTCTAGTAGTGTTACATTACATATTAACAGTTCTTATTAAACTATTACCCACAGACCTTACCTCCTAAATTCATTCCAGCTTGAAGACACTTCTGAAGTCTGCACGCAGGACAATTCTTCCGCCGAATCTTATCAATTATGCAGTCATTTCTTCCCGCACACAAATAGTTGTGTTGCCCTGAATAAAATAATAAAGAATAATTGTTAAAATAAAGACTATTATATTAATATGAAATACTAATATGTATAATCAGATAATGAAACATCCTCTTTCCTGCCTTAAAATCTCTGTCAAAAAAAGTAGAAGAGAAACATGATCTGCGAATACTCTAGGCACAGGAATGGTCAGCTGAATACAGGTGAGACTTCAGGCTGCAGATGATAAACTTAAAACTATGTTCACTTCCAACAGGTTTCCAAAGAAATAAAGCTGCACTCCCCCCTGTTTGACTGTATTGGCATGTGTCCTTTCAGGAGATGGTGCACATTTTATCCAGCCATCACCCAGCACCAAGCTAAACAAAGGCCTTGCTTCAGCTTTTTTAAAAAGTGCACTTTATTGAAGCATAGTTGATTTACAATGTTGTGTTAGTTTTAAGGGTACAGCAAAGTGATTCAGCTATAAATCTATATAGATTCTTTTCACAATCTTTTCCATTATGGTTTATCACCGGATACTGAATATAGCTCTCTGTGCTATGCACACCTTGTTGTTCGTCCTTCCTACACATACTCGTTTACATCTGCTCATCCCAAACTCCCAGCTGCGGTTTAAGCTGCTCTGCGTGCTCCCATTTATACATGTCATTCCAATGGGAAGACTTTCAAATCATTTAACTAGAAATGTAGAGCAATTTCATTTTGCAAGTCAAACTGGCACCAATGTGGAATATGCCTGGAGGGTGGCGTCTACTGGCAAAATGCTCAACTGTACCCTAGCTCTATTACTCACTTACATATCCAAATTAATATACCATATTTACTGAACCTCCACTAGAGATCAGCTCTGTTAGAGGCAGCAACGAAAAAGACCAAAGTCTCCACTCTTGTGACCTTTTAATGAGGGAAAGAGAGTCAACAGACAAAGTGATTAGGGACAATGGTCAACTGCCGGCCAGTAACAGGTGCTCAGGAGAAAGAAGGCAAGGGCATAGAATGCAGTAGAGGTGAGGAGGGTGTTGACATTTTAGAAAGAATGAAGGGAAAACCCCACTGGAAAGCAACTTTAAAATAAAGGTCTGAAGCAAAGGAAGGTGCTAACTGTGTGGACATCTTGGGGGGAAAATACGGTAGGGCGGAGGGAAAAGCAAACGAGGGTTGACGGGGGTGCGAGGGTACCTGGCATGTTTAAGGCACAGCCAAGTGTGAAAGGCGGACAGGGTCAGTGAACATTACCAGGGGATGAGGAAAAAGAGCTAACCCCAGTCAGCCCATGTAAGGCCTTATCAATCATGCTCAAGACGTGGGCTCAGTGAGATGCGAAGCCACTGGTTTCCAGGGCTTTGAGATGAAGAGTGACTTGACGTGACTCATGTTTAATAGGACTGCTCTGGCCACCGTGCAAGAAACCGACTGAAGTGGACTGAGGACAGGATCAGAGGGAATGGGTGGCAGGCTGTTCCTATACTTCAGGGGAAGATGATGGGGGAGTAGCGATGAGAAGTGGTCAGGTCCAAGATACACTCTGAAGGCAGAGCTGCTAGAATCTGCTGAGAGATCTGAGAACAAGGGCATCTAAAGAAGCATTAAGACTCTCGGGCTGAACGAACAGAAAAATGGAACTGCTGTAAATTCAGATGAGCCCGACAATTAAGAGCCATGGCTTAGGGGGAGTTACTCTGGCTTGGTCTTGGACATGCTAAGCTTGAGACCCCTGAGAGGTATGTCAGTGGGAGTATGGGGCGGGGTAGGGGACAGTTAGATACAGAGACCTGGACCTCAGGAGCGGTCTGGGCTGCAGATGTAATCAGCTTGTGGTCATTATTTTAAGCCATGAGACGGGATGAGATCATATGGAGACTGGGAAGGGAAGAGGTGTGAGAACTGAGTCATGGGTCTCTGAAAATATGCAGACTAAGCAAACGGAACCAGAGTGATGACTGTAAAGCAGGAAACAGGCTCCAAAACCCCCCTTCAACCCAGTACCATCACATTCCCTTGGTTGATAATTACGAAGTAAATTACAGGAAGTGCTCAATAGATATAATATGTATTGCTAATGGTCTTAAAATAATTTAATCTAGAGCTCATTCTCGGTAACATTATGATAAATTTTAGTAACGACGATCACAATAAAAGAACAGTAATAGAACAGGGAAATCTATCAAAGGGAAGCAATGAAACTCTATCATTATGATAATCTAATGACTTCCTAAAAAAATGAAAGGCTCTCAGTCACTATAGGTAGGTGTAGATAATTACAAAAAGGCAATCAATACCCATAGGAAAGACTAGAACCGATTTATATAACATTTCACAATGCTGCACAATATCTTAAGAAGTTACCATGAAAATAAAATTTTAAGGCCTATTAGAGCACTATTTGATTTGTCATACAACAACCCTACAACATAGGTAAGGCAGTTATTACTGCTATTGTTCACAAGAAGAAACTCATACTAGAACTGATCAGGTGACCTCCCCCAAAGGTGGAATTGGAAGCAGAATTCGGACAATGCTGCTGTGTCTCAAGGTCAGAGTCTTTTCTAAATGTCAATTTTGAAATACAATTTACTGTGGTCCAACAGGATGCTGAATTCTTTTTGGAAAGAATAAGCAAAGGAACATTATTTGAATGAGGCATACTTTACTTTATCACCCAGTATTTCCACTGGCAATCAGCATTATGTGCCTTTTTTCGTGGTGTGAAATTAAAGACAAATTCAGAAATTTCATCTCTAATGTACACTGAATGGAATAAACGTCAATGGCCAAACAAATAACTAAATGTAACTTTGGTTTCAATTCAACAATTATTTATTAGGAACCTATTATGTGTGCAAGGCCATAAAACATTTGCATAAGGGGCTGGGGTGTTCTATGGTTCCTTCCGTTTCTGAGAATCCATGATAAAATATGACAAAGTCTCTTAGCTGTAAGCATACAATAATGCATAAGAAATGGGCACTGTCCAATGCACACACTATTTCTGGGTGTTTAAAAACAGACTTCTAAGAGTTAGGATTGTACTACGGGGATTTCTTTTTAATGAACACCTTTAAAAAATTCATGTTACTGTAAGAGTTGCAGAAAATGTCCTTCCATATACACTGAATTATTGTATCTGGTTTCTACCAGTTAGTAGAAACCAGAAATTGGTCACAATCACCAATTCATCCCCCATCCAAACAGGATGGGAGAGGTTAAAGGCCAGCTGTGGGGATGTCATACTAGTTTTATCTGTCATTTATATTTTTAAATCTGTAAACATGAAAGGTCTGAATCACACCTACACAAATAGGCAATATGTATCCCATCCATTAATCTATATTGATAAACAACCAAAAAACCACAATGAAAATGAGAGAATGCATTTAGAAGACTTAAAAAATCTTTTGATCATGTCTTTTAAAAAACACTGTGCTCTCCTGGTATAAAAATAAATCCAGAATAAGTCATAATCCAGGCTTTCGAAGGTAAGGAATTTTCTACTACAGCGTTAACATGGGCCGGACAGTGGAGGCTTTGAATGAAACTCATTTTATTCAGCAGGTGATGAGATTCTTGCTTACAGGATGTGAAGTCCAGAGGTGTATTTTAGAAATATGAATCTGAAGGTTATGGCTTAAGGAGGTAGAAAAGAAGTAGCAGACACTACTACTTTCAACTGGAGGTTCTCTGAGATGGCCTCTATGCAAGTTAATAGCTCTACTTTAGTCAGAATATATAGCCACAGGAATAATCCTATGGGTAAAAAATGTTAGTGGTAAAGGAAACAAAGATTTCTCATTCCACTTATATGTCCATGAGAGGAAGAATTTAAGTTTTAGTAGTAGAATAGCTTGAATCAGATAAACCTCCTATAGAGGACAATTGTAACTGTCCACAAAAGGGGAGAAAAAAGATGTGAAGGCACTGGGGAGCAACCAAAAGCAAGCAGAAGCTGGAAGAAGACTGACCGTAGAACAGAGGACACCACAGACCGCCTCGTGGTTGAATGGATTTTCTTCCTGAGGGTCTTGGACTCATGTCCTTCAGGGGAGGCTGAATGGAAACCAAGCAAAATCCTAAGTCCTAATTGCCAGAGAAGGCAGAGAACAGGCTTTGGGATGTTGTAAATGTGTGCATCCTTGCTCAGTCGCGTCAGTCATGTCTGACTGTGACCTACGGACCGCAGCCCGCCAGGCTCCCCTGTCCATGGGATTCTCCAGGCAAGAATACTGGAGTGGGTTGCCATTTCCTCCTCCAGGGATCTTCCTGACCCAGGGATCGAACCCACGTCTCCTGCATCTCCTGAATTACAGGCAGACTCTTTCCTGCTGAATCACCAGGGAAGCCTCTTTGGAACTTTAGGAACAGCCAGAAACTGACAAGGGCTTGCCAGGTGGCTCAGTGGTGAAGAATCTGCTTGCCAAGCAGGAGACGTGGGTTCAATCCCTGGGTTGGGAAGATCCCCTGGAGAAGGAAATGGCAACCCACTCCAGTATTCTTGCCTGGGAAATCCCATGGGCAGAGGAGTCTGGTAAGGCTACAGTCCATGGGGTTGCAAAGAGTCACACATGACTTACCAACCAAACCACAAAAACTGAAAAAGGGTAGATAGTCCAGAAAGGAGGGGATATCATGAGGTGTGGATACATTAACTCCTCAAATTTTCAGCTGACCTCTGAATTGAGCATAAGACTCCAAAGAGTCAAAGGGTGAAAGAGTTTAATGCTTTAAACAGTTAAGCAGGGCATTTTAGTTACTATCAATTACAAGGAGAAAGAGTTTGAATCTCACTAAATTAGAAGGACTCAATCTTTCCATTTCCTTAGGCTTTCCATTGAAATTCTAGAAGGTCCCTGCCTTAGGAGGAAATAATGTATCCCAGAATTAAGGCATTAATTTTAGGGTTAAAGGTATAACAAAAACAGATCATCCCTAAAAAATCATACAGCAAAGGCCCTGTAAGTTCAAAATGATCTGTCAGTAATTTGACTACTAGAATAAAACACAATATTCTTCAGAGAAATATAACAGAACCTGGAGTCTCCAGAATGTCTAGAATACAATAGTAATTACTAGAAAAATACAAACCAGAGTCAAAAGAAAACTGAGTCAGTAGAAACAGACTCACCGATGATCCAGAGTGTGAAACTAGAAGATAAGGATTTTTAAATTTATATTATTAGACAACACAAGAAAATATGAAAAAAAGAAAAGAAAGAAATGGAAACTCTCAGAGGAGATTTGGACACTGAAAACAAATTGAAAACAAAGAACTGTAAAATATACCATTGAGGACAAAACATTTTGGGTTGAAATTAACAATATATTGGACACAAAACTCAGTGAAATTAAAGAAATATAAATAGAATCATAAAAATTAAAACACAAAGACAAAACAATTAAAAGCTAAAAGAACAAGGTACTTGTGGCCTATGCGGTGGCATTGAGTAATTTAACATACTTGTAGTAGGAGTCCCAAAAAGAATAGAGAGAATAGGTCAGAAAATAATATATAGAAATTTCTAAATTTACTAAAACAACAATTTTATCAAATGCCCCAAGAGATAAATACAAAGAAAACCACTAAGGTACAACATAGTTAAATTGCTGAAAACAAATATAAAAAAAATTTTTAAAGCAGCCAGAACAAAGCAAAAAAAAAAAAAAAAAAACACCCACAATTACAGTATGTAAAGGGGAATAAAGATAAGAGTAAAAACTGATTGTTTGCAACAAACAAGGCCAGATAACAACATATAATTATTTTTAAATTTAGTAGTACCAGTGAAAACATTCCTCAAAATGAAGGTAAAATAAAGACATTTTTGGATAAACTAAAGTGAAGAGAATTGGCTGATAATAGAATCACATTATAAGAAATAAAAAGAAAGTGCTATGCTAAAGGGACATGATATCAGAGAGAAATTTGAAATCCGGATTTACAGAAAAGAACTAGAAATGACAGACAGCTAAATTTTAGAGAAATTTTCTTTCTTTTCTTAAATTCGAAAGTCAAATGACTGTTTTAAACAAAGTAAATGTGTATCATGGGATTTATAAAATACATATAAGTAAAATATCTAAAAGCATAGCACAAAGTATAGGAAAAGATATAAATGAAATTTTACTGCTCTAAGTTTCTCACATTGTACTTGAAATGGCATAAATTATTCAGGGTAGACTATGATAAGTTAAGAGTACATCTTGTAATCCCTCAAGCAATGATTTTCTTGCTCTGGACAAGCAGCATCAGCATTACCTAATAATTTATCAGAAATTAAAATCCATAAACCCAATTTCAGACCTGCTAGTTCAGAAATTTTGGAGTGGGACCTAGAAATCTTTGTTCTATGTAACCCTTCCTGTGATTCTGATGTATACTGTTTGAGAAATACTACCATAAGCAGCCAGTAGAATAAAAACACGAAGTGTAGTTTAAGGGACAAAAAAGATATAAAATGGCATACTAAAAATACTCAATCCAGAAAGGACAGAAAAGAAAAAAAAAGACAAACACTAGGATAAGAGAGAGAAGTTCAAGTACAGAAACAGTTACACTAAATGTAAATGGTTTAAACACTCCAGTTAAAAGTCAAAGATGGTAGACTGAATTTTTTAGAAAAGACAATACTTAAGTGTGTGTTATGATGCATTTAAAATAGAAAGATGTATATAGGGTGAATGTTAAAAAATGGAAAAAAAAAATATATATATACAATGAAAAAATGTAAGCATAAGAAAGCTGATGCGGCTACATTAAAGTCAGACAAAGTAGACTTCAAGAGAAAAGTACCACAAAATATAAAAACTACAACTCATAGTTAATAAGCTGGGATATAAGCAGCCCTAATATCAACACACTTAACAACAGAGTTTCAAAATTCATCAGGTGAAAATTGTCAGGATTAAGGCAAACAAAGCTTAGTCCAAAATCACAGTTGGAAATTTAAAAACCCCTCTCTCAGGCACTGATAGAATAACCACTATGTAGAAAATCAGTGAGGATACAGGAGATTTTCAAACATCTTGGATCAATTAACGCTTAGGTACATAACTGAACAATATACATGTTCTTTTCAAGTATACATGAAGTATTCACTGGGACAGACACAGTCTGAGCTATAAAACAAACAAAATTCTGAAAGGATTGAAATCATGTACAATATATTTGCTGGCCACAAAGGAACCAAATTAGAAATCACACAACAAAATGATATATAGACAAGTCCCATATTTGATAATTAAGCAACATACTTCAAAAAATGTATGGGTCAATGAAGAAATCACAAGTGAAATTAGCAAAGATTTCAAAATGAATGATAACAAAAACATAAAACTTACTAAATACATTTAAGCAGTCCTTGTAGAATTTTTAGCTTCATATACTTAGTCTAGGAAAGGAGAAGGGTTTAAAACTGATGACTGAAGAGTCCAGCTTAAAAAACTAGAAAAAATAAAAACTGAAAGCAAATCAAATAGAAGGAGTGAAATTATAGTGTAGACATCAATGAGAAAGAAAAAAGCAAGAGAGAAAAATAAACTAAGCTAAAGTTAGGTTTTGGTACAGATTAATTAGGCATCAGCAGACTTCACGTTCACTTTTCACTTTCATGAATTGGAGAAGGCAGTGGCACCCCATTCCAGTGTTCTTGCCTGGAGAATCCCAGGGACAGAGGAGCCTGGTGGGCTGCCGTCTATGGGGTCGCACAGAGTCGGACACGACTGAAGCGACTTAGCAGCAGCAGCCAGGCTGGGAATTCTGTTCCCTGTGTACCCACACTGGGCCCCAGGCTGATGGGAACAGCCACCACCGTGAGTGCTGGGAGTCAGAGCAGAGGGGCTGTGGAGTCTGACTTAGGAAACCCACCGCTCCAGCCTCGAGTGGGCAACTCACTCTTCACTGCTCAGATTCGGTCCAATGACCCCACTCAAGCACAAGGAAGACTAGAATTGTAATCTTACCTCTTGTCAGAACTCAAAGAGCTAGAAATAAATGAGGAACCTCTCTGAAGACTAGCTCCATAAAGGGAGATGAGAGCATAAGATTCAACCTTCATATTCCTTCCTCTCAGAAGTATTAAACTACTTACATTATTGCTTTTTGAGGGACAAATTTTAGTGGATGAAGGTGAGGGCCCTTTCTATAAATAGCTAAACTTTTCAAAACATGATTGAGAAGCTACCAGCAACTAATGTATTTTTTAAGAAAGAAATCAACATCTCTGGCTATTTTAATAAAGAATATAATCCAGTGACCACTCCATCCGTAAGCCCCGAAATCCATAACCTATTTTGTCAGTGTCAGTACCCTAATAATAGGTATACATACTGAAGAATCTGTACCCCCCCAAAATGGAAGGCAAATAAATGAAAGCTTAGAGGGGATCATTTTTCCTCATAAAAATTTATAGAAAGTTTGGTCTAGCTGCCTGGTAGCAAGCACTGTAACAGATTCTCCAAAGGGAAAAAAAATGCATAATTTCACAACATGGAGAGAAATAAAAGCTTAAAATAAATGGGATATGATTGAAAAATTCCAAAATACTCCTTTAAAGTAAAACTTTTACACAAATGGGCTAAGCATCCACCCGCAGGCACTAAGGCACTCAAGGAGAAACACTATGGAATATTAGTCTACAAACTAATTGAGAAAGTAGAGATACGGTACAAACAGTATCCTGCTTGACAAACAGAACTTTTACAGTTCATTTGGAATGTTGTATATAGACACAAACCTGCAGTAATGAATACTCACACAAGACCTACTGGCTTATAACGCACTGGTTTACAAAAGACCCATATAATACACAAATCATTTCTGTCCCATCTCCAGCACCATACCTTTCACATATAACAATTTAGAGGGGAAGTCTACACACATGAGAGTTTCGAAAAAGACCTCTGAGGGCTTGCAAGAAGGCAGTAGAGGATTCTGGGAAAGGCAGAAACAGCTTAAAGCAGGGTCAGAATCCCAAGCCAGACACATGTGCCTTCTTGGTGTCCTAAGTCGTAAATACTTTTCCTGTAAGGCTCACATCACCCTCCACTGACATTGGTTAGGTTGCCTTAAATTATAGCCATTGCAGAGTCATTCAGATGTAAAAACATCTTGTTTAAGAAAACAATTCTGTCCAGCAGGGCTCAGGGAACTTCAGTCACTCATCCATCTGTTGTACCAGTTCAAGGTACCTCCTGCCTGAAGGAGTGGTTACTTTTAGGAGAAAAGGAAGCCATTCTCGAAAATAGAAGGCTGCCAAGGTTAGAGTAAATTTGGACAGGGCACCAGGAAGATTAGTTAGTGCAATATTAATTTACAGGGAAACAAGTACTCATATCAAAGAGGAAATACTTACAGACTTAAAAAAACCAAAATCCCAAACAAACCAAAGTTAAGTTCAAAAATTAAAAAAGGTATCAATTTTCCTGTTTTTCCAATCATGATACTGCTTTTAATTGTAGAATAATTCTGCTTTTTTCAACAATGATACTGCTTTTAACACTGTTTAAATTTTATTCTTTAAAAAATTACCAAACCCAATACAGTGTCTTTTAAAACTGTCAATTACTTTGAAATCAAGAAACAAATTTTTGTTATACTTGGGCTGATCCCCTATGAGAAAATACAGATTGTATAACATAGGGATCTTGTCTCAAAGCATCAATAATGCTAGAATGGAAAAGGTAGAAACATGGAAGGCAGCAAGGAAAAGACACAGGGGGAAGGGATGACTTTGTAACCAGATACACCTGGGTACCAATTCCACCTCAGTCAATAGGGAACTGTGAGCTTCTTTGCCAAAAACAGTTGAATGGCTCTGAACCTCAGTTTCCTGATCTATGAAATGGGCACAGTAATGCCTACTTTACAGGTTGTTGTGCTAAGCCACTCAGTTGTGTCCGACTCTTTTGCAACCCCATGGACTGTAACAGCCCATTAGGCTCCTCTATCCATGGCATTTTCCAGGTAAGAATACTGGAGTAGGTTGCCAGTTCCTCCTCCAGGTGACCTCCTGACCCAGGGATCAAACCTGCGTCTCTTACCTCTCCAGCACTGGCAGGTACATTCTCTACCACCAGCACCACCTGAGAAGCCTGACCAGCTTGTTAAAGTGAAAGTGAAGTTGCTCAGTCGTGTTGGACCCTTTGCAACCCCATGGACTGTAGCCTACCAGGCTCCTCTGTCCATGGAATTTTCCAGGCAAGAGTACTGGAGTGGGTTGCCATTTCCTTCTCCAGAGGATCTTCCTGACCCGGGGATTGAACCTGGGTCTCCCGAATTGCAGGCAGACGCTTTACCATCTGAGCCACCAGAGAAGCCCTGACAACTAGGATGCTAGATGGACTCAAATTAATATACATAAACAAGAAGAGCAATGCCTGGCCTGAGGCAAGGACTCAGAATAAAGAGGTGGTATTTATCATCCATCATTCATTTGGTTAGCTCAGTCTTTCAAAAAAAAAAAACGGTATGAGAAATTTCAAAGAACAAACACAGTCAAATCTTAATTAAATATAAGTAAGAAAAGAATTTCCTGTTGGAAACAAATATGACCACTGAATTAGGAAGGCTTCTAGACGAAAAGTGTCCACTTGAGACAGGACAAATACTACACAGCTCTGATCTCATCTTCAAGCCTTAACGTTTTCTAAAGGCTGGCAAGGGTGTGAGAATGGAGAACTATATCCTTTAAGGTCAGCACAGGACAAAAAGCCGGGACTCTCTGAGCTGTCTGCAACTCAGCTAAAAATTCTAGAGCAGTGCCCCAAACTGTAAGAGCTGTGTAAGATGCTGGAAAGTTATAGCTCCCTTGATTATTGTTCCTCATCTCCCCTGCCTGTTTTCTGTTACGACTTAACACCCAAACTCAGTAGGCACACCTGTTTGGGGGCAGACGAAAGGTGAATCTGGGAGACTGAACTCCATTCTGCCTGGTAAGGATAGCAAATACTTCAGTTCAGTTCAGTTGCTCAGTCGTGTCCGACTGTTTGCCACCCCATGGACTCCAGCACGCCCTGTCCATCACCAAATCCTGGAGTTTACTTAAACTCATGTCCACTGAGTTGATGATGCCACCCAACCATCTCACCCTCTGTCATCCCCTCCTCCTGCCTTCAATCTTTCCCAGCATCAGGGTCTTTTCAAATGAGTCAGCTCTCCGCATCAAGTGGCTAAAGGACTGGAGTTTCAGCTTTAGCAACAGCCCTTCCAATGAACACCCAGGGCTGATCTCCTTCAGGATGGACTGGCTGGGTCTCCTTGCAGTCCAAGGGACTCTCAATAGTCTTCTCCAACACCACAGTTCAAAAGCATCAATTCTTCAGTGCTCAGCTTTCTTCACAGTCCAACTCTCACATCCATACATGACTACTGGAAAAACCATAGCCTTGACTAGATGGACCTTTGTTGGCAAAGTAATGTCTCTGCTTTTTAATATGCTGTCTAGGTTGATCATAACTTTCCTNCTTCCAATGAGCACCCAGGACTGATCTCCTTCAGAATGGACAGGTTGGATCTCCTTGCAGTCCAAGGGACTCTCAGGAGTCTTCTCTAACACCACAGTTCAAAAGCATCAACTCTTCTGTACTCAGCTTTCTTCACAGTCCAACTCTCACATCTATACATAACTACTGGAAAAACCATAGCCTTGACTAGATGGACCTTTGTTGGCAAAGTAATGTCTCTGCTTTTTAATATGCTGTCTAGGTTGATCATAACTTTCCTTCCAAGGAGTAAGTGTCTTTTAATTTCATGGCTGCAGTCACCATTTGCAGTTATTTTGGAGCCCCCCCAAATAAAGACCCTTGCAAAGAACAAAAAGAGGTTCTGGGATTGATTGATTTTATTGGAGTATAGTTGATTCCCAATGTTGTGTTGGTTTCAGGTATACAGCAAAATGACTCAATTATACATACATATATTTATTTTTGAGATTCTTTCCCCTTGTAGGTTATTGCAAAATACTGGGTATAGTTGCCTGTGCTATACAGTAGGTCCTTGTTAGTTATCTGCTTTATATATAATAGTGTGTATATGTTAATCCCAAACTCCCCTTTGGAGACCATAAGTTTGTTTTCTATGTCTGTGATTTAAAATGAGTTCCCAGACCATGATTTAATTCCATTCAGCAAAGATAGCTAAACCAAGATATAAAGAAGCAACACATGGTCCATTTCTTCCAAGACCTTACTTTCTAAAGGCTGGGAAATTTTAAATGATTAAGAGGAATCATATGGTACTCTTGTGACTTTAAAGGCAGAAAAGATTATACCTGAATGGGGAGATGAGGAAGGTGTATAGAAGGAGAAAGCATCTGACGTAAGCCTTGAAGAATGTTGTAGATCTGAAACATGGAGAGGACAGACATTGGGCACGCCCAGCAAAGGATGAGCACAGGGAAGGCAGAGACACAGCTCCATGTTTAGTGAGCAAGGGGTCTGGCGGGTGGACGCCCAGGAGGGCAGGGGTTCAGAGGAGGAGCCAGCGGCGTCTACACACGCTGGTGACAAGAGGACGACCCGGGGTTGGCAGTTCCCCTCGGGCTCCTGAGCCCTCTCTTGCATTCTGGGGTTCAGACCCACACAAGCACCTACCTGGGGAATATCCCACCTGAACGCCCGACACTTGAAGCTTAACAGCCCTACCACTCACATAGCCCCCTTCCAGCCTCCTCAAATCCTTATCCTTAAGCTTCGGCCAGTGGTCACCATCAGGAGCCGCCTGGGTTACAGCCCGCCCCCTGAGATCCTCACAAGATCCCCACGATCCTCCCTGTAAGCTTTCCTTGAATCCTCTCCAGGTTCACCAGGACCTCCGCCCTTTTCTCAGGCTCTTTTGGTTCAACTTCTGGAGTCTGGACTCTCGCTTACTATTTGTATGACCTCAGACGAGTGAGTCAACCTTTCTGTCCGTCAGTTTCCTCCTTTGTTAAATGGGAAGCATCCAGGTGTCTATCTCATGAGTTCTCCCGAAGCTGAGTACACCACACACGGCCCTGGGAACTGTCACAGGCCTCCCGTAAGGGTGCAATGACCCGTGGCAGCTGTTCAGTGCAGTCGCTCAATCGTGTCCAACTCGTTGCGACCCCATGAACCGCAGCACGCCAGGCCTCCCTGTCCATCACCAACTCCCGGAGTCCACTCAAACCCACATCCATCGAGTCAGTGATGCCATCCAGCCATCTCATCCTCTGTCGTCCCCTTCTCCTCCTGCCCCCAATCCCTCCCAGCATCACAGTCTTTTCCAATGAGTCAACTCTTCGCATGAGTTGGCCAAAGTACTGGAGCTTCAGCTTTAGCATCATTCCTTCCGAAGAAATCCCAGGGTTGATCTCCTTTAGGATGGACTGGGTGGATCCTTGCAGTCCAAGGGACACTCAAGAGTCTTCTCCAACACCACAGTACAAAGGCATCAATTCTTTGGTGCTCAGCTTTCTTCACAGTCCAACTCTCACATCCATACATGACCACAGGAAAAACCATAGCCTTGACGAGACGGGCCTTTGTTGGCAAAGTGATGTCTCTGCTTTGAATGTGCTATCCAGGTTGGTCACAGCTGTTATCACTGGACTATTGCTATTGTCATGGGTTACTGCTGTCTTCATCCATTATTCCATATTATTTTCATTATCTCAAGGGACTAGTAACGAGTCTACCTGCCTCTCCTATTTCCCCATTTCTAAATCAAAGAAGTCTTAACCTTCAAAAGCTTTCTAAAAAAAAAAAATTAACTCTTACACAGACCTCAATTTGTTAAAAGCAGAAAAGAAGAGCTACTCTGGTTGAAATGAATGCCAGGGAGGCTCCCTGGTGCTGTCCTCCACTTTGTACCCAGCAGTGATCCAGGAGGCACCCCCTGGACCCCCAGGTTTCCTCTAAGCAGCCACTTGGAACCATGAGCCCAGCCTGGACAGTGAGCCTTCTGAATCACAAATCTGATTAGCTCATCCTTCCGATTAAAGGCCTTTTCGGGCCCTTCACTACTTAAACTCTTAAGTCCAAACTCTTACATATTCAAAGTGACACTGAGCCTCTGGAGCTCGGAGAGGGGAGAGAGGTAGGGAGGCATGTGCTGAGAAAAACTGACTGCCATTTGGGGAAATGCAAGCCCAGTGTGCATCAGGGGCATCTGATACAGTAACACTGGGTCATTATCTCCACTGGTGTCTTTACTATTGGTGTTTTACTACGATTATTGGGATTAATGACAATGTGTTTCGAGGCTTAAGAAAGTGGAAAAAGTCAGAAGATGGGTCACTGTGCATATCTGTATTCCACTTCATGTGTACAGACACGTAGGTCAGTCCTGCATCACAAGTGCCATCCTTAGGGAGGTCCTAAGGCTGCAGGCATCCTGAGGCTGGCTGACCCAGGCGGACGTTCAGCCCTAGTTTGGGAAAGCACCTGTGAATCGTCGTCCCCCTCCCAGCTCTTTCTGACTTCAGGAAGGAGTCCTCTTTTTGCTCTTCTCTGG
>SJYQ01005042.1:0-19395 GCA_006410935.1 Redunca redunca
GGAAAAACCTTCCATTCCTTTTTTAAAACTACCTTCAAGTGTTCAATTTTCATACATGCCTTCCTGCCACTACTGTGTTATCAACATAATTATAGTAATGCGTGTCCTTACATTTTATCATTCCTGCATTTGTGAGATAAGCCCTGCTTTACAGTAGTGAGTTATTCTTGTATTATATTATTGCAGTCGCTGTGTTCATATCATCTTTAAGGTGTTAGTTAATGTGTACTATTCATTTCAGGTATTCTCAGCAAAGAAGCACAGAGCTTCCCACTACTCCAGAGCTGGTGTTCAGTAGGGAGAANGAAATCCATAAGAAAAAAAAAATGTATGGTGACCTTATTAAACAGGAAAATACGAAGGGTTTTTTTTTGGCAGCATCTTTCTTACCATAGGCGTGTGCTTAGTCATGACCTACTCTTTGTGACCCACCCCGGACTGTAGCCTGCCAGGCTCCTCTGTCCATGGGATTTTCAGGCAAGAATACTGGAACAGGATGCCATTTCCTACTCCAGGGGAGCTTGCCAACCCGGGGATGAAACCTGCATTTCTTACCAGGAAGCCCACCATAGGTTTAAGAATTTATATTCCCTAAAATTTTGGTGATTAACATAATTATGGTTGGAAAATGAAAAGTATAGCTTAGAAAATAGGAAACAGGTAAAAATCATAGGAAATTGGTTTCTGCCTATCTTCTTGATGTCCTTACAGCCAAAACAAACAAACAAAAACTATTAAATCCATTTTTAGGCCAGTTACAGACTCCCCTGTGCAATCCCAATATCAATCTATCCATACGATCTTGTGAGGTGGGAAGCGGTGGTAAGAAATTGTTTTAAACTTTAGAATACACGTGTTAAAATGACTCTATGTGATCTCATGGACTGTAGCCTGCCATGCTGCTCTGTCCATGGAATTCTCCAAACAAGAATATTGAGGGAGTTGCCATGCCCTCCTCCAAGAGATCTTGCCGACCCAGGAATCGAACCCGGGTCTCCTTCATTACAGGCAGATTCTTTACAATCTGAGCCACCAGGGAATCCCACCTCAAAACTAAGGTTCATAAAAACAATGTTATTGAGAACTTTCCCTCAAAGTGAAAAGCTAAGCAATCCCATCTCTTAATTCACTGTTGTCTTCCATGCTGTCCTGTTCTTGGTAGCATTTTATTGGAAACAAGAATTGTAGTTTTGAGTTTGTTTTTGTCTTCATATATGCAGAAGAGGTAGCTACTGAAGATCAACAAAATGGAAATTGAAACAGTATGGCAGCAAGTGAAGCAATGGAGAACAATCTTTCTTTGTCCTGTAAAATGAAATCAAATGGGGAAAACATTATTTTTGTGCTGTAACTTCAACCAACTTTAACATTGAGCCNNNACATTGAGCCAGTGTTCATTTTCTTATACTGATAATTCAGGAATGTCTTTTGTGAGTTTTGTTTTCTTTCATTTTTTAGAATCCACATAAGTCCCTTTGGCAATTGAAGTTACAAGGATAACATCTCTTTTGTTGACATAAAGCATGGGAACTTCAGTGGCAGGATCTCATTATCTGATTACAGATGTGACTTTGAAGTAATCTCTCTGAATGAGCATTTTTGGAAGAGTTGTTGCTCCCAGGCCAAGCCCAAGGTTGTGGAAGAGGATTTGCAAAGGTACTCCTTAATCCTGCTCTTTCTCTTCTGGCTTTTTCCTGCTTTATTCCATTAGTGCTTCATTTAGTTTCTCATCAGGCCAGAAACTACAGTGAGATTGATTTTAGTTCTATACACAGAGAACACTCAGTTAATATTGCTTTACCAAGTGGCCAGTGGGAGAGCAGCAGCAGATTGTCCTGTGCAAAGATCCACAGGGATCACTGACACCATGTGATTTCATAAGCACTCAAGCTTATGAAATCCTCTTGAAAAGAAATTTCATAATGACCTTGAGAAAATCGTCATGTTTCACCCTCATCTTTGAAAAAGTATGAGACTGGAATCATACAAGACATGCAGGAGAATCATATAATACGTGATCTTTTGTGTCTGGTTTCTTTCACTTAGCATAAAGTTTTCAAGGTTTATCCATGCCATAGCATATTATCAGTATATCATTCCTTTTGATGGCTGAATAATATTCCTTTGTTTTGCTCATCCATTCATTAGTTTTCATTTGGACTGTTTCCATTTTTGCCTATAGAGAGTAATGTTATTATGAATATTTGTACAAATGTTTGTGTGGACATGTTTTCAGATATCTTGGGTATATACCTAGGAGTAGAATTAGTGAGTCATATGGTAACTTTATGATTAACTTTTAATGGCCAAACTGTTTTCAATGGTGTGGCTGTACCATTTTACCTTCTCCCAGGGCATCAGAAAAGATGACTGAAAGGGTTCTCCATTCCCAAGCAAGAAGGAACCCTGATGGCCAGAAGGAACATAGGAACCACAGCACATGGCACAGAACAGGTAAGAAAACCAAAACGTCACCAGAGCACCACTGTAGCTAAAGGAAAGTGACCCACAGTACCTTTGGTCCCCTAGCAAGCAAGAAGACAGGTGGCCTGAGGGCCACCGGAACCATAGCATTGGACAGGTAGGAGTTTAGAGGGTCCCTCCAGGCACCATCAGGACGAAATGATGTAAACAAAAGGAGCTGCAGTTGCAGCATGAAGGATTGCAGGAGTCCCAGGGGGTAGGCATGCTAGTGACCAAACGGGCCCCCAGGACCTCAGGGAAGGTGACCTAAAGTTCTCCTGGTTCTGCAGCAAAGGGGAAGGCCTGACCTGTAGCAGGTCCACAGGCCGATACAGGGAAGTCCTCCCCAAAGGCACCAGCATGAAGACACAACTACAGGCAGAATGAACTAGTTTTACTGTTGTTGCTTTAATATATCACATAGGCAGGCTTGTGACCAAAAGTATCCAGAAAACCCAGAGGGCAGGCAGGCTAATGACTAGACGGGCACTCAGGACAGCTGTGCCCTGCAGGTAGTGAAAGTGGCTCAGTCATGTCCGACTTTGCGACCCCATGGACTGTATAGTCCATGGAATTCTCCAGGTCAGAATACTGGAGTGGGTAGCCTTTCCCTTCCCCAGGGCATCTTCCCAACCCAGGGATTGAACCCAGGTCTCCCTCATTGCAGGCAGATTCTTTACCAGCTGAGCCACAAGGGAGGCGGCTGCAAATGATCTCCATTTACCAGTGACCAGGAAGGCCAATGGCTAGAAGGACAACTGGAAACATGGCACAAGGGAAAGCTGGTGGTCTGGGGGTTCTCCAGGGAGATCAAGGCAAGGTAAGACTCTGCACGAAAGGAACCACAGTTCCCCTGTATGCAGACAGATCTGTGGCTCAAGAAATTCCAGGAGGGAAGGCTAGTAACTAGATAACCCGTCCACACCAAGCATCAGTGCACTGTAGGGCAGATGGCCAAAAATTCACCCATTTCTCTAGCAAGGGAGAAGGCTGGTAAGTGTCAGAACTAAAGATACCCTAGCACACCTGCAAATGCTGGTTCTCTGGAGACACCTGTGTGAGGGCAGGACAGTGGCTGAGAGGAGTCAGGTTTTCCCATTATGTGGGGAAGCTTGAGGTCATAGGGATCTCTGAAACCTCAGGTAGTAGGTAGGTGGATAATAGGATGTCCCCTCTCCCACAACCCCCACAGGAAATCAGCGCATTGCAGGGAAGGAAGCCCCAAATGATCTCAATTCTTCAGCAACAGGACAAGCTGGTGGCCTGAAAGACTTAGGAACCATAGCACGTGGGCAGGCTGGTTCCCCAAGGTTCCCCAAGGGCACCATCGCCAGCAAAAGGTATAACCTTAGGTAGTCAGTTTCCCAGTAAATAGGCAGGCATATAGCCCAAAAGATCTCAGAAATCTCAGGGTATGGGCAGGTTAGTAACCACAGAAGCCCTTGGAGAATCGGTGTGGTGTAGGGAAAGGGGCTGAATGTTTGCCCCTTTCCCCAGCAAGGGCAAGGAAGGTGAGCTTAAAAGCCATTAGGACCTAAGCACAAGGACAAAATGGTACCCAGATTGTTCTTCAGAAGCACCAGTGAGAGGATACTGTGGTAGCCTACAACAGCCATAGTTCAACAACTCGCAGGCAAACTTGAGGCTTAAAGGGTCGCAGAAACCTCAAAGGGAAAGTAGGCTGGTAACTAAACAGGCACTCTTGGGAATCAGTGCACCCCAAGGAAGGGGACTGAAAGTGCTCTAAGCTCCCCAGAAAGATCACAGACTGCCAGGCTAGTGTAGCTGGAACTTTAGTGTTAGGGTTAGTTGATACCGAGACAGTCACAGAAAGTACCAACATCAAGGTATTATGGTAGGTAAACAGAACCAAGTTTCTCCCAGAATACTATGCCCTATAGTATCCTGAGAAACCCACTGTGTGGTTAGGCACTGGGGAGAAAGTGAATAAAATTCTCCATTTCCCCAGCCAGCAGGAGCAGAGGGAAGGGAGCGGAGGAGTGAAGGGTAGAAGGACCATATGAACATCAGCATAAGTGCCCAGAAGGTACCACTTGTTTACCACCTTAGTTCAGTTCAGTCACTCAGTTGTGTATGACTCTTTGTGACCCCATGGAATGCAGCACCCCAGGCCTTCCTGTCCATCACCAACTCCCAGAGCTTGCTCAAACTCATATCCATTGAGTCAGTGATGCCATCCAACCATCTCATCCTTTGTCATCCCCTTCTCTTTCTTCCTTCAATCTTTCCCAGCATCAGATTCTTTTCTAATGAGTCAGTTCTTTGCATAAGGTGGCCAAAGTATTGGAGCTTCACCATCAGTCCTTCCAATGAATATTCAGGGTTGTTTCCTTTAGGATTTGCTGGTTGGCTCTCCTTGCAGTCCAAGGGACTCTCAAGAGTCTTCTCCAAAACCACAATTCAAAAGCAACAATTTTTCGGTGCTCAGCTTTCTTTATAGTCCAACTCTCAAATCCATACATAACTACTGGAAAAGCCATAGCTTTACTAGATGGACGTTTGTCAGCAAAGTAATGTCTCTGCTTTTTAATATGCTGTCTAGGTTGGCCATGGCTTTTCTTCCAAGGAGCAAGCGTCTTTTAATTTCATGGCTGTAGTCACCATCTGCAGTGATTTTGGAGCCCCCCCAAATAATGTCTGTCACTGTTTCCACTGTTTCCCCATAAATTTGAAATGAAGTGATGGGACTGGATGCCATGATCTTTGTTTTCTGAATGTTGAGCTTTAAGCCAACTTTTTACTCTCCTCTTTCACTTTCGTCAAGAGGCTTTTTAGTTCCTCTTCACTTTCTGCCATAAGGGTGGTGTCATCTGCATATCTGAGGTTATTGGTATTTCTCCCTCCAATCTTGATTCCAGCTTGTGCTTCATCCAGCCCAGCATTTCTCATGATGTACTCTGCATATAAGTTTAAAAGCCAACTGAAAATATACAGCCTTGACATACTCCTTTCCCAATTTGGAACCAGTCTGTTGTTCCATGTCCAGTTCTAACTGTTGATTCTTGACCTGCATACAGGTTTCTCAGGAAGCACGTACAATGGTCTAGTATTCCCATCTCTTTAAGAATTTTCCATAGTTCGTTGTGATCCACATAGCCAAAGGCTTTGGCATAGTCAATGATGCAGAAGTAGATGTTTTCCTGGAACTCTCTTGCTTTTCTGATGATCCAGTGGATATTGGCAATTTGATCTCTGGTTCCTCTGCCTTTTCTAAATCCAACTTGAAATCTGGAAGTTCTCAGTTCACGTACTGTTGAAACCCAGCTTGGAGAATTTTGAGCATTACTTTGCTAGCGTGTGAGATGAGTGCAATTGTGTGGTAGTTTGAACATTCTTTGTCATTGCCTTTCTTTGAGATTGGAATGAAAACTGACCTTTTCCAGTCCTTTGGTCACTGCTGAGTTTTCCAAATTTGCTGGCATATTGAGTGCAGCACTTTCACAGCATCTTCTTTTAGGATTTGAAATAGCTCAACTGGAATTCCATCACCTCCACAAGCTATGTTCATATAGTGATGCTTCCTAAGGCACTACCTGAAGGAAACTACAATGAGCCAAAAATAGTTCCCTAGGATGAAGGCAAGTATATGGAATGAAAAATCACAAAAAGGTAGGCAAGTTAGTAACCGAATAAGCCTCTGGTGTGACAGTGCTCTGCATGGGAAGCTGCCTGACATACTTCCATTCCACAGTGAAGGGAAAGCCCATGAAAGCCAGAAGAACAATTAAAACCACATTATACATGTATACATAGTATAGATCCAGTGCCTGGATGCTTTCTCNTGGTAAGCAGAAAGAACCACTCTTCCCTAGCATGGGAGCATGTTTGTGGTCCATAGGATCCTAGGGGAAGGCAAGCTAGTGACTAATGGGTTCCTGAAGCACCAGTGCCATTGAGCATAGGTGGCCAAAAGTTCTCTCCGTTATCATGCAAGCCAGAATGCTGGTGGCGCAAAGGAGTCTTGAACTCAAGTGCTATAGTAAATGGGTCCCTGGAAAGCACCCAGAAGAACCCTCGGGACACCGAGTACAAGGCACTGATGGTGACCAAACAGAATTGGGATTTCCTGGGCTCTCGGGCCCGTACATACAGATCCCCAAGTTGCCTTCATGAGCATACAGGTAGAGTTCCACATGAGACCTTGTAGCTGAGGCAGGATGGTGCAAAAACATCCAGGACCTTGAAAGGACAGATGGCATGTGGACAGAAGATTCCATGGGCCCACAATGTGAGGGTCATATAGTGGCGAAAGGACTCTGGTTTCTCTAGGCTGGAGCCTGTCTGATAATCTGGAGGAGTCCATAACCAAGTGTCAGTCAGTCAGTCAGTTCAGTCACTCAGTCGTGTTTGACTCTTTGTGACATGGACAGCAGCACGCCAGGCTTCCCTGTCCATCACCAATTCCCGGAGCTTCCTCAAACACATGTCCATTGAGTCAGTGAATCCATCCAACCATCTCATCCTCTGTTGTCCCCTTATCCTCCCGCCTTCAATCTTTCCCAGCATCAGGGTCTTTTCCAGTGAGTCAGTTCTTCGCATCAGGTGGCCAAAGGATTGGAGTTTCAGCTTCAGCATCAGTCCTTCCAATGAATATTCAGGACTGATTTCCTTTAGGATTGACTGTTCGGATCTCCTTGCAGTCAAAGAGACTCTCAAGAGTCTTCTCCAACACCACAGTTCAAAAGCATCCATTTTTTGGCACTCAGGTTTCTTTAAAGCAGGAAGCTTTCAAGCCTTCCTGCTTTCTGGGGAACCCATGGCACTTTGGGTCATCCTCCCTTTCAGTGTGGACAAGCCTGGGAACCCTTCAGGCCACTTACCTGTGTGCATGCTTGGTTATCTTTTTTTCTCTCTCTCTCAAAGAAAGCTGAGAGCTGACTAAAGAAAAAACAAAAAAAGATAACCAAGCATGCACACAGGTAAGTGGCCTGAAGGGTTCCCAGGGCTTGGCCACATTGAAAGGGAGGATGACCCAAAGTGCCATGGGTTCCCCAGCAAGCAGGAAGGCTTATATCCAGGAGGAACCCCAGACAGATCGTTTAAGTACCTTCTATTCAAGAAATCATTATTTAACTATCCAAAAAAGCTTTTTCCTTCTCTCCAGGAGCTGGTATTATGAAATGATACAAACTATTAAATTTTTTTAAAGCCATGTGGTTGCTAACTAATCCTCTAGGAGTGTTTGTCATGCTTTAAAGTGCAGATGAATCACCTGGACAGCTTGTTTGAAATTCTGCTTTAGCAGGTCTGAGGCAGGTCCTGAGATTCAACATAGGTAAAAGCTGATCCGGTGATGCCAGTGCTGATTGACCACTTGAATAGCAGAGACCTAGAGATAGAGATCCATTCACCACACATGGCAAGTTAATATAATTATATTTAAGTTTAAAATCTAGTTCTTCACTCTCACTAGGCACGTTTCAAGTTCTTAGTAGACAGTTGTGGCTAGTGGCTACCGTATTGGACAGCAAAGATAAGACTGCTTTCATCTTATGTGCATAGTTCTCCAAGGAATAAATGATCATATATTGGTGGGCAATTCAATGAAGTCTCTGTGAATCTTGTCTGGACCTGGAAATGTAAATAGGATTGCGATGGAAGAAACAGTCAGTGTGGAAATAAAATACTAGAAGGCAACTTTGTGCTTTGGAAATACAGGGGGTTCTGCATTGAAAAATGCTTGGCATTGAAACTTGCCTATGACATTTACAAGCTTTGTAATTCTGGGAGAGTTACCGTAACTTTCTCAGCCTTAGTTTGCTCAGTGTAAAATTGTCTATGTTACAAAGTATGCATGAGATATATGTACAAAAAACATCTGTAGTGTCCATCACAGCAGGTTCCCCAAACTTCCAGTCTGCCTTTACCTTCTCACAGCTGGGCTCACTTTATCCCTACCTGTGATCTCATCCCTGCCCTTGATTCCTGAGGTCAGAGTTAATATTTACTAAACTTCCCATTGTTGGAGAAGGCAGTGGCACCCCACTCCAGTACTCTTGCCTGGAAAATCCCATGGATGGAGGAGACTGGTAGGCGTAGTAGATGGGGTCGCTAAGAGTTGGACGTGACTAAGCGACTTCCCTTTCACTTTTCACTTTTATGCCTTGGAGAAGGAACTGGAAACCCATTCCAGTTTTCTTGCCTGGAGAATCCCAGAGACGGGGGAGCCTGGTGGGCTTCCATCTATGGGGTCGCACAGAGTCGGACACAACTGAAACGACTTAGCAGCAGTAGCAAACTTCCCATTGTAGGGTTGTGAAATCCTGGAATTGATATGGAGGACCTTGAATGCCAAGGCTGACTGATAAATTTCCATTCGGTAGCCAGTAAGGAAATTTTAGCATATTCCTGTGAAGGGTGAGCTGTCCTCTTGAAAGACTAACAGTAGCATTCAGCATAAACAAGATGTGATTAACATCTCAAGAGAAGGCAGGGGGTGAGAATAGAGAAGTTGATGGGACCAATGCAGTGGGGAGCCTTGCCTATCTTGTTAAGGAGACTGCTTGAGCCCGTTGGCCATGGGAACTTGCTGAGAAGTTCTAATCAAGGACATATACATAGGCAGACCATCTGGTTGAAGTGGGAGGAGATATTTGAAGAGAATTGTCTGTGAAGAAGTGAAAGGGGTGGTGAAAGAACTCTCTAGTGAGAGGTGATTATGGAGCCCTTCTGAGTGATGGCAAGAGTTGTGTGGCTGTCTGGGAACTAAAAAGGAATAAGATTAATTTAAATATAAGCCGAGACACCCCATTATTTGAGAAGATGAGTGAAATGGTCATATTTCATTTCAAAAGTAGTCAAAGACTGTCGCCAAGGCAATTTCTTATATTAAGCTTGAACGGCATGAATTTCAAGCACTGGATTTTTCTGAAATTAACCAGTGACCCATCATTTGTTCTGAGTCTATGCTACCTAACCGTTATTATGATGAAAATCTTTCTTAGAATTAAATTGTTCATAGTTATAGAAGATCACATTTCAGGGGAGGAGTTGGGGGAAGTACTCCATGAATGATACAGGAGCATAAAGCATAAACAAGTTGACCTTTCTTTTTGCATGGATTATCTGCCATTGAGGGAAATGACAGCAGATATCTAATGCTTTCTGAGCTGTTTGGTTTTCTCCAGTATCACCCTCAAGTTTCCCCTCCTCCACATACTTGAGTAGTCCTCCATGGTAATATGGGGTTCCCTGGTAACTCAATTGGTAAAGAATCGCCTGCAATGCAGAAAACCCCCATTGGATTCCTGGGTTGGGAAGATCCCCTGGAAAAGGGATAGGCTCCCCACTCCAGTGTTCTTGGGCTTCCCTGATGGCTCAGTTGGTAAAGAATCTGCCTGCAATGCAGGAGACCTGGGTTTGATCCCTGGTTTGGGAAGATGCTTGGGAGAAGGGAACAGCTACTCACTCCAGTATTCTGGCCTGGAGAATTCCATGGGCTGTATAGTCCATGACATCACAGAGTCAGACACCAATGAGTGACTTTCACTCTCACTTTCCATGGTAATATTGGCCTGAAAGAAGTACCACTGAAAAGAAGACATAAAACTGTAAACAGCCTGCATTGTACTTCCAGTCATTAGCTGGAATTATCTACCTCACCTCTCTTCTACTGTTGAAAACTGGCTGGGCATTTCTTTCTGGCCAACTTCATCTTTCTTGTGATCCTTCCATTCTCCCTTATTTCTGGGTGGAATCGTATCATATTGTAAGACACTAGACAGCTTAAAACAACAGGGAGAAATACAGTCCTCACTGTCAGTCAGGTTTTGGTTTTTTGGTTTTGTTTTGTTGTTAGTAATATAAAAACAAATGACTAATATTTTAGGTGTTATTTGTTGTCTCAGCTTTAAAATCAACAGCTACACTATTTCTCTATCTCAAGTTCTTACATTTAGGGCAAATTCCAGTTTTATATCCAGGGCTATCATTTGGAATTGAGCAGAAAAATGGAGGCAGTAGAATTTTATTTTTTTTTAATTTTATTGAAGTATAGTTGATTTACAATGTTGTGTTAATTTCTGCTATTGAGCAAAATGATTCAGTTATGCACACACACACACATATATATATATATTCTTTTTGCTATTCTTTTCCATTATGGTTTATCACAAGATATTGAATACAGGTCCCTGTGCTATGCAGTATGACCTTGTTGTTTATCCATCAGTTCATCCTGAACTCCCAGTCCTTCCCTTCCCACCTCTCTCCCTCTTGGCAACCACAAGTCTGTTCTCTATGTCTGAGAGTCTGTTTCTCTTCATTTGTGTCATATTTTAGATTCTACATATAAGTGATATCATATTATGCTTGTCTTTTTCTGACTTCATTAAGTATGATAATCTCTGGGTCCATCCATGTTGCTGCATATGGTATTATTTCATTCTTTTTATGGCTGAGTAATATTCCATTTTCTATATGTACCACATCTTCTTTATCTATTCATGTATTAATGGGCATTTATTAATAGGTTGTTTCCATGTCTTGGCTATTATAATAATGCTGCTATGAGCATAAGAGTGCATGTATCTTTCCAAACTACAGTTTTATCTGGGTATATGCTTAGGAGTAGTATTGCTGGATCATATGGAAACTCCAATTTTACCTTTTTGAAAAAAAAGTTTTACATAGGGCTGCACCAATTTACATTCCTACCAGCTGTGTAAGAGGATTCCCTTTTCTCCACACTGTCTCTCACATTATTATTTGTAGACTTTTTAATGATGATCATTCTGACTGGTATAAGGTTATTGGCGATGGTACCCCACTCCAGTACTCTTGCCTGGAAGATCCCATGGACGGAGGAGCCTGGTAGGCTGCAGTCCATGGGGTCACTGGGAGCAACTTCACTTTCACTTTTCACTTTCATGCATTGGAGAAGGAAATGGCGGCCCACTCCAGTGTTCTTGCCTGGAGAATCCCAGGGATGGCGGAGCCTGGTGGGCTGCCATCTATGGCGTCACACAGAGTCAGACACGACTGAAGTGACTTAGCAGCAGCAGCAGCAGCAGCATTGTAATTTTGATTTTCATTTCTCTAATAATTAGCAGTGATGAGTATCTTTTTATGTGCATATTGGCCATATGCATGTCCTCTTTGGAGAAATGTCTATTTAGGTGTTTTGCCAGTTTTTCATTTGGGTTTTTTATTGTTGTTATTATATGTTATTATATTTTGTTTATTTTAGAAATTAAGCCCTGTTGTTNATTTTGAGTTTATTTTTGTGTATGGTCCAAAGGTGTGTTCTAACTTCACTGATTTACATGCGGTTGTCCAACTTTGCCAACACCACTTGCCGAAGAGACTCATTGTATATTCTTGTCTCCTTTTCAAAGATTAATTGACTGTAGGTGTATGGGTTTTGGCTTAGTGGTAAAGAACCCACCTGCCAATGCAGGAGACATAAGAGATGCAGGTTCAATCCCTGGGTTGGAAAGATCCCCTGGAGGAGGACACTGCAACCCATTTCAGTATTCTTGCCTAGAGAATCCCATGAACAGAGGAACCTGGAGAGAGCTATAGTTCATGCAGTTGCAAAGAGCTGGACACAACTCAGCAATTAACACTACTACTGTGGGGGTTTATTCCTGGGTTCTCTGTTCTGTTCCATTGATCCATATATCTGTGTTTGTGCTAATAGCATGCTGTTTTGATTACTGTAGCTTTGTAGCATTGTCTGAAATCTGGAAGGATTATGGGAGGCATTAGAATTTGGACCCCAAGGTGAAACTATGTGCTGGTTTATATGAATTTTTAAGTGTCCAAGGAAATTTTTCAAAACTTTAGCTTCCAGCTTTTATACTTTCAAAGTTTATTCAGTCTCTCTCAAATCCTTGACTATTTGTCACTTTCTCTGGATTATTAATGTGAGACGTGCACTTCCATGAATATTGTATTTCCTACAAGGTGCCGAGGCTCCTAGTTCACTTGTGTTCCACTGTAAAAGAAGAAAAAATTTAAAAAATTGCCTTTCTTCTCTGTGTTTCCCATACAACAGTCACTGCTTTTTGGAGATTACCATCTGTAAGCTAATTTTGAAGTTGTTAATGGCAAGAATCAGAGCAGTTGGCATGTGTTTTAAAATACACAGTTGAAGGTTTGTGATGATTTCTCCCACTCATTTGTGAGAGCTGTGTGACGTAGCAGTGTGTTCTTTCTAGGGGGTGCCAGCAAAGACTTGCATTTCAGTTGCTTTAACTGGGTTTGGAACATGTTTAGAGAGTGTAGATTAACTCCCAAACACAAAGCAAATCTGTGCTGTTTGATTTGTCATAAAACCATAACACATGTTCCATTGATTTCCAGACTAGCCACAAACATTCTTCAGACTTCACCTCATTCCTGAGCTTGAAAAAATGAATAGAAAAGCAGTTGTGATGCCCATCTTTTCCAGAAATTCTGATTCCAAGTACCCATGGAAGAAATGACAAGGAAAGAGTTTGTGTTTCTAGAATAATACACCTCTAGAAAAGGTACAGATATTCTCAAAGAATCCTGTACCAACTTTGTAACAATCTGTTCATCAGCAAATATTTCCCATAGCCTATAAAATATCCTGAAATACATTTATACCCTTAATCATGTCCCAGTAAAACACGACAAATGACTGTGAAAAGCCAAGAACTAAAATATTACTCTATACCAAGGGTTTTCATTTCTTTTTTAAATTAAAATTTTACCTTTCTGTAATCTAAGTTCCTTAGTATTTATTCCTACTTTCGTTTCAAGCCCCAGATAATCTGTGCAAAATTTTTTTTAGCTGTTTTGCAAAGGAAAAAAAAAAACCTAGCTAACACTGGGTAAATTAGCAGTAGCACCGCAAACAAAGCAGGTTATTTATTTTACTTCTTCAGTCTGTCTGCCCTCCTTAAAGCAAGTTGCAGGGATCTTAACTAGGAGTGCTCCCAAGATGACATATCAAGATTTTTACATGTCAGGATTTCAAGGAACAGAAGAGGCAAACATTTAAAGCTAAAGATGCCACATGGAAAGAAGATGGTGTGTTCCAACAGAGCTTTGTTATTGTTGAGTCCTAGATTTGACAGTCATTAATTTGCTATTAATAAACATTATTGTAAGGTAGACTCACTTCACTTGCCTCAGAAAGTTTGTTCTTTAGACACCCATTGCTTTGAGCAGCCTATCAAACTGATTCCAGCATTCAAGGTAAGAAAGAGATGTAGTTAAATCTTTTCAATAGACTGGCTAGGCGTCTCACTGATAGATACAGTTGGGGAGTTGCTGTAGCTTCTCTCCCCTCTCCCTTAATACATTTTGTAATGATCTTTAATGCTTTAAATGCCCATCAGCCCATAGTAGAATTGGTGTTACTTGGAAATGAAAGACACTTCTCAGTTTAGATGAATAAAGAAAATTCATCTCAATAAACTAGCCTAAGAGTTTTTCCTAACACTAATAGTGTGTAGCATATAGGACATATATAGGCTGGTATATATATTATTGCCTTACATTTGAGGTTGATATACAATGGAAATGGCAAAGACTAGATTATCTGTCAAAGTAAGTAACTATAGATTGTCTTCCCTTGACTTTTTGGTCAGGCATTGAAGATAAAGTGGAAATAGAAACTTCAGTTCAGATTTGGGGGTAGTGGTCGGAACTCACACAGTATGACACCAGCTCAGTGCTGTCTCCAGCTCTGTGTTTAGATCCTCTACCTTCCGGACCCTACAGGGCTCACCTGTGTGCAAACGCCACCTCTTCTCGCTAGCTCCCCTGTTTCTCTTTCAACACGTCCTCAGTTTCCTTTAGCTCTCTCATACATCCTTGACCTTCCCACCTCAGGGAAGACAGGATAAATTCCAGGAATGTGTGTCTTACTATAAATGTGTGGGAAAGGCTGGACTGAGCACAAGCAAAGGTCACCTTGCGGCTGCCCTGCTTGATCTGTGTCCTTTTGTGAAGAGTAATAGTAAATATATCAGCTCTTAGCCTTGAGGTAGCTCTAAATACCAGATTCATGGAGAAATCCAATGGGGAAACACTCTCTCTATAAAGGGTTTCTCAGGCCTTGTCCTACTAAAATCAGCTCTTTTGCCTTGGGGAAAATGGCCTTTTCATTTATGTGCGAAAGTTGTTCTCCCATAAATGGAAAAGGGTTCTAAAATACTGGCAGTGCCCCCATATGAAGGGTTCTCCATCAGTTCAGTTCTTCTGACTATCTTATTGAGTTGCTTAGCCTCTGTGCTTCTAAAACATACTGTGAGATAGCTGCTGAAACGCAGCATTTGTTGCAGAGAGCTGTCAGTGGTACAGTAAAGACTTACTCCAGCGTGCAGTACAAGGAGAACACTGGTTCCTGAAACTAGAATATATTGAGTAGTTACAGTGGTGTGCCTTTGGGGGTGGGGAGCACCAAAAAAGGTAAAAACAAATATCAAACTGTACTAGTGTCTTCCAGTCTGGCAGGAAGGCAAAATATATACAAATGGGAAAAGAGCACAAGATTTGCAAAGCACCAAATAGAACACTATATGTAATAACCGTTGTATCAGTGAGCTAGTGATACTAACCACCACAGAATCTCAGTGACTTACAATTAAAAATTAATGTCTCGGTGATTCAGCGGCAGTTTGGTGGATATAGGCTGAACTCAGCCAGCTGGGCTTGGTTCCAGGCCTTGAGTTTGATTCAGACTTGGTCCACTTGTATGGCATGTTTGTTCCAAAGGGCTACCTGGACATGTTTTTTCAGATGGAGGAGGCCAGCCCTCCCAGAGAAGAGAGCAAAGCAAGCAGAGCCTCTTAAGTCATACTCTTGAAGTAACACACAGTCAGATGTGCCAACTTGACACTGGGTAAAGCAATGGTGGGACATAGAAGTGTACTTCTCTTATAAAGTAGGAAGAAAAGGGTGTGAATAATTACTGAAGAAATAACCCTTATCTAACACAACTATGGATTTTTCAGTGCAGAAATAACATGAAAAACTAGAGGAATCTATACGGTAGGTGGGTTATAGCAGGCTTTTGAGAAATCTAGGAATTAAACATGACTTCTTAGCAGATATGGTAATAATCTGTGACTCATGGCCTATCTATAAACTGTCTATAAAATTTTTTCATGGTTCATTCAGCTAGAAGATAACTTACAGTTTTCTAATCTTAAATGAAAAGAGGGGAAATGCACTGAGTTCTCTAAACCAGAACATATTAGAAAAAGAAAACTTATTCTTCCATCATAAAATTAGTGCTTATTTTTTCAGTGGTATTTTGATGGAGAATTCTGCTGACATTTCAAGCTACTCATGAACACCTCCTTTAGAAGAGGTTGATAACTGTTGAAACCAGCCTGCAAATTGCACTTCTCTTAGATTAAAATTTGTGTTGTGGCTCACCACCACTCAGACCCTCTAGGTTGGCCCTCTCTGAAGTTTATTTTCAATTGACACAGCCCTAATAGCATATCCAGGGATGATTGCATAGGGGAATATTTCTGTTATTGTCCCATATTTAGCTTGTCTCCACTTACACCTTTCAGGGGTATGTGCTTTATGAGTCTGAAGCATTTGTAGTTCACAGTGAGCGTGCATGTAAGAAGGTTGTGGAACATAGCTTTCACTCTTCCCTTTAAATTGCTATAATAGGATTAATTTATCTGATAACAATTAAAATGCATTACTTAGAAGAGAACATTTGAATATACAATTGGAACACCAGTATGTGAAATTTTATATATAAAGAATTATATCTCTAACAAGCTATGCAACCTTCAGAAAGCCACATTCTCTAAGGCACAATTTTCTCCCTGTTTTTTGGTGTGTGTGAAAAAAGGATTGGAATAGATGGGCTTTAGAATTTTAGTGCTGGTTCTTTCAAGCTGGAGCAGTAACAAGTCTTAAATTCTATGATCAGGTTAATGTAAAATAAATATAGGGAGCAAAATAATTATAGGAAGCATAGAATCTAAGTTGACATAGGAGGGGGAAAAAAGGAGCATAATTAGGAGTCCACCATTGGGAAGAGAAGTACAAGACCCAGAGTAAGGGAGTTCAAGATGCACAGTCAGACATACAGAACCAAAGTTTCAAGGTGAGCCACTTGGCCCACCCTGACCACCAGCCTGGGCATCACTGGTCTGCTGCTGGAGCTCTAGGTTGCTCCTAGAAGGGCATTTACCTCCAAGCACCATGGACAAGAAGATATTGAAAAGTAGGGCTTTGTAGATGATGAAGTTATGTACCTCACAAATTGGTAGTTCAGAGATGATGTTTTAAGTCCCTGGCTGTATATATCATAGACAGTGTTCTTTTTTATCTGTTAGAACAGCTTTTCTTTCTCATCGTAAAATTTGGCTAGTTTCTATCTTTGAGTCTTCCCAGAGTTATGATTTCTTAAAGAAAGAAGACATCAGTTCCATTGAATCCTTTGAAGTACGTTGTGAAGTATTTCCCACTAGGGACTCCTTACTTTGATTTTCAGTATAAACCACAGCATTTGGGTTCCTTTAATGATTATAATGACTACATTTTTAAAAAGAAAAGTCTTAAGAATATTCTGAAGTTGCTACTGTTTCCCTGCGGGGAAATCCAGGTTATACGATAGATGGAATGGTATCAATTTTGCAAACTGTATGATGTTAATGAATCACTATTAATTTTGATACTGTACCAATGTGGGGGTAATGTTCAAGGTAGTTTATAGAACCTTTATCCATTACCTCACAAATTCTAGGATGTTTTATGCAGTGTTAGGGAAAAAGTAATGGCCAAAGACTTATGAAACATGGTAGTTAGTAGATTTCTCTGAATGGAATTCTCTCTTTTTTTTCCATTTGAAACATGCCTTTAAGACACCCTTCATGTTAAGGTCTGCTGCTGCTAAGTCACTTCAGTCATGTCCGACTCCATGCGACCCCATAGACGGCAGCCGACCAGGCTCCCCCGTCCCTGGGATTCTCCAGGCAAGAACACTAGAGTGGGTTGCCATTTCCTTCTCCAATGCATGAAAGTGAAAAGTCAAAGTGAAGTCGCTCAGTCGTGTCCGACCCTCAGTGGCCCCATGGACTGCAGCCTACCAGGCTTCTCCATCCATGGGGTTTTCCAGGCGAGAGTACTGGAGTGGGGTGCCATTGCCTTCTCCGTCATGTTAAGGTCAGTGACCATTAATTCAGAAAATGTGGATGTTAATTAAAGGCATGGTTTCAGAAGAAACCTTTTAAACATTTGGCTCACGCTGTTTAATTAGAAGGACAAAAATTACTCCATTGTGTAAATATAGGGAGAGTTTCTTCTTCCCAGTAATGTGCGTACATGTCTATTTGTGTTGTACGAAAAGAGAGGAAATCATTAGGCAAGTGAAATAGGTAAGGTGACATTGACTTTGGGGTTTTAAATTATTTCCAGCATTAGGCTTTATCGAGCTATACCAGTATACAACAGAGGATGAGATGGTTGGATGGCATCACCAACTTGATGGACATGAGTTTGACCAAGCTCCAAGAGTTGGTAATGGACAGGGAAGCCTGGCATGCTGCAGTCCATGGAGTTGCAAAAGAGTCAGAACCAACTGAGCAACTGAACTGAACTGACGAGTATACCTGGTCCTTACCCAACAGAGACTACAGCTAAATTTACAAAGCTATAAAAAAGGTAGAACTATATACCATGGTTTTTTTATTTGTAGGTAAATGTGAACCCAGTGACAAAAATATTTGAGGGTTTCTCCTGCTATAACTTTTGATCTGACTAATCAATGATGTACTTTGTAGAAAACCACAGCTGGTCATATCTTGGAAGTGTCTATTACTCAAATGAAGCTATTTATTTTTATTGTTGGTTTGAGCAAACTTATAATTAGTTTTTCAGAACTACTCTGGCTTCCCTTTTATATACCCTAGAATGTGAGACATCTATGGATAGCTAAGATTTTGTGTAAAATCTTCAAACCTTCTGCAAATCTTTGTCATGAGGCAGAGGCAACCTAAGTAACCAAGGGAAACTGTATCAGGTTGAGAAATTTGCATGCTAAATTACTGCTGTGTGTATGTGCGTGTTCATGCAAAGTGAGTTACACTAATAGAATTCATTACACTCACCTGTGAGACCCCTGGGGCCTAGGAAAACATAACATATCACAGTGATTCGGTGTGTTCCCTGCTCACCACTCCATCCTAAAGAGGGAAAAATCTGTTCAAATTAGCACTGAGAGCAATAGTGACAAGGATAAGGCTGAGGAGATCATGGCTATAGCGCTGCGGTAATAACTATCAGGGTGTGGTTGTGAATTGATGAATTGTACCGTCTTACAGTGGTGCGTACTTCTTTTCTATTCTCATCTGTACACCCCCTATCCTGAGTCCTCAGGACACTCTGAATGCCTGGTTTCCAATGGAAACCCTGTTAAAATTATCTGACTGTCCCAATTTGTCATGATTTAGAGATAATGACTAAGAACCAATTTCCCTTCTAGCCTGTGTTTTTTGTTTTACTTCACAACTATCTTTAATATATGGAGAAGGCAATGGCAACCCACTCCAGTACTCTTGCCTGGAAAATTCCATGGACGGAGGAGCCTGGTCGGCTGCAGTCCATGGGGTCGCTAGGAGTCGGACACAACTGGGCGACTTCACTTTTCACTTTGATGCATTGGAGAAGGAAATGGCAACCCACTCCAGTGTTCTTGCCTGGAGAATCCCAGGGACGGGGGGAGCCTGGTAGGCTGCTGTCTATGGGGTTACACAGAGTCGGACACGACTGAAGCAACTTAGCAGCATCTTTAATATATACAGCCACTGAGTAGAAGTTATAGAGCCTACCCATTTCTATTTTGAATATCTCGTTCTGATAAGTTGAGCATGAAATCTCAATCTCATGATTTTTGAGTGAATTCAAGCCTATATACTGACTGTTTAAAGTTTTAACAAATTTTTTGTAATACACATTAGGTATTTA